>OY282640.1:107002811-107100311 GCA_958299015.1 Tetanocera ferruginea
TTTAATTTTAATTTTAATTTTAATTTTAATTTTAATTTTAATTTTAATTTTAATTTTAATTTTAATTTTAATTTTAATTTTAATTTAATTTTAATTTTAATTTTAATTTTAATTTTAATTTTAATTTTAATTTTAATTTTAATTTTAATTTTAATTTTAATTTTAATTTAATTTTAATTTAATTTTAATTTTAATTTTAATTTTAATTTTAATTTTAATTTTAATTTTAATTTTAATTTAATTTTAATTTTAATTTTAATTTTAATTTTAATTTTAATTTTAATTTTAATTTTAATTTTAATTTTAATTTTAATTTTAATTTTAATTTTAATTTTAATTTTAATTTTAATTTAATTTTAATTTTAATTTTAATTTTAATTTTAATTTTAATTTTAATTTTAATTTTAATTTTAATTTTAATTTTAATTTTAATTTTAATTTTAATTTAATTTTAATTTTAATTTTAATTTTAATTTTAATTTTAATTTTAATTTTAATTTTAATTTTAATTTTAATTTTAATTTTAATTTTAATTTTAATTTTAATTTTAATTTTAATTTTAATTTTAATTTTAATTTTAATTTTAATTTTAATTTTAATTTTAATTTTAATTTTAATTTTAATTTTAATTTTAATTTTAATTTTAATTTTAATTTTAATTTAATTTTAATTTTAATTTAATTTTAATTTTAATTTTAATTTTAATTTTAATTTTAATTTTAATTTTAATTTTAATTTTAATTTTAATTTTAATTTTAATTTTAATTTTAATTTTAATTTTAATTTTAATTTTAATTTTAATTTTAATTTTAATTTTAATTTTAATTTTAATTTTAATTTTAATTTTAATTTTAATTTTAATTTTAATTTTAATTTTAATTTTAATTTTAATTTTAATTTTAATTTTAATTTTAATTTTAATTTTAATTTTAATTTAATTTTAATTTTAATTTTAATTTTAATTTTAATTAATTTTAATTTTAATTTTAATTTTAATTTTAATTTTAATTTTAATTTTAATTTTAATTTTAATTTTAATTTTAATTTAATTTTAATTTTAATTTTAATTTTAATTTTAATTTTAATTTTAATTTTAATTTTAATTTTAATTTTAATTTTAATTTTAATTTTAATTTTAATTTTAATTTTAATTTTAATTTTAATTTTAATTTTAATTTTAATTTTAATTTTAATTTTAATTTTAATTTTAATTTTAATTTAATTTTAATTTTAATTTTAATTTTAATTTTAATTTTAATTTTAATTTTAATTTTAATTTTAATTTTAATTTTAATTTTAATTTTAATTTTAATTTTAATTTTAATTTTAATTTTAATTTTAATTTTAATTTTAATTTTAATTTTAATTTTAATTTTAATTTTAATTTTAATTTTAATTTTAATTTTAATTTTAATTTTAATTTTAATTTAATTTTAATTTTAATTTTAATTTTAATTTTAATTTTAATTTTAATTTTAATTTAATTTTAATTTTAATTTTAATTTTAATTTTAATTTTAATTTTAATTTTAATTTTAATTTTAATTTTAATTTTAATTTTAATTTTAATTTTAATTTTAATTTTAATTTTAATTTTAATTTTAATTTTAATTTTAATTTTAATTTTAATTTTAATTTTAATTTTAATTTTAATTTTAATTTTAATTTTAATTTTAATTTTAATTTTAATTTTAATTTTAATTTTAATTTTAATTTTAATTTTAATTTTAATTTTAATTTTAATTTTAATTTTAATTTTAATTTTAATTTTAATTTTAATTTTAATTTTAATTTTAATTTTAATTTTAATTTTAATTTTAATTTTAATTTTAATTTTAATTTTAATTTTAATTTTAATTTTAATTTTAATTTTAATTTTAATTTTAATTTTAATTTTAATTTTAATTTTAATTTTAATTTTAATTTTAATTTTAATTTTAATTTTAATTTTAATTTTAATTTTAATTTTAATTTTAATTTTAATTTTAATTTTAATTTTAATTTTAATTTTAATTTTAATTTTAATTTTAATTTTAATTTTAATTTTAATTTTAATTTTAATTTTAATTTTAATTTTAATTTTAATTTTAATTTTAATTTTAATTTTAATTTTAATTTTAATTTTAATTTTAATTTTAATTTTAATTTTAATTTTAATTTTAATTTTAATTTTAATTTTAATTTTAATTTTAATTTTAATTTTAATTTTAATTTTAATTTTAATTTTAATTTTAATTTTAATTTTAATTTTAATTTTAATTTTAATTTTAATTTTAATTTTAATTTTAATTTTAATTTTAATTTTAATTTTAATTTTAATTTTAATTTTAATTTTAATTTTAATTTTAATTTTAATTTTAATTTTAATTTTAATTTTAATTTTAATTTTAATTTTAATTTTAATTTTAATTTTAATTTTAATTTTAATTTTAATTTTAATTTTAATTTTAATTTTAATTTTAATTTTAATTTTAATTTTAATTTTAATTTTAATTTTAATTTTAATTTTAATTTTAATTTTAATTTTAATTTTAATTTTAATTTTAATTTTAATTTTAATTTTAATTTTAATTTTAATTTTAATTTTAATTTTAATTTTAATTTTAATTTTAATTTTAATTTTAATTTTAATTTTAATTTTAATTTTAATTTTAATTTTAATTTTAATTTTAATTTTAATTTTAATTTTAATTTTAATTTTAATTTTAATTTTAATTTTAATTTTAATTTTAATTTTAATTTTAATTTTAATTTTAATTTTAATTTTAATTTTAATTTTAATTTTAATTTTAATTTTAATTTTAATTTTAATTTTAATTTTAATTTTAATTTTAATTTTAATTTTAATTTTAATTTTAATTTTAATTTTAATTTTAATTTTAATTTTAATTTTAATTTTAATTTTAATTTTAATTTTAATTTTAATTTTAATTTTAATTTTAATTTTAATTTTAATTTTAATTTTAATTTTAATTTTAATTTTAATTTTAATTTTAATTTTAATTTTAATTTTAATTTTAATTTTAATTTTAATTTTAATTTTAATTTTAATTTTAATTTTAATTTTAATTTTAATTTTAATTTTAATTTTAATTTTAATTTTAATTTTAATTTTAATTTTAATTTTAATTTTAATTTTAATTTTAATTTTAATTTTAATTTTAATTTTAATTTTAATTTTAATTTTAATTTTAATTTTAATTTTAATTTTAATTTTAATTTTAATTTTAATTTTAATTTTAATTTTAATTTTAATTTTAATTTTAATTTTAATTTTAATTTTAATTTTAATTTTAATTTTAATTTTAATTTTAATTTTAATTTTAATTTTAATTTTAATTTTAATTTTAATTTTAATTTTAATTTTAATTTTAATTTTAATTTTAATTTTAATTTTAATTTTAATTTTAATTTTAATTTTAATTTTAATTTTAATTTTAATTTTAATTTTAATTTTAATTTTAATTTTAATTTTAATTTTAATTTTAATTTTAATTTTAATTTTAATTTTAATTTTAATTTTAATTTTAATTTTAATTTTAATTTTAATTTTAATTTTAATTTTAATTTTAATTTTAATTTTAATTTTAATTTTAATTTTAATTTTAATTTTAATTTTAATTTTAATTTTAATTTTAATTTTAATTTTAATTTTAATTTTAATTTTAATTTTAATTTTAATTTTAATTTTAATTTTAATTTTAATTTTAATTTTAATTTTAATTTTAATTTTAATTTTAATTTTAATTTTAATTTTAATTTTAATTTTAATTTTAATTTTAATTTTAATTTTAATTTTAATTTTAATTTTAATTTTAATTTTAATTTTAATTTTAATTTTAATTTTAATTTTAATTTTAATTTTAATTTTAATTTTAATTTTAATTTTAATTTTAATTTTAATTTTAATTTTAATTTTAATTTTAATTTTAATTTTAATTTTAATTTTAATTTTAATTTTAATTTTAATTTTAATTTTAATTTTAATTTTAATTTTAATTTTAATTTTAATTTTAATTTTAATTTTAATTTTAATTTTAATTTTAATTTTAATTTTAATTTTAATTTTAATTTTAATTTTAATTTTAATTTTAATTTTAATTTTAATTTTAATTTTAATTTTAATTTTAATTTTAATTTTAATTTTAATTTTAATTTTAATTTTAATTTTAATTTTAATTTTAATTTTAATTTTAATTTTAATTTTAATTTTAATTTTAATTTTAATTTTAATTTTAATTTTAATTTTAATTTTAATTTTAATTTTAATTTTAATTTTAATTTTAATTTTAATTTTAATTTTAATTTTAATTTTAATTTTAATTTTAATTTTAATTTTAATTTTAATTTTAATTTTAATTTTAATTTTAATTTTAATTTTAATTTTAATTTTAATTTTAATTTTAATTTTAATTTTAATTTTAATTTTAATTTTAATTTTAATTTTAATTTTAATTTTAATTTTAATTTTAATTTTAATTTTAATTTTAATTTTAATTTTAATTTTAATTTTAATTTTAATTTTAATTTTAATTTTAATTTTAATTTTAATTTTAATTTTAATTTTAATTTTAATTTTAATTTTAATTTTAATTTTAATTTTAATTTTAATTTTAATTTTAATTTTAATTTTAATTTTAATTTTAATTTTAATTTTAATTTTAATTTTAATTTTAATTTTAATTTTAATTTTAATTTTAATTTTAATTTTAATTTTAATTTTAATTTTAATTTTAATTTTAATTTTAATTTTAATTTTAATTTTAATTTTAATTTTAATTTTAATTTTAATTTTAATTTTAATTTTAATTTTAATTTTAATTTTAATTTTAATTTTAATTTTAATTTTAATTTTAATTTTAATTTTAATTTTAATTTTAATTTTAATTTTAATTTTAATTTTAATTTTAATTTTAATTTTAATTTTAATTTTAATTTTAATTTTAATTTTAATTTTAATTTTAATTTTAATTTTAATTTTAATTTTAATTTTAATTTTAATTTTAATTTTAATTTTAATTTTAATTTTAATTTTAATTTTAATTTTAATTTTAATTTTAATTTTAATTTTAATTTTAATTTTAATTTTAATTTTAATTTTAATTTTAATTTTAATTTTAATTTTAATTTTAATTTTAATTTTAATTTTAATTTTAATTTTAATTTTAATTTTAATTTTAATTTTAATTTTAATTTTAATTTTAATTTTAATTTTAATTTTAATTTTAATTTTAATTTTAATTTTAATTTTAATTTTAATTTTAATTTTAATTTTAATTTTAATTTTAATTTTAATTTTAATTTTAATTTTAATTTTAATTTTAATTTTAATTTTAATTTTAATTTTAATTTTAATTTTAATTTTAATTTTAATTTTAATTTTAATTTTAATTTTAATTTTAATTTTAATTTTAATTTTCTTCCTCCGTCGGGGCATGTGCGCAAATAAGGCTGATGTAGAAGAATTTCGCCTTGATGCGGATTGTCGCCAGCCTTTCGTTCACAGGTGTGAACCGGGAAACCAGATGGCGTAGTTTCCGACTTACGACGAAACCGCATCCTAATTCACGCTTCTCCGCATGGCAAATGTAGTAGATATCGCAGTCTGCTCTCGTAGCACAGCCTTGTCCTTTCCATCGCATCTCCTGGATGGCGGTGATGTCAGCCTTTATTTTTTCGAGGGCTTCCGCCAGTTGGACAGTGGAACCTTCCCTATAAAGGGTCCGGACATTCCAGGTGCATATCTGTAAATCATTATTCGTTTTTCGTTTGCGGTGGTCGTCAACGTAGTGGGGGTTCATATCCGAGGCTGATTTTGTTTTCATTGGGAAGTTATAATGTGGTTGGGACCCAAACCCTACGCACATTCCATTTTTAAGGTCTTGTAGAGACCCCTCAAGTTTAAAGTCTAGAGGAGACATCGCCGCTCAAATTGGCCGCCAAAGTTTATCGGGCGATAGTTTTTGACGTTTCCAGGAGACATCACTTGGAGGTTTTGAGTCGACTTGAGACGATTTCGACATGGATAATGCTGGCCTCGCCAAGTTGAGGCAGTCAGACACGTTGCCATGTGAAGATCGCCTCCTATTGTCTCCCCAAAAGGGAAAAATTTTTTTTTTTTGGGTGTCCTAAAAAACAGCCAAAATGGTCTTTTAGTTATAACATAAGCATTTTTAGTCCGATCATGAAGCATATCGTTGGATAGGTCTGAAAGAATACTACATCTTGTTCTTTGGTGTCGATGGTGTCAGAGGTCATCTTCAAGTAGATATTTTACTTCGATTTGCTCGAAGTACCCCATAACTTCGATTTTAAATTATTGTTTGAATAAACTTCATAAAAAATCAATACACTATTGTGAAGGAATTAATTTATTTTGTTCACCACAAAAAAAGTTACAAAGGTTAGAAGTTTTAGTACAACTACTGTATTTCTATTATTGAAATATTCAGTGATTCCTTATTTTACGTGATTCCGCTATAACTGCTTGTTTCAGAAATACTTTGCCTTTGGGTATTTCTTCTTTCAAAAATTATTGCAATTGGCTTTTAAGTAACTTGTTCCGTTATATTTAGTACTTAATCGAAATCGGGATCTGACTCCACTTTTGGAGTGTGTCATAGTTTTTAAAAACTAAATTTACAAAAGTGAAACATTTTGGTTAAAGTAAATTCAAAGTTCCAGGTAAATATTTATGTGATTTCATACAAAAATTTGGCAATGATTTGGTTTTTACAGATTTCCGCTGCCACTCACAATACACTGAGCGCTTTGTTCACGTTGGGAGTAAATCTGCTGTTGCAAAACTCGACAGCCACGAACGCTATAGCCAACTGAAATCACGTCAAAATTTAATATAACTACCAAGAGAAAATTTCAATTGCTGAATGTTTCTTTATAGAAATACAGTAGATGTACTGAAACTTCTAACCTTTGTAACTTTTTTTGTAGTGAACTAAATCAATGAGTTCATTCACAATAGTATACTGTTTTTTTATGAAGTTTATTTAAGCAATAATTTTAAATCGAAGTTATGGGGTACCTAGAGCAAAAATATAAAAATTGCAAAATATCTACTTGAAGATGACGTCTAACACCAACGACAAAAAAGGACACGATGTAGTATTCTTTCAGACCTATCCAACGATATGCTGCACTTAATGATCGGACTTAAAATACTTATGTTATTATTAACTAAAAGACCATTTTGGCTGTTTTTGGGACACCCAAAAAAAACAAAATTTTATAGTTCTGAAATACTTTCGATGTAAGCTTTCATTTTAGGGGGTGTCTTTTTATATTCATTTTTGGTGACCGCCTTAGTGCTTAGTAGCTTTATCGAAAATCTTTAGAATATAATCTTTTATTGTTCTCAATTATATAAAAAAATTCTCATATACATAACATCAACCTAATTTTAAAACAACGTAAGTCATAAGTATTTACTGTTCAAGAGGCGAAGAGAACTAATTCTTCCACCACTTATTAAATCCTGAATTAAGACTCGACTGAACTGTTTCTTCAAATAATCCAAAGCAGTAAAGAGCTTTTTTGAAGGACAATACATTAGCCATGTCCTAAAAGTTTTTTCTTATTAGGCAGAGTACGAATAAAGCAATCCTTCGTTAGTTTTCTGTTGTAAATTCACCTTCACGAAGAGTTTCACCAAAGGCTCTATTTAGATTTTGAATCGCTGATGCATCTTGGTGAACAAGTAAGATTCGTGTGTCCTCTTTAATAGTTACAGGCCAAAGACTATAACTATGTCTTTCAGTAGTCAGTAGCTAAAAATTTTCTTCACACTCTTTATCGCTGGCTGAAGACTCTATTGAATTTAGCAATAATATTTTAATTCCTTCTCCCTAGTTTTTTTCTTTTCGTGAACGGCGGCTACACTCCCTTTAACTCGCTTCACCTGGAAAGCCGAAGGACAATAAGAAAAAAAACTTACACAATTTGGCTTGGCTACGTTCAATATTTGTACAAGGTGGTGCAAAATTAATCACCCTATCGGAAGATGTTATAATTTTTGGAAACGGCGTTGCCATTTAAGCGGTTACGTCAAAAAACAAATCTTCAAATTTCATCCACTCACAGCCACTGTGTGGTGCGGTGTTCACGCGGAAGGAGTGATTGGGTCTTATTTTTTTGAGGACGCCATCAGCAACACAGTCACTGTTACTGGCGAACGCTACAGGGCCATGATAAGCGACATCTAACTACCGGAATGGGATGAGCTTGGTAAACATATGGTTTCAACATGAAGTTGAACCAGCAACCGCGCACACAGCACGAGTCACAATGAATATTGTGAAGGAAGCGTTTCCTAGTCGTGTAATCTCGCGTTTTGGTGATTTGGTATGGTCAGAAAGATAAACTGATTTAACCATTCCAGACTTCTTTCTTTGAGGCTACTTGAAGTCGTGGGCTTATGCCAACAAGCCTCAGACAATCGCAAGCCATAAGGAGAAAATTCGACAGGAATGCGATATCACCTTTTCCACATAACACAAAAAAATTAAATGGTTCAAATAAAGACTTTATTCACTTAAAAAGATATTCAAAAACAAAATTGGATGATTAATTTTGCGCCACCTTGTTCTTCACAATCTTCATCGCTGGCTGAGGACTCATCTGAATTTAACAGTGGTATGTTAGGGGACACTTCTCCAGAAAAACTTTTTGAAATAGGTTCTCGATTAAGGTATTTCAGTAAATAACCTTCTATAATTTTAATTTCTTCTTCCCTTTCTATTCAAAATGTTATTTTAGAGATATTTATTTCGTAAAATGCTTAATTTAGCCTTAGTGCCACCCCTTTAATAATGCGTCCCGGGGCGGACCGCCCCCCCCCACGGTACGCGGCTGCAGCAACCTAGTACAAGCCATCGATCGGGTCATTTCAAGAGTCATCACGAAGATCAAAAAATCGCCGCATAAATGATTTAATTGAAAACTATTCCATTGAAGAATTAGAATATGCAACAAACAAGTTAAAAAGAAGATGTATTTCTAAAAAAAGGATTATAAAAAAAATTCTTTCTCCTTCAAAAGCTTTGTCTCTGTATATGATGTTGGATCTTTCGGATAAAGAGTATAATATACTGAGAAAAATAATCCATAATTTGTTCGAAGATGCTTTACCATCATTATATGTACTCAGGACAGAAAAACAAAACAAATTGCTATTATTAACTGCAACTGAAATTTCTGCAGAAGCAAATTTAAAATCATTGAGGATTTTTTGGCGTATTTTGGCCAATGATATCTATATCATCAGCATACGCCAGCAGCATAACACTCTTATAGAAAATTGTGCCGCTGCGTCTCAGGTCAGCAGCTCGGATGATCTTCTCCATGACTATATTAAAGAAGTCGCACGATAAGGAATCACCTTGTCTGAAACCTCGCTTGGTATCGAACGGAAGGGAAATGTCCTTCCCGATTTTCACAGCGCTACTGGCTACTGGTGTTGTTCAGTGTCATCCTGTAAAGACGTATTAGTTTCGCAGGAATACCAAATTCAGACATCCGCTCTACTGGCGGGATTGTTGTCAGCGTCGCCATTTCAAAGACTAGAGAAGTTCTCCCTCCATAGAATCAGTGTACTCTGGATATCTGTCACTAGATACCCATTCTTATCCTTGCAGGAAGAGGCTCCGGTCTTAAAACCATCGGCCAGGTGTCTTATTTTTTCGAAAAATTTTCGAGTCTCATTCTTGTCGCCATGCATCTCAATTTTCTCGCACTCACGCATTTCTGCCTCTCGTTTTTTTCGCCTGAAAATGCGTCTCCCTTCCCTCCTCTTCTCTGGGTATCGCTCCAAAACAGCACGTGTTACAACCGACTGCAGCCCAAGCAACAATTCTTAAGAGTTGACCACTGGACGAAAAATTTTATTTTTGAATTAGGTGCTATAGCTGTCTTCAGCAAAAGTAATAAGCACAGCTAGTTGTCTATCAGTGTTCTGTTTTAGTTCACATTATCTCACAGTAGTTTAAGAGAGTTGTGTTATAAGATTCGCTATTCCTGCGAAGATTCTGTATCTTACAAGCCATTTCTTACAGACTTCTTCAAGACTTCAGCTATCAGAGTCAAACTCTGGAGAGTTTAAGCTTTATAGATTGAGTCTTATAGACATCTCCAAGTCTTATATTGAAGGATTTCTGATCTGATCTGGTAAACTGTAAAATCAAGGGCCCTGTAAGTGTCAATAAAGAGTAAATTATATCATAAAATGATATTTGTTAGAGTAGAAGACTTTGTATAAGAACAACGGTGTGACTAGAATATTACTACTCTGATTTTAAGAGAAGCGGTCTGGCTAGAAGAGTATCACTCTTATTATAAGAGCAATGGTCTGACTAGAAGAGTATCACTCTGATTATAAGAGCAACGGTCTGTCTAGTGAATGCTTTTTCAAAATGGTGGTCCTACAAATTTAGCTTTTAACCCACCTCGTTGTGTATACAACTCTCATATGTGACTTACTTAAGTATGTTATTTTTGAAGTAAGAACTGTACTCTAGTATGGAGCATCAACTCTTAAAACTACCTTATAGTGCATGTTTTGAGAGTATAGTATAATTTGTCAATTAAATACAACTTTTAATGTTGATTTTTGCGAAAGGAGACAGCTTCTAACCGAGGTGCAATATAAGATTCATACGGTCAAGCTTCCATCGCAATGAAATTTATGCGTTTATGTGATAAAATATTACACCACGCATATACAATATTATAGACTTAATAATTTGGGAAGTATTGTATGTATACATAATCCTAATAAAAAATATTTGATTGTTTTTATGCTTACGTATTTATGTTTTAATTCTCTTAAGAGTATATATCTGCAATAGATCTGTAAGTCTTGTCTAAGAGAATGTTTCTAAGAGTGTTGATCTTGTTTCAGTGGTCAAGAGGTCGATATGAGGGCGCTCTAAAAATAACAACTCGCACTTATATAGTGCCAAAATGAGCTTAGAAGAGTTTTAAAAGTATCTTACAGATATCGTTTAGAGATAATTGTAAGTGTGTTATTCTTAATAATTTCTCTTCAGGAAGTCTTAAGGATAAAATAAAGATAGCAATTGTTGCTTGGGAGGGTGACTTTGTAGGCGGTATCCTTCTCTGCAGTGGCGTCACGACACTCCTGGTCGTGCCACTGGTTTTAGCGAGGGCGGTGGTAGCCTATCAACTCTTCGGCAGCCGTACGCATAGAGTGGGATATGTGCGTCCACTGTGCGCATATATCGTTGATCGGAGGAGTACTTCTTATAGCAGGAGTGAGATTTAAGTAGCGAAGGCTTTGGTTGTCCGATTTGACTGCAGCTTGTCGACGTCTAGCTTTATTTGTGTAGGATTGCGAGCATTCTAAGCTGCGCACAGACGTATGTGGATCTTGGCTGCGACAAGATAATGATCCGAGTCTTTGTTAGCACCACGAATCGTGCGTACGTCTAGTTCACTGGAAGAGTGCCTTCCGTCAATCAAAACGTGATCAATTTGGCTACATGTTTTTTGATCAGGGGACAGCCAGGTGGCCTTATGAATATTGAGATGATTGAACCTAGTGCTACTAACGACCATGTTTCGTGCTGCAGCGAAGTCAATCAACCTCATTCCGTTATCGGATGTGTTTTTCGTGGATGCTGAACTTTCCCACTGTTGGACCAAATATGTTTTCCTAACCCATCTTGCGTTGAAGTCACCAAGCACGATTTTTATGTCATGACGGAGGGAGCACTCGTATACCCCTTGAAAGCGCTCGTTAAAACTTTCTTTGGTCTCGTCATCTCTTTCTGTCGGAGCGTGCGCACATATTAGGCTTCTGTTAAAAAATTAGCCTTTAAGCGGATTATGACAAATCATTCGTTCACAGGAGTGAATCGCATGATGCCGTATTCTCTTGCCAACCCCAAATCCGCATCCAAACTCGTACTTCTCCGCATGGCCGCTGTAGTAGATATCATAGGATGCTTGCCGTAATCAACCCTATCCCTTCCATCGCATTTCTTGGATTGCAGGGATATCAGAATTATCTATCTTTCCAAGATATCAATCAGTTGGATAGAGGCACCATCCCAATTTAGGGTTCGGACATTCCAGGCGTTTGCGGTAGTCGGCATCAGATTTGGGGATCATTCTTTCATTTAATCTTGTTCGTTTCATTGAAATAGTTTTATTACGTGGTGGACTTCTAACCCAACAACGTACAACCTTTGCTTAAGGGCGATAGTTTTTTGACGTTACCAGGAGACACCACGCGGAGGTTTTGAGTCGACTTGAGACGATTTCGACATGGATAGTGCTGGCCTCGCCAAGTTGAGACAGTCAGACACATTGCCATGTGAAAATCAGCCCCTTATCTTCCATAAATGTTCTTTATCCAAGGTAATTTGTCTGAAGAGGCATTGGAAGCAAATAATAAAAAAATGAGGAAAGTCTGGTAGTCCCATACAAGAAACGTCAACAAGGATTTTCTTTCTTTTAAGTTGATTTATTCCGACCCTTTGCTTTCATCAAAAAGGAGTGTAACAGAAAATAAATCAAATTTACCTTTAGAAGATATTGAAAAATACATTCTGTGTGAAAATGTAGAAAATGCTTATTCAAATACATAAATCGGTCCATTTTTTTAATTTTGCCCACTCGCTATATAAACTCGCATCACTGTGCGTATTGTGGCTCTTTGCTTAATAAAATGTGGTTCTTATTTTATTTCCACATTTGTGTGCAATTTACCTGATGATTAAATTTTCTAAATCCAAAATACTGTATTTTTTATATCAAGCGTTTGTTTCAATGTAGAATTTTTGCAAATCATCTTAAAAACTAAGAAAAAAATCATGAAAAACATCATAATCTTTAATCCGATTGCAAATTTATACAAATTTTTGATGAAGATTGAAAGAACTTTTTCAGGCCTATAATTTGAGAAAGTTTATTTATTTGCAACTATTACACTAGCCGTATATAAGTTAAACTTTATTAATATATGTTTATTTTTTAAAAAAAAAAAAAACGAGCTCTGATGTTCGACTTTATTGTTCACTATTTATTTTAGAACTAACTATTACATATTTTATAACTTAACTAAATGGCTGCAACTTGACCGGCTGTTGTTGTTGTTGTTTATGTACTTGTTATGTGGGTACCTGTAGTTACGTTGTTTTGCATTCTGGAGTACGATGCCTTATCGCTCGTAGACGTAACGTCAGCATATTTTTCCAGAGCGGATGCGCGTGTGACTTTGGACTGCGCTTTGGAGTTTTAAATATATGTGTCGTTAACTCCTCTCCTCCTTAATTCAAACGTCCTCGTTTGTTTTTTTATCGAAAATTTGGTTGAGTTCTTCGATTGCCGATTCTGAGATTGATTGCCGTGATGATTCGAAATGGATTTCCTCAATTTTTGTTATTTTGCGTTTACGCTACTATTGAAAGGGGAAATTTTTGTATGAACAAATTGATAAATTATTGTAATTATTACAATCTTGTTTAATTCCAAAAAGTTTATTTTGAGATTGAAGTACAGAGTTATAATCTAATTTAGTTATTTAGTTTTTGACTTTCACTGGTTTAAGAATTAAAGTTTTACAATAATCGGTATTAGTTTTTGGCAAACTTACAATGTAAATTATCGTATCATCATTCGAAGCTATTTTTATTTCAGAAAACTCTAATACTTCATCTATACTTAGATACGACATTTTTTGTTTACTAAAAATTTCTTTTACAATGTCTATTTCTGAATTTGACAATATGTAGAAGTTTACAACATTAGTTTTCGCCCAATGTATGGCGTATTCGATATTTGTGATTTCTTCTTTTATGAGGTCTAATTTGTATTTTAATTCAATATAAAATTGATCTTTGGCATTGGATCTGACAGCTTTTAAAATTGTATTTGTTATATTGGTTATTTCATTGATTCTATCTATTGTCATCTTATTGATAATCACTTGTTGATTATTGTTTGCAAGAACATTGTTTAAGCCAAAATACCCATTTTTTAATTTACAGTGTAAAGTTCGAGAAGCATAGAAAACCAACCTTTAGATATTAAATTTGCTTAACATCATATTAACATTAGGCAAAACATAATGTTAATATAACGTTGGCAGCTTAGTTTTAAGTTATACAATTTTGTATAAGTCATTCTTCTACTGGAATCCTCTTACTACGTAAGTTTTAAATACAACAAATAAATTAGAACCTTTCGATTCTAACATTGGCCTTTTTTATATGTAAACTGTTGGAAATAATCAAAAATTAAATTGAGCTATTGAGTTTTGAAACAAACATTTTTTGATCCTCTCGTGCCGGATCTTTAAACAATAGCAAAATTTAATTAAGAGAATCCATTTCTTACTATCGCCTCTTTGGCTTCGATCAACTCTTGGCCTACATCGCTGACTTCTCTGCTGGATATCAATAGCTGATCGCCTTAATACATACACGCTGCGCTCTTAAGCTTCAATTATATCGGACGGACACCAAAACCCACGCAGTTCAGCATCACAAGGTTTGTGGCAATATTTGATATTCTAGTATTCTGAGCATTTCGGTCGGTTAAGGTTCTTAATGAGTAAAAATTTATTCCCGTAAAGAACGCATAAAAAAAAAAAAAAACAACGTGCGTGCTATAAATTAAAAAAGGCCTCAAAATTATATTTGTGCATTTGTGAACGATAAAAAACGCGCGAGTCTTAATGCAATAAATAGCGTTTCCTATATCTAGTAAAAATAAAAAAAAAAAAAAACTTTCAAGACTTATTGTATATCACATAAGTGCGTATTTATATAATATATTGATGCATACATTCAAACTTCAATTCGAATCAATTAAAATTTAAAACTGCATCAAATAAATGTTCAAATTTTTGTATCATAAAATGTGCTAAAAACCGAATTTCGAGCGGTGAGTTTAATTTTTCTTTCTAAATACGTAAAAAAAATTTAATTACATATATATATATAACAAAAAAAGAAGTAAATTTATGTACATGTATGCATATATATATTACATATATATATACATAGACACATAAATTTTATCCCGCTATATTAAAACTCGCTATATAAAAAACTTATATTACATTTATATATACATAGACACATATATTTTATCCCGCTATATTAAAACTCGTTCGTACATATTAACATTAAGGTACAGTTCACAAACACAAACCACATCTGGTCACCTTATTTAACCGTTGTTATATATAAAAAGCTAGCGGTTAGAGAGAGCGGTGCAACATATTAAAAAAGAATTTTCGTTCTTTTCTTTGTCTTCTGCAGCTTTTCTCTTAAGCTGCAAACTCAAAGCACTATGAATGAGTTTCAACTATCTTGATCATTTAAGAAACAAATTAAGAGAAAAAGTCTCCACTTTTTAAGTCGCTTTATACAGTGTTGCCATTATTAATTTGTCTTATTAAGGTGCTTTAAGAGCATTTTGTAAAAAAAAAACAACAAGATAATTTTTTTTGATTAAGAAATTTTAAGCATATAAAGTCTTCTTATAAAACGATTTAGTTTATTTGACTAGATTTCATACAACCTAAAGCTCTTTATTTTAACTTAATTTTAATTTTGTTTAAACTTAAGTTGAAATTATTTTTTTTTCTGCTGCCTTTAACTTACATTTGCTTTGTTTTTTTTTTGTTGTTGTTTTTAACCAAGGAAACGAATGGGTTACTAACTAACAAGAAAAGTGCTTAATATCTACAGAATAAATTTGTTTTTTTTTTTCATAACGAATTAAATGAGCTGTGTAGAAAGTGACACCATGTTTGAAAAAATGTTCTATTTTTAACTAACAATAAGTGAATTAAATAATTTTTTTTTTCTCTTTTTTCTTTTTTTTACCAGTCTTAGCAAAATAAGTTAAGTGTGTTAACTACTCAGCTAGCCATTAAAACTCATTTTTTTTTGTAACGTTGAAAACTAAAGTTTCTTATCATGGTAGCTCTTGACGACTTTATACTGGCTTCTGATCAAATCATTGAATTTGATGCAACTTTTTCCGAAATTGCATCCACCGATCATACAAAGTTCTCTTTAGAAGTATTTAGGGATGAAATTAAAGATTTGTGGCGTCAAGCAAAAGCTTCTTACGGGAAATGTATTGAAAGCATACAAACCAAAAAGGATTGCGATGAGTTAACAGTGGTCAAGGGTAAATATACCACAACTTTCCGTACTTACGTGTTTAGTGTGTCAAAAATAAATCAACTTTTGCAAGAGCATCTAGAAACACCCTTACCAGACAACTCTGAAAGTTTTCAAGAAGAAAATGGCCCAACAAATAATCTACGGTTACCTCCTTGTGATACTGAGGTATTTAAGGGCGATTATTTATCATGGCCAACGTTTAGAGACATGTTTACGGCAGTGTATATTAAAAACTCTAGACTCAGTGACGTCGAAAAATTGTATCACCTCATTCATAAAACAAGTGGTAATGCCAAAGACATAGTTAAAAAATCTCCTTTAACTAACAATGGGTTTTTGTTAGCTTGGCAAAACCTTAAAGATACCTACGAAAATAAACGAATCCTCGTTAACAGCCAATTAAAGCTTCTTTTCGATCTTCCTGTAGTTGCAACTGATAATGTTGAGGCACTTCAAAGCCTTCAAAGAGGAATCAATCATTGTATAACTTCTTTGAACATGTACGAAATTAATACAAATCATTGGGATTCGATATTGGTTTTTCTTTGTTGTCAAAGGCTGCCGAATGACACTCTTGCACTATGGGAACAGAGTCTTAAAGATAAAACATCTATTCCCCAATGGAGTGCGTTAGATGCTTTTCTTACTGAACGCCATAAAACTCTTGAGTCTATTGTAGATATTAAAGGTTTCTCAACGTCACAAAATCAATCTAAAAAACCTATACAAAAAAAATTAAATTCATACCAAACCACCGTTTTGCTAAGGGAATGTGTTCTTTGCTCAAAACAACAACATAATTTGCGCGTATGTCCAAAATTTTTGAAACTTACAGTAGCTGATCGATTTTCTACTATTAAAAAACATTATTTCTGTACTAATTGTCTCAATCGAAACCATTCTGTCAAAGAATGTCGAAGTAATTTTAACTGCTCAATATGCAAAAAGCGACACCATTCACTATTGCATCGAGATAATTCCGATGATATACCTTCAACATCAGGATCACGTCCTGTTTCCGAAAACATTTCTAAATCATTTCATCATCAAATACAGTCCACTAACTCCACCTCACTCCATATGAAGGAATCTTACCCTATTTCTCGATTTTATTTTGGGTTCTTCTCTCGACTCAAATTTGCAAATTGAGGCAACAGCTCTCGTGCTTCCTCAAATAACTAACCATCTTCCATCTACTTCTATCGATCTTTCTGTAGTGGACCAGCTTCCTAATGTTCCATTGGCGGATGCAAACTTTCTTCGAAGTGGTCCAATTGACATATTAATTGGTGGGGACTTATACCCCATTGTTATGCTAGAAGGCGTTAAACGTTCTATTTTAGGTGCTTTAATTGCACAAGAAACCGTTTTTGGGTGGATATTCACTGGAACCATATCCACAAGCAAGTCCTGCTTTTCTACTAAAGTGTCGTTTTCCAACGAAATTTCTCTTGATAAACAAATTCAACGATTTTGGGAGCTAGAAGAGCTTCCAAAGAAAAGATTTCTTACTGAAGAAGATAAGCGATGTGAGGAACACTTTGTTAAAACTACTCGAAGAAACGAGGATGGCAGATACATCGTTTCATTGCCATTTAAAGACACTTTTCCTGCTAATATTAAACTTGGTTCTTCTCGTCACATCGCCCACAAACAATTTCTGCGCAATGAAGCTTCTTTATTAAAAAAACTTTCACTTAAAACTATTTATGATAACGTTGTTATGGAATATCTACAACTTGATCATATGGAAAAAGTTGATCAGCCTAAGTTTGAAAATTTTCCTTTTCATTGTTATCTTCCACACCATTCTGTCATTAAACCAGAAAGCCGAACCACTGCTGTTCGAGTTGTTTTCAATGCATCAAGTTTAACATCTAATGGCCACAGTTTGAATGATGTTCTTTCTGTCGGTCCAATGCTTCAAGCAGACCTTACTTTCCTTATGTTGCGATGGAGACTTTATAAATACGTTTTTAATAGCGATATACAAAAAATGTATAGGCAAATTCTCATTGAACCTTCTCATCGTCCGTTTCAAAGGA
This sequence comes from Tetanocera ferruginea, assembly GCA_958299015.1. Lineage (NCBI taxonomy): Eukaryota > Metazoa > Arthropoda > Insecta > Diptera > Sciomyzidae > Tetanocera > Tetanocera ferruginea. Next base: position 107,021,034 of record OY282640.1, read on the forward strand.
TTCTCTTTCGAGAATCTCCAGATGAACAAGTGACAGATTATCAACTGAAAACTGTCACTTTTGGCGTTAACTGCGCCCTTATCTAGCAATTCGCACATTGTTACAGCTTGCTCAAGATATTCGCAGTCTTTTCCCGTTAGCATCGTTCATCTTGGAAAGGTGCATGTATGTAGATGACGTGCTAGCTGGTGCCCATGATATTTCTACTGCTATTAAAAGTAGGAATGAGCTTATAAATGCATTAGACTCAGCAGGTTTCTCTTTGCGGAAATGGACTGCAAATTCAAAAGATTTTTTGAAAGGCCTTCCCAAGGAACACCTTCTAGATACAGATTTTCTGGAAATTGACGACTCTAGCAATGCAAAGGCTCTTGGGATACGATGGAATGCAAAGTATGATTTCTTTTATTTTATTGCGCAACCTTTACAGTGTAAAGAATCTATCACCAAAAGAGAGGTGTTATCTGCAACAGCTAAACTGTTTGATCCAGCTGGATGGCTAGCCCCCATTGTGGTCGAAGCCAAGATTATTATGCAACAAGTTTGGTTGGATCAAACAGGATGGGATGAAAATTTGCTACCTCAAACACTTTTAAGGTGGGAAAAATTTGTTGAAAACTATAACAAAATAAACCTCATAAAAATATCACGTTGGGTCTCTTACAATCTTACTTCTAAAATTGAAATCCATGCCTTTTCTGACGCCTCGGAAAAGGCATACGCCGGGGCAATCTATATTAGAATCGATAATGAGTCGTCCATTAAATCTCATTTGCTTATGGCTAAAACAAAAGTAGCTCCCGTGAAAAGTGTATCCTTACCTCGTTTAGAACTATGTGGTGCTCTCCTTGTGACAGAAATGCTTGATTCTCTTTTGCCAGAACTCAATATTTCTATTGAAAAATTATACTGTTGGACTGATTCTACGATTGTTCTTTCCTGGCTGCAAAAGCCACCTTACACTTGGACTTGTTTTGTCGCAAATCGCGTATCAAAGATACAGGAAAAAGTAGGCAGCCAAAGTTGGCATCACGTAGATACTCATGATAACCCCGCTGATTTAGGAAGCCGCGGTGTTCCTCCACAAGATCTCGTTGCAAATTCCTTATGGTTTCATGGGCCTCACTGGCTTAATCAAGATCAATCGTTATGGCCATTTTCACAAAAATGTATAACTGAAACTACATTGGAATCGAGAACCGTAAAGACTCACGTTAGTTTCTTTACTAATTATGAGGACCCTCTTAAAAGATTCTCCTGTTTACCTCGAGCTTTTCGAGTTTTATCCTACATATTTCGTTTCTTTTATAACACACAAATCAAATATCGAAATCAAAATCGTTATGATTCCTTATCAATAACAGGAAGTGAAATTGTCCATATCAGAAAACGTCTTATTAAATTAAGTCAAAAAGTTCACTTTTCTGATGAATACTTCAATCTATCTAATAATCTTCTAATTAACTCGAAGAGCAAAATACTTACGCTCAACCCTTATATAGATCCAGAGGGCGTACTTCGTGTTAATGGGCGTTTAGCTGATTCACCTGATCTTTCTTTTAACGAAAGCCACCCAATTCTGATTTCCTATAGCTGTAAATTCTCTGAATTACTTCTTGAATTTCTGCACAAAATTTCCTTACATGGAGGAAATACACTTTTACTTCGTTTACTACGCCAACAATACTGGATACCGAAAGCAAAAAACCTTGTAAAAACTATAATAAACAAATGCAAAATTTGTGTTTTAGAAAAGAAAAAGCGACAGACCCAAATAATGGCAGCACTTCCGGTTGAGCGTACAACTTTTAGCAGACCGTTTGAAACTACTGGCGTGGACTTTTCTGGTCCGTTTGATGTTAAAAATTATACAGGCCGCGCTTGTTTAATCACGAAGGGATATGTTTGTGTTTTTATTTGCTTTTCTACAAAGGCTATACACTTGGAAGCTACAAGCGATTTGTCCACAACTACCTTTCTGGCGGCCTTTACGAGGTTCGTTTCTAGAAGAGGTTGTCCTAGAAAGCTCTTTTCTGATAATGGCACTAATTTTGTTGGTGCATCCAAAGTTATAAAACAGGAATTTCATAAATTTTTAACTTCTTCCCAAGAAAAAGTTTGCTCTAATTATAGTCACCAAGATATTACTTGGAACTTCATACCTGCTGGCTCTCCACACATGGGCGGATTATGGGAAGCAGGTGTAAAGAGCTTTAAAGTTCATTTTAAAAAGATGGGTTCATCCCATAAATATACATTTGAAGAACTTTCCACTCTACTCAGTCGTATTGAGGCGTGTCTGAACTCCAGACTATTAAGCCCAATGTCTAATAACGTTTCCGATAATGTTGCTTTAACTCCTGGACATTTCCTCATTGGCTGCCCTCTACTGGCACCTGTAGAACCTCATATTTCTGAAAATCTTTTGAGTTTAACAAACCGATGGCAACGTTTAAAAGCCTTTAGTCAACAATTATGTCTTCGTTGGAAAGAAGAATATTTGAAGGAACTTCATAAGCGCTACAAATGGAAGTTTCCTGCTAGAGACGTAGCTGTTGACGACCTAGTTGTTGTTAAACAAGAAAATCTTCCTACCACAGAATGGCGACTAGGTAGGGTCACAAAAGTTTATTACGGAAATGATAAACGAGTTAGAGTAGCTGACATCAATACACAAAAGGGCATCATAACACGCTCTGTAGTTAAACTTGTCGTTCTTCCATCCTAAATTTCGATTACTTTATTTTACATTTTCTTGCTTTGCTTACTTTGTTCACTCTTCTATTTAGATCATAATGGAAGTTACAAAATCTCAAGTGCGTAGTGCAATAAAATACACTTGCCGAGTTTGTAAACGCAACCATCCACTTCGATTTTGCCACAAATTTTTGGCAATGAACTACGAAAAGCGACTCCGAAACATATTGTTGCATCGCTACTGTTCCCGATGCTTAGCTCATTCACACTTAGCTAAACAATGTCGAAGTACAAAATCATGCATATACTGTCAAGGAGATCATAACAGCTTAATTCATGCTCACAGTCGACTGGATAAAACCGTAAGACACACGCAGCAACTCACTATTCCGGTCAACCAATCATTAGCATTGTTTCCAACTGCTCTTGTCCAAGTGCGCCTACAAAATAAGCCAGTTACCTTGCGAGCTCTTTTGGATCCGTGCTCAGAAATCACTAAAATCAACGCAACAGTCGTAAATCGACACAAGATGCCAACAGCTGTTAATGTAAATGGTCAGATTTGCGAACTGAACATGTGTTCGTTGCACGATGCCTCTGTACGATTAACCATCTGCGCACGTCTTACGTCTTATCTTAATTTAAAAACTCCAAAAAGACACGCCAATGCGGCCTTAAAGTATAAATTTTCCAACTTTGTGTTAGCTGACCCAAATTTTTTTACGTCATCGGCAATCGACATAGTATTTGGCGCTGATATATATAGTAAAGTCATTCGTCCTGAAATGATAACACTTACCGGACTGCCTTTAGCTCACAATACCATTTTTGGTTGGGTCCTTTCTGGCCCTTGTGTCCTTTAAGACATAAAATAAACCACTAAATGTTCTTTTAGACATTTTGATTTTTTTTTGGAATTTTAACCTGAAAAAAAAAAAAAAAATTTGAAAAAAAACATTTGAAAAAAAAAAAAAAAATTGCTCATAAAGAATACTTTATTTATCAAATATAGTCACAATCTACCTATTAATAAGTGAATTTTGTATATTAAGTTTTGATGAATTGTTTACTATAAATATATTTTCGTTTTTTACAGTTATATTACTGCAAGGTGGGCGGCAATGTTTAAGCCAAAATACCCATTTTTTAATTTACAGTGTAAAGTTCGAGAAGCATAGAAAACCAACCTTTAGATATTAAATTTGCTTAACATCATATTAACATTAGGCAAAACATAATGTTAATATAACGTTGGCAGCTTAGTTTTAAGTTATACAATTTTGTATAAGTCATTCTTCTACTGGAATCCTCTTACTACGTAAGTTTTAAATACAACAAATAAATTAGAACCTTTCGATTCTAACATTGGCCTTTTTTATATGTAAACTGTTGGAAATAATCAAAAATTAAATTGAGCTATTGAGTTTTGAAACAAACAACATTATTAATTTTTTCGGTAAGGATTAAATGATCTGAATTATCGGGACTACCAGCTAACCACTTCCATGCGGTGCCAATAAAATCCAACGACCTTTTTGTTTTTTCCTTTGGCCTGAGTCTTCCTAAATGATTTTTAATTTTAGTGATTTCGTACGAAAGAAATGGTAATAAGGAGTGGCCTGTGTTGACTTTAGTCCTGATTTTCGTCTCAAGATCGTTAATTGCGTCTTCGTACTGTTGTAGGTCCATGACGTGAATTATTTTGAACGTCCCAGTTTGCAATTTTGCCGTACCTGTCTCTATTGTGACCAACTGTGAATTTGAATAATCAGGTCGGCTCTGCATGTTGCCAGGAGAAATATTAACTGAAATAATTTAATTTCGAATAAGACTTTTGTGTATTATTCGCCCTGTTTCTGTAACAACTGTACTAGTTCTGTCCTCTCTAACTATTTCTTTAACAAATGATTTGGACAATTTTGTTCCTAACCGTCTATTTCTTTTGACATAGATCACTTGTCCAGGTAAATAGCGTTTAGGTTCCTGTTTCTGTTTGTTATGATATTCGAGATCTTGTTTTTGTTTCTTTTGTAAAACTTCAAAATTTACAACTCTAGTTTTTTCGAAATCTTCAGGTGTAAAGCCTGCATTCCTACTAAAAAATAAATCTACTGGCTTTTTTCTAGTTACAGAGTGATTGTACTCAGACACGGCGCGCATTATTTCTACTAGTGTTGAGTGGAACCGTTCCACTTGGCGGTTCGCCTGACTCTTGTATGGGGGTGCTGTATAAATACTAATGCCTAATTCATCCCTCATCATAAATTTCATCGAATTTGAATTCAGAGATGGTTAATTGTCAATGATAATTGCTTTTGGTACGCCGAATGAAAATATGATGTCCCGAAGGGGTCGTCTTAAGTCTTCTATTGCTCTACTCTTTACAATTTTCGTCTGCGCATATTTTGTGAACTTGTCAACTGCTGTCATTACAACTTTATTCTCTGTCTTATTCTAGTCTTACAAATTTTTGTAATATTTTTGATTTTATTAATCATTCCTGGAAAATAATATTTATCAACAATTTGTGATCTGTTTTCGAGAGCGTTTCGATGAGCACGATATGCGTCTCAAGGATAATGTTCTCTTGTTCTTGTTCGTTTGTTACATCTTCGACAAGTTTTTGGGTATATCGTGTTTTATAATTTGCAAAATTAAGTGGATTAATGTTTTGAATGATACCCATAACTCTTCCTTCAGTTTGAATGCCATTTAAGACAGAAAGGTTTAAATATATTTTCAAAAGAGCTACAAGATTTTCCTCTGTAAGGCGTTGTTTCGTTATTATATGTCTGTGATAACTAGGGAATATTATTTTGAATTGATAAGACGATGTGTCATGAATTTTTAAGAAGATCTGATTTTTGAATACATTGATTGGAACTTCAGTGCAAGGAACTAAATTATGGTTGGAGCTTTCGTCACTATGGATTGTGGGTGTTAATGAATTAATTTCTGCGGGTATTCGAGAAAGAGTATCAGCTTCCACATTTGCTTTTCCGGGCTTGTAGATAAGCTGATAGTTATATTCTTCAAGGATGGCTGATGGTAAGTGTATATTTAAACCTTCCTTGAACCATAAAGATAACTTCTAAGTGAATTTAATGACCAAATGATCGCCAGCATTTCATTCTCATTCGCGGCGTAGTTTTCTTCGGTTTTTGATAATGATCGAGAAATAAAAGTTATTGGTTATCATTTTGCGATAACACCGCCTCTATCGCAAAATTGGAGGCATCAGTAGTTAACTCAAATTCGTGTTCAAAATTGGGGTGAGATAGGATAACTTCTTTCGAAGTTAATGAATTTTTTATTTTGTTAAAAGAGTCAATGGCATCTCCATCAAGATTTATTGTTTTATTTTTCGAGGTATGTTTGGGCACGCGTCTATCTTCCCCTCGTAGAAGATTTGTTAGGGCTTTGCAATCTTTGCATTGTCTCTAATAAATCTCCTGTAATACCCGGACATACCAAGAAACGACCGAAGTTCTTTTAGTGTTTTTGGTATCGGCATTTTCGCTATTACTTTTATTTTATTTTCATTAGTTTTATACCATTTATTCCAACCACGTAATAAGCCGGATCGATTTTGTATGGAGAAAAAAAAGTCATCCGGACACCGACTCAAAAGTTAGAGGGACTCTTAAAAACTATTTCTGCATCATTTTTTTTTGGATCGGAGAAATCCCCATGGAGCGGTTCTGGTTCTCCTGAACCCTTTTTTTGGCCAAAAAACAAGTTTTTTGCCTATAACTTTTTTTTTTCTTCGGAATGCATACCCAAGATGAGCAAAAAAGTAAAGATTGTGATAGTACACAAATATTGGTTAAAAAAATTTTTGAAATTTGTTGTCCTTACAAACTCTTTTGAGACCCCAAAAAATCGATATTTCATCATTTTCGAAAAGGTGTTTTTTTTAAACACTTATAAAATATCAATTTTTCGTGGTATTCATATGCATTTAAGCTTATTGGTAAAGTATTGAGCTATTCTTTCCATTGGTATAACGTATGGAGTAGTTTTATCAAAAGTGAGTTCCATGAAAAATACGTATATTGTAGGCGTTAAAAAAAATATTTTCGAAATTCATGCATTTTGTACTGCAGCGCCATCTGGCGTATACTTTTGTAAAAAGTGGTTGTCAGAATTCGATTTAGCGTACCTAAAAACTCAAACATACCAAGATTTGTCAAAATCTAACGGTAATTAAGGCAATTAAATAATAATTAAGCTGAAGAATCCTTCTGAATATCAATTTCTTATGTTTTATATAAATGTGGCACTTAGTTTTGGTTAAACTACACCATAAGATATATCAATAGAAAGAAGGGCTCAATATCTTTTCACTAAGCATAAATGCATATTAATTGCTTGAAATATAAATATTTTATTGGTTTTTAAAAAAAAAACCTTTTCGAAAATGTTGCAATATCGATTTTTGGGGTCTCAAAAGATTACAAACTCTTTAATCTTTTGACAACAAATTTAAAAATTTTTTTTAACCAATATTTGTGTACTATCACAATCTTTACTTTTTTGCTTATCTTGGGTATGCATTCTGAAGATAAAAAAAGGTATAGGCAAAAAACTTGATTTTTTGGCCAAAAAAAGGATTCAGGAGAACCAAAACCGCTCCATGGGGATTTCTCCGATCCAAAAAAAAATGATGCAGAAATAGTTTTTAAGAGTCCCTCTAACTTTTGAGTTGGTGTCCGGCGATATCTAAATTTCGATCCGGCTTACCACGTAACCTAAAAACTCTACGCCTTTTTTTAAAAACTCGCATTTATCCAGCTGCACTTTCATATTTGCAGCTTCTAGGGTCTTTAATACAATTTCTAAATTTTTGAAATGTTCGTCTGCATCTTTTCCAAAAATTATGATGTCATTGACATAAACGTAACATTTATTTCCAATATGTTGACGAAGGATATCGTCCTAAGTTCTTTGGAAGATAGCCGGAGCGTTTTTAAGCCCAAATGGAATCCTTACGAACTCGTATTTTCCATTATTTATGGAAAATGCCGTTTTCTCCATATCAGAAGCCTTTAAGGTAATCTGATGAAAACCACTTTTTAAATCAATGATTGAGAAAAATTCATTTCTGCCAAGGTTGCCGAGAACTTCCTGTATCTCCGGAATTGGGTATCTATCCGGAATGGTAACTTCATTAAGCTTGCGGTAATCAATTACCATACGATACTTTTTTTCACCTGATGAGTCCATTTTTTTGGGACAATCCAAACAGGAGCGTTATAGGGAGATCTCGATAGACTAATTATGCCATCGGCTAAAAGTTCTTCGACTTGCCTTTCGACTTCCTCTTTCAGAGCCATTGGATAGGGATAACTTTTTGAATAAATTGGAGTGTCGCTTGTAGTTCGTATCTCGCCTTCTACAATGGTTGAATATGTAAGTTTTTCGTTAGGCTCGCAAAGTAAATTAGGGTATCCTGCAATTAATTATTGTAGTTTTTCAGTCTGTTGTTCAGTCAAGTGTGACGTTCTTAGGTTAATATTATTTACGTCTTGTCCTATGTGTTTTAATGGGATAACTAATTCGGACAAAATTGTCATAAAATTTCTATCTGTGTGGATTACTGCACCTAATTGCTTCAGAGTATCATTACCTATAATTTCGTGGAATGATTTCAATCCAGGTAAAATAAAAAATTTAACTTCTGGCGTTTGTGGATCAAAAATTCTTAAAAATGTATGATGAGATATTTCAATCGTTCCTGCTTAGAGTTAACAGAAAATAAGTCGTCATTGGCTAAGGGGTGCTGAATTCTTGTAGATTGAATGTAATTTTTGATAGATCCTGTGTCTATCAAAAAATTTAGTACGTCTCCACATCCAGTAATAAACTCAGATTACTAAAAGTAGGGAAGTGAAGACGGTTTTACCCTAAAAAATGGATACTATCGTTTTGTTGAAGGTTAGTCTGAATGTTATCATTGGTCTCGATTGGGTTATCATTAGTAACTTGGAATGGATTTGTTTTCTGGAAGTCTATAGGATATTCTTCGATAGTTTCCCATTGTTCTGCCTGCGAATTGAATATGTCGTTTGGATCGAAAGGGTTGTTGTATGATGGGGAAATATCTTGAAAGTTGCATTCTTGATCAGCAAAATGTGTATCAAAATTGTAAGAGCCATAAGAAGATAAAGGAATATTTTGAAAGTTAACTTCTTTGTGAGCCAGATATGTATTAGGATTGTGACACGAGTATTGATAATCGATTTCAGGATAAGTTGGGTTACATGTGTTCGTAAAAAAGGATGCCAGATATGTATTAGGATTGTGACACGAGTATTGATAATCGATTTCAGGATAAGTTGGGTTACATGTGTTCGTAAAAAAGGTTTTTTGTAGTTTATTGGGAACATTGTTTTGTTGGACCATGGGACGTTTTTGTGGCAAGTTGTTATATTGAAAATTCGGCCTATTCTGGTAATTTACCTGGCGTGAATGGATTGATCGGTCGACCTCCATTGCTTGAGGTGGTTTTGGGGGAAAGTTCGTTCTATTATTGAATCCGCTTGGGTTTGGTCTATGAGCGTTATTTGTAAATGTGTTTGTATTTTGTGGGAATCCATACGTATTTCGGAAAAATGTGTTATTGTGATTATTTCTGACAAAAGGGTTAGATTTTGTATTTGTGGCCAGTGAGCCAATTCTGGGTAAAAATTTGGTTCATGTGGGGCAAAATTAAATCTTGCCGGTCTCGGTGGTTTCGGTGGTACATTTCGGAAGCTATCTGAATTATTTTGAGCATAGCTCATCCTAAATAACATGTTGTTCAATTTTTGGCATAAATTTAATGCCTGTGGCAATGAGGTAGGTTCGCGTATACTAAATAAGCGGGGTAAGTCCCCATTAAGTCCACGAATAAACGTATCTAACGCTTTTTCTCTATAAGAGTTAGTCATTGCTCCCTGTGATTCTTCTCCTAATTCTAAACAAGCAATTTTATCGAGGATTAGAGATAAATGTTGATAAACATTCTGGTAGAATTCATGAATCGTGGAGTTCCTCTGAGTCAGTGTTGTTAACTGGTACTCTAGAGTTCCGATATCTCTTCTATCGGAATAGTGCATCATAAGGCTTTTTTTTATTTTACCCCATTCTAAAGGGGTTTTATATGATTCTAGTGCTGTGTCGGCTTCTCCGATAATCTTGTGTCTAATCATGTGTAGTATTGCGTAGTATTTTGGTCTCTCGCCACGAATTAAATTCTCATGGGACTCTGGAGAATTCCCTGAGACATTTAACTATGTCTGGAATTTTGTCTAGTTCGTTCGCGTTTGTTGCGTTTTCTTGAATTGCGTAATCTAAGTCGGATTCGGTCTCTGTTTCTAAAAATGGATTATTAAGATTTCTAATGGTGGAAGTAACCAACTCGGTTATTTCCTTGGCTTAATGTTCGTTCATTGTTTGAGCTTGAGCGGCACCAGAGGTAGAAGGACCAGTGGTAACACTGAGCTTTGCTAATTTTTCAGCTTAACTGTCTGGCATTTTTCTATTATTATTTTTTTTCGTAAAAAAGCAAAGGGAAAAACAACTTTCGATTACTCTTATGGATTTACTCGTTATTTTTCACTCGTTTTAATCAATAAGCGATTTTTTTCAAAAAGATTTGGTAAAATTTCCTTGAAAATTATTATTCTTATTTTTCTCTTAAATTTTTTTTAAATAAAATTCGTTTTTTTTTTCTTAAAAAATAACTTTCTTTTCATGGATTATTTGAAAATATTTTTCTTTAATTCATTATTTTCTTAAACCTCTTTAAAATATATTTATTTTTCTTTCAATATTTCTTCTTAAATTTTAATTCATTATTTTCTTTAACTTTTTCAATATATTTTTTTTTTTTTACATTTCATTCAAAATATTTCACTTTAATTCATTATTTTCTCTTTAAAATATTTATTTTTCTTTCAATCTTTCTTCTAAAATTTTAATTTACTATTTTCTTTAACTTTTTTAATATATTTTTTCTTTTCTTAGATTTCTTTCAAAATATTTCACTTTAATTCATTATCTTCTAAAACTTCTTTATAATATTTATTTTTCTTTAACTTAAAACTAATCTTACAAGTATCATTTCCATCGATGTCACTGCAGGATGAACTCTTTGGTGATCTTCCTCGTAGTCACTTGTTCCTCGACCTTTTTTTCTTTGGAAATCAGCCAACTATTGTCCAGGACTCTACAGTTGGGTTTTGGCCCCAAATTGTTGTTCCAAAGATTTTCTTCGTCTTGAACTTCACATTTGGGTCCCTACTCGGGCGCCAGTTAAACTTTATTAATATATGTTTATTTTTTAAAAACAAATTTAAAAACAAACATCAGAGCGAGCTCTGATGTTCGACTTTATTGTTCACTATTTATTTTAGAACTAACTATTACATATTTTATAACTTAACTAAATGGCTGCAACTTGACCGGCTGTTGTTGTTGTTGTTTATGTACTTGTTATGTGGGTACCTGTAGTTATGTTGTTTTGCATTCTGGAGTACGATGCCTTATCGCTCGTAGACGTAACGTCAGCATATTTTTCCAGAGCGGATGCGCGTGTGACTTTGGCCTGCGCTTTGGAGTTTTAAATATATGTGTCGTTAACTTATATATGGAAAACATGATTTATGGAGGTTTTTACAAAATGGTTTACCTCACTGACGGATTTTGGTATCGCCAAAATATTTTGGGAATCGTCATAAAATACATCAAGGTTAATTTTAAGATGAGTACAAATGGAACTTATTTTTCTTCATACAAGTCGAGGCACCTTAATATATACACATATATATATATTAGATGAGTTTTTTTTTGTACTGAAATGCAAAAGTTCTTATGATTCGTGCACTAGGGGCAAAATATGAATAAGGGTTTAAAGTAGATAAGAAATGTGAAATTTTGAGTTCAATATCTCTTAAACCGAGTGCGCTCAAAGCAAAAAACCATTTTTACTGTATGTTTTTATCGAATTTTTTATAATTAATTTTTAAATATATTAAATTTATGTGAATTCCAACAAAACACACAGATTCTATCATAAAATAAATTGCTAAATCCAGTGCCATGATCATTATTTGCAAAACTTAAGTTTATTAATCTTCTTCACTCTGTCAAAGTTAAAAATTTATTTATTTTTTTTAATTTTTGATTTTAACCAATGCAATGTACTTGGTGACACTTATTTATGTGAAAATAAGTACCATAGACTGATGCACAGTTTTATGGAGAAATTCCATAAAGGTTTTTTTTCATCAAAACAAACGTATTTTATAAAATAACTTGAATTATTTATGAACACATATTTAACAAAGTTCATAAAAACGAGGTTTTTAAGAGAGTTTTATTATCGAAACACATTATTAAAAAAATTTCTTTGTGGTTGTTAAATAAGGAAACATTTTTTGATGTTGTCAGAACTTGTAAAACCATTGGATTTTCTTTTTCCTTATTAGTAATTTTACCATTAAATCCAGACATTAACCAATTGCTCTCTCTGCAGCGTCATTACCAATCTGCATGTTGTTGACTACTTTTTCGGCGCGCAAATAATTCGTGAAGTTGATCCACCGACTCGGATCGGTTTTGAGAAAATCCATACGAAAGGTCTCGTTTTGTGTTGCGAAAAATAATGCGTCAAAAAAGTTATTGGTGTTTTAAGTTATAAAATTCTCTTTTATAACTCTGTTCTCTATTAATTAATTGACCTGTCGAAGAATGCTAAGCCAACCAGCGTTTCCGACGGATACCACAGGTGACGTCCAAATACACGCAGAAGTTCATTTGCCATGATTTCATTCACGATGTGATAGTTTACAAGATTTTCAATTAAATTGGTATCGTTTTTTGGTGTAAATTAATATAAAAAATACATTATCCTCAGTTTTATGAACATATTTTTAAATTTACCAGAAAGTTCGAATTGATCCCGAAATAAATAAATTTTTAATGAAAATTGCCTTTGCTATGAACCGCGCTCTAGAGACCACACTTGAAGCTTTAATTTGTTGTGGTTGGCCCTTTAAAATTTTTGGAGTTTCGCCGAGAAAAAGTAGCACAATTTGAGCAAGTTCCTTATAACCTGCACGGTCAATTTTATTATTGACCGAAAAATACAGATTTTTGTTGTTTTTTTTAGTAAATGAAAAAGGATGTACCTAAGTAGTAAAAGTAAGCAAGTAGTTATTGTAAATGTAATTGCTCGGCGGCTAGTACCAGAAGACCGTAAGAAACAATTTGAATGTTATTTAAATTGTTTTCAGTATTATTTGTTATATAACAAACCTTTGTTATGAGGAATCTGTATTAAATTGTTAATTTTCTGACAAATATACGAATTGGTAAAGTTGATAATTCTAGTTGAATAAGAAATTTTTACAAATTTTATTTTTTTGCAGACTATCTCCATAAAATTGTGCATCAGTCTATGGTATTTATTTTTACATTAACAAGTATCATCAAGTTCGTTGCATCGGTTAAAAACTAAAATTAAAAAAAAAAAAAAAATTTTTGAACTTTGACAGAGAACAGTGAATTAAAAAACTAGACTTTTGCAAATACTGACCATGACATTCGATTCAGCAATTAATTTTATGTTAGAATCGGTGTGTTTTGTTGGTATTCACATAAATTTAATATATTTAAAAATTAATTATAAAAAATTCGATAAAAACATACAGTAAAAATGGTTTTTTGCTTTGAGCGCACTCGGTTTAAGAGATATTGAACTCGAAATTTCACATTTCTTATCTTCTTAATACCCTTTTTCATATTTACCCCCTAGTGCATGAATCAGAAATAAAATTGCAAAAAAACTCATCTAATATATATATTATACATATATATTAATAGCTGTGTTTTTTACCAAGCGAGTTGTAAGAAAACAGTCATCTTTCAAATGAACACTCACTTAAGTAACAAAGAAAACTGTTAGTCGCTTAAAATTTTGCCGAGTAAACGAAACAAAATGCTGCCAAGTTATGTTTGAATAATTGTGAAAATTTCCTATAAAGGTGGCAACTGTGACTTATTGATAGTCAATAGTGGATTACGAAATTAAAATGTTTTTGTACCGAATACTTTTCACAAAATTTTCAAAACTTCGTTTTGATCAATATTTCAATAAAAATACAAAATTCAATACGTAATTTAAAATAGATTGATTAAATTTACTCATTATTTAAAAAACATATAGGTTGTTCAAGCGTTTAGTTTTGAAAGTTGTTTGAGTATCGGGTACTTTTTCAGAACCGAGTTACAAATACTTTATATCGGGCAATTTATGCAGCACTAGTTGTCAAAGCTTTATAACATAAAATAAATTGTCAAAATATTCATATCATTTGAAAAAGTGAAGATATATTAAATATTTTATTAGCGAACTAGAGATCTATATCCGGTGAGCTATAAGACCTCCATCAAGATGAGGAAGTTTACCAAATAGGATAAAGTTGAAATTGTACTTAGTGCAACGTTACACTGGTTGCAAAGCCAGCATCATGAAGATCTTCGACGTCGGTACTTCTGAGAAGCCATTCAGACATTCTGTGGTAGCTGGAACCCATCAGATAAACAAATAAGGTGAACAAGCATATGAGCAAAACAAGCTGAAGAAGAAGTTTAAGATAAAGCTTTGATTCTTAAACTTCTTAAACCTCAATCATCTGATGCCAACTCGCTACGCTGCTCAAGACATCAGTTTGGACAGAATCTAAGCTAAGGATTTCGAAGATCCCGCCAAGAGGAAAACATACCGTTTCCAGACTTGAGTCATGGACTTAAATTCGGGTCCATGTACAAAGGCAAAACCAAGCGGTTCTTGAAAAAGTTACGCTTCTCATGAGAACATGAGGAAATGTGTGCGCGCGAGTGTTTTTTTTTATTTTAACTTGAGGCAAACGTGAAGTTTAGCATGATTGTTGTGTTAAGGCGAAAAGACAGTTTCAAAAGATATAGTTATAGTTTAAATATTCCAATGTAAATAGTAGAAATAAAGCACCATTAGAAAAATCAGAGCTTTTGGTTTTTTCTGCGCCTTTCAGTGTTGTTTTAGCTTCATTCTGCTCTTCATTAGGAACTCTGTTCCTGCTAATATTTTGACATTTAATTGTTTTGTTTGATTTTTATTTTTGTTTATTTTTACTTTATTTGACATTAGAGAAAAATGCTCCCATGCTTGGAAAACATTCTTTAGCGACTTCGTGGTCGTTTTTGACTACTCGCTTTGTAAAAAACACAGCTAATATATATACATATATTAAGGGTATTCATTGAGACGGATCGATTTTGTATGGAGAAAAAAAATGTCATCCGGACACCGACTCGAAAGTTAGAGGGACTCTTAAAAACTATTTCTGCATCATTTTGTTTTGGATCAGAGAAATCCCTATGGAGCGGTTTTGGTTCTCCTGAACCCTGTTTTTGGCCAAAAAATCAAGTTTTTTGCATATAACTTTTTTTCTTCTTCAGAATGCATACCCAAGATAAGCCAAAAAGTAAAGATTGTGATAGTGTACACATATTGGTTAACAAAAATTTTGAAATTTTTTGTCCTTACAAACTCTTGTGAGACTTCAAAAATTCGCTATTTCGTCATTTTCGAAAAGGTGTTTTTTTAAACACCTATAAAATATAAATTTTTTGCGGTATTCATATGAATTTAAGCTTATTGGTAAAGTATTGAGCTATTCTTTCCAATGGTATAACGTATGGAGTGGTTTGATCAAAAGTGAGTGCCATGGAAAATACGTATATTGTAGGCGTTTAAAAAAATATTTTCGAAATTCATGCATTTTGTACTAGAGCACCATCTGGCGTACACTTTTCTAAAAAATGGTTGTCAGAATTCGATTTTTCGTACCTTAAAACTCAAACGTACCAAGACTTGTCAAATCTAACAAGTCAGATCTAACAGTAATTATGGCAATTAAATAATAATTAAGCTGAAAAATCCTTCTGAATATCAATTTCTCACGTTTTATATAATTGTGGCACTTAGTTTTGTTTAAACCACAACATAAGATAACCAATGGAAAGAAGGGTTCAATGCTTTTCTAGTAAGCATAAATTCATGTGAATAGCTTGAAAAATACATATTTCATAGGTGTTTAAAAGAAACATATTTTCGAAAATGATGAAAAATCGACTTTTGGGGTCTCAAAAGAGTTTGTAAGGACAAAAAATTTCAAAATTTTTTTTAACCAATATATGAACACTATCACAATCTTTACTTTTTTGCTTATCTTGGGTATGCATTCTGAAGAAAAAAAAAGTTATAGGCAAAAAACTTGATTTTTTGGCCAAAAAAAAGGTTCAGGAGAACCAAAACCGCTCCATGGGGATTTCTCCGATCCAAAAAAAAATGATGCAGAAATAGTTTTTAAGAGTCCCTCTAACTTTTGAGTTGGTGTCCGGCGAAATCTAAATTTCGATCCGGCTTAGAATTCATGCAAATGGGCAATACCCTTATAAATGGCTTAAACCGTGTAAGTATATCAGCCTTATAAATGAAATCTATGGAGAACCGTTTGCACAAACCAGTAGCTCGTTTCTGCAAAAATCTGCAAGTTAAAGCTGCTTTACATTGTCCTACTGTGTGTTACGACATGTCAAAATTTTGAATGTGTGATAGAATGTGGGATGTTGTAAACAACGAAAAAGAAAGTGTGCTGTTTTGATTTTTTTGACATGTCGTACTACATTTTGTTTTTAGGTTTGTTTCTAATTTCATCACACATTCTATCCGACCACAGTTGCAATTAGATAACTATAAATTTTAATTTGATTTTGTTTTGTTTTTTGTGCATAAAAACACTTTTGACGCTTGTTACAGCAATTAGATTGATATTCCTTTGGATGGCCATCAAAGTTGAATTGACTTATCTTTTTTTTTTAATATAAAATCAAACAATTTTATAAAAAATGTGATGCGATTCTGTGTGAAAGTCTAAACATGAAATATGAGTTTCTTTATACAAAAATTAAAAATGACAGTGTGATGAAATTTGGTTATACTTTCTATCTCACATGTCGTAACACACAGTAGGACAATGTAAAGCGGCTTTAACCGATTTCTATTGAAGGCTTCAAATCTGCGATCCCGTGTGTCACATTGCGGCCATTTCCACACAGGTTCGATAGTAAAGAAGCTAATTCGGCAGTTTGGCACACTAGTTGGCTTGTTGCATAGTACATCAAATAAGGTAGCTGCAGGGCTGAGAGCAGAAAGTCAGAACTGTCAAAAAAATATTGAACGAAATAGAGCAACAATGCGAGACATCAAATAATTTGTATTGAATTTGAAAATTCTGACTCTGAGAGAGAGAGGATTGATAGCCCTGTAGCTACCTTGTTTATTACAGAGATAAAGAGATGGGAAACTTCTTTTTGCAATGACTTTTTTCATGTTTCCCGCCATATTCATGCTTCTTCTTTAACTGTTTGTATACTTTTCGAAGGCTTATGTATTGTGTAAGCGATTCACCTCATAGTTGTCAAGTATTATTGTCAGAGTCTATAAATAGGGTTGCAATGCAAAAAAAATAAAAATGTAATCTTAAATCAAAGTTGCTTTGTTCTAAAATGTTGTAAGAGGTGGTCTTATGGAATTTTCTTTTCTTTCTAAAAGAAATAGAGAATACATTACATTTTTCTGTTAACCCTCTATGCAAAGGGTGCAAAATATTTTCAACTTTATCTTGAATTCAACAATTTTTGCCTTTTCTTAGTCGAGATAAGAGCGAAAAAACTATATTTTGCATAATTCCTTTTTATGGCCCATACCTCTTTATTTTGTGTTCGAGTTGGATCATATGTATATAGGCTTTTTAATCTCAATGGGGATAAAATAAAATATGCTCTTTTATAGCTTAGGAGATAAAATTCATCAAAGTTTGGAAAATTAAATAATTTTTTGCCGAATATTCACTTCATAACAACAAATTCAAATGGTAAACTTACTTCAATAATTAACTTTTTTTAATATTCAATTTAACGTTTTAAGCAAAGTTGTGCCAAAATGGAACGCACTCATACTTTAAATTTAAGCTGCTCATGGACTTCAAGATTGAATATTTGAAAATAAACGTCTTTTAAATATTTAAGAAAAATTTATTGCTATTTTTTGTTAAGTTTTATTACGATTATTTATAAATTTAAGATCCTGAATTCACAGATATATATATGATATCTTCTAAATGAGAGAATTTTTATTTTAAAGAAATAATTCATTAAATTTAAACATCTTTTTTTTAAACTTTCGCCCCGTTTATCAAGAGTCTAATTAAGATCCCAACTCAATATTTCAATCGCTTTCTTAATATGTAATATGTACAAAGCGATATCTTATTTAACAACTTCAAAGTAGCTAACAAATTATTGGTGATTGAGAAAATCTTAGTTATTCAATGAGATTTATGAAACATAATTATTTTTGTGTCAAGCGAAAGCTTCATCGATTACTTCCAATGACATGTTTTTATAGAAATAATGGGTCGCAAGCGAGATGGTAACCCACTATTTAAATTTTTTGGATTACTTTATCGATTTCATGTAAGCAAGGATTTTGCTGGGGCTTAAATGAAATATCAATAATAATGTTCATTTATTTCTTAACATGTCACTTTTCTGTTCCTTCAGTTGTTAGCATTTGAGGAACTGCAATTAATCTTACTTTTGAGATCAAAATTTCAGAGAAAAGATCACGATTCAATATAAAAAATTATTTTTTTTGATAAAAGAACCGAAAACTGCTAATTCTTAATGAGGGGAGAAATAATGGTAAATTTTTCTGTGCCTTGATGTTATACCTAGTGGAGACGTCCTGTAACGCATACCCGACCTATATAAAATTATTCTCATTGAAATAGTACTAGTCCAATAATATTATAAATTTGTACTTATTAATTCGTATCGAAAAAACCTACTCCAAATAGTATTAAACTACGTTTTCAAGCAACACTGCAGTTAAGATTCAGGCCGTGGTGGCTTTCAGATTAAAACAGGGACCGCCTTCAGACGATACAAATGTTCTGGTACAGATTCTTAACTTAGCGCTTATTTTCTATTACTGAATTGTTAAGTCAGACTTCAGAAATATTGGAAAGTTGTTCAAATGCAAATCCAAGTACCAAATAACAACGAATGAACATATTGCGGTCGTTAAAATGCATATTTGATGAGAATTTTTAAATATTTGTTTATGTAAAGTGATGAAAATAAATTATATTTTCGTAAGTATTCCAAACTGTTGGCTAACTGTCTTACATGTCTCTAGTTTGACAACTATTATGACGTGTCAAGTATCATCAGTATTCTCCTTGTGGTGAGAATCAGTTTGCCTCCCTAGGGGTGAACTCCTCTGTACTGGTGAGTATATAAAAAAAAATTACTAACACATTCATATGATTTACGTTGGTATTGGCTTAATTTCGACCGAAGGCTATCTCTTTCTTAACGAATTTTGTTTAAGTTTCCCATCTCTGGTTTATTATACTATAGCTTGTTGACAAAAAATTGTGATTTTCTCTTTCAAACAAAAAACATTCTCTATAGTCTTAACGTCACCAGGGATGTATTGAAACATTAGTCTTGTGCTATGTTGATAACATTGTTTGGATACATTAAAGAAGTTATTTCGAGAAAATTATGCTGGTTTCGAGAACTTGGGAAGCATATTTGCTTAATTTTCCCTACGCAACCCTATAATTTTATGTCGAAGCAATAAATACTTTTTTAAGAGTACATTTCTATTGTTCTGAAATGTAACCCTGTGTGTGCCAAATTGATTCCGTTATTTGAACGCTCGCTTTCTCGAACACATACAAGCCACCTTATTGCTTGTCACACGAGTTCACAGATGTGAAAGCCACATATGACGTTACAATGAATAAGTGGTCGGCACACATGAAGCACATGCTTTGTCAAAACTCTCACGTATTTTCATGCTCTTTCACTTACTCGACAAACAACTATTGCCGAAGCAGCATTGTTTTGAATGATTTCCACTTGTTTTGTCTCACTTTCACATGCAGTCTCACTTTTAATTTTGCCGAACACTGCACTAAATCGATTCGTTGTTACCGATTTCGTGAAAACTTATGTTTCTGTCAGAGATAAAGAGATGGGAAACTTCATGACAGAATAATAAGGTAGGCTCAGATTTATTCGGCCTCTCAAATGTCTTATTTTACACTAACAAAGCTGTGAGTCCTATAAGCTGACTTTGACATCTAGCTCACTTCCTCTCCAATATGCGCCTACCTTGTTATTCTATCACGGGAAACTTCAACAAAATTCGTCAAGAAAGAGAAAGCCTTCTGTCGAAATGAAGCCAATACCAACGTAAATTATATGAATGTGTTTTTTAAAATTTTTATATATTCACTAGTAGAGAGGCAACTGGCAAACTTCACCCCTAAGGAGGCAAACTGCATACTCACCCTAAGAAAATGTTGTCTCTTTGCTGTAGTATGTGAGGGTGGTTTTCTCAAAGGCTGAGGTAAGCTCAGCCAATCCAGGATCAGACAAGGGATCCGCTAACCTTTGTCAAATAAAAGACGCAGTTTTGATATTAAATACAATTCAGCTTGTTTTATTTAAGTATTAATTCCTTATTATACTTATTTAGGTATTAATTCCTTATTATACTTATTTAAATCTCTGCAGCACAAGATGGTAAAGCAGTCTCAGACAGTTGTGGGTGGGTATTGAGTTAGGCGAGTGTGAAGTCGGTAGTCGTCGGTAATTGGCGAAGTAACCTGATGGTAATCGGTTCGGTAATCGACTGGTAACTAGATGGTAATCGGTATGGTAATTGACTGGTAACCAGATGGTAATCGGTTCGGTAATCGACTGGTAAACAGGTGGCAGTCGGCTGGTAAGCAGATGGCTGTCAGTTTGATAAACGGTGGATAACCAGATGGTAATCGGTTCGGTAATCAGGTAGTAAGCGGTAATGTAATCTGTTGGTAACTGGACCTAGAAGTAGATTGTTCGTTAGTATAAGAATTCAATGTTTAGTATGTTCACTTGATAGACAGTAATTACATACAACGATGACTTTGCCATGCAGAGCAGAGGGCGGCAGAATGTCAGAGTGCCGAGCATAATCCGGCTAGGCTACTCTATATTGACTATATATAAAGCCATGCAGAGCAGAGGGCGGCAGAATGTATAGCTAGAGTAATCAGCACAAACTGACTGGTTACTCTAGTGGAGCGCAACCAAAATTTAGCGTAATCAGCACAATCTGACCGTATTACGCTATTAGAAACGTAATCAGCACAATCTGACTGTATTACGTGCAGAGCAGAGGGCGGCAGAATGCCAGAGTGCCGAGCACAATCAGGCTAGGCTACTCTATATCGACTATATATAAAGCCATGCAGAGCAGAGGGCGGCAGAATGTATAGCTATAGTAATCAGCACAAACTGACTGGTTACTCTAGCAGAGCGCAACCAAAATATAACGTAATCGGCACAATCTGACCGTATTACGCTATTAGCAACGTAATCAGCACAATCTGACTGTATTACGTGCAGAGCAGATGGTGGCAGAATGCCAGAGTGCCTAGCACAATCCGACTAGGCTACTCTATATCGACTATATCTAAAGCCATGCAGAGCAGAGGGCGGCAGAATGTATAACTAGAGTAATCAGCACAAACTGACTGGTTACTCTAGTGGAGTGCAACCAAAATTTAGCGTAATCGGCACAATCGGACCGTATTCCGCTATTAGGAACGTAATCAGCTGTATCAACTGTAATCAACTGTATTACGTGCAGAGCAGAAGGTGAACAAATCTCACTTACCTAGAAGTAGATTGTTGTTCTATCGAGCCTGTTGCGCACTCTTATATTACTTACAATTGAAACCAATTGTGAATTCTACAATCTGAGGCTTCTTGAGTGTAATTCTGGCTGCCGTGGTCATACTCTGTTGTTGTTGTTATTATTGTTGGCTGGTGTCCGTATTTCGTTCGTTGTTGTTGTCTTAGCTTTGGCTATTGTATGTGAGGGTGTTGTTGTTGCTGTTATTTGTTGGCTGGTGTCTGCGAGTAAGTACTTTGTCGTTGTTGCAGCTTTCGCTTTTATGTATGGTTTTGTTGGTGCTGTTATTGTTGGCTGGTGTCTAAAAATAGCTACTTTGCCGTTGTTGTTGTTATCGTTGTCTTGTGCTTGCATGTAAGTCTAACTTATTAATATGCCTGCAGCTTAGATTACTTAATATTGAATAATATTTATATTAAAGATTTAAGTGTATACATATGTTTTATATATAAAATATATATTATTTTGTAACGTTACGTTACAAGTACATGAGCTTTTGATGCGACACCTATCTTTCACTCAGGTCCCGTATGCCCTTAACTTCATATTCTTCACTAATGGTCTAAGCGAAGAAGAAACAAAATCTTAACAGCTTTAACCAACGAATAATGTCTCATGTACTGAGCGACAGTTGCAACAACAATAGCAACAACAACTGGAACATCAGAAGTATTGCAAGCAAGCCAAACTTCGACAAAAATAGCCATAAAGGGACGTGACACCGTTTTTAATGTTTTAAAAATTGCATTAATGTTAAATTAAAAATAATAAGATATCTTGTTAAATTTTGTGCAATTTGTTTATCTCAAAAATCGCATGTTTCAGTAAGTGCTGTTATGCCTTTGGCAAATTTTTGCTGCACATCTGCTTCTTCTGCTGAAGTATTGATCCAGTATAGTAACGCCACCCAGTTTTTCTGCAGATGATAGAATGTTATTTGTAAGTCCATATCTTCAATAGCTGTTAACAGATTTTGGTTCAGTTCATCTTCATTGTAAATTCCATCGCTTTCACCCTCTAACTACCCCAGTTCCATTAGCTCTTTTACTTCGTTAACAGTCTCTTGAAGTTCTGCTAGCGTTATGCCGCTTACTGCACTTAACAACGACTGCAGCTTTAACTCGGACTCTGTGGAAAGTATTTCAAGCGCTTCTAAGTGCACCAGAATGTTTTCGAATAAGATATGGAAACATAGCAGCTTTTTACTTTTTTCCAACTTAAGCTCTTTGAATTTGTTCTCCAGTCGATCTGACTCCTGTTTGGCTTCCTTCAGAATCTCGCAAAGATTGAGTTTTTCACTCTCCAATCACCAATCTCCGCTGTAATCAGCACCAAAGTCATGAGAAAGTTTTATCTTAAGGTGCTGTATTTTATTTTGTTCTTCAGCCTTATTCAGGCACGCAATTTTGCAAGCCAAATCTTTGATCTTGTTCGAGTTGGCGACGACTATAAAATTCCAATGAACCACGAGCTGTATGAGCTCTACGACGACATTGACTTACAAGGAAAGGTCCCCAGGTAACAGTGTCCGATTTGAATGATTTTCGGATATGTGAAAGAAGACGAAAATCTAAGGTCGAGGTATTTTTTTATACGTGCTCAATCGATGGTTTAGGGTTTCAAACTTGCGTTAAAAAATCAGCGAAAATTTCGTTTTTTGCTATAATTTCGCTATTTTTCTTGGAAACATTTACAAATTTGGCACCAAACGAAAGCTCTTACAAAACCACACACGATGGCATCAATTTTTCATAAGAAAATTTTGTTGTAATTTTTATGTTGTTATTTTTAGTAATCTTTAGTCGATATCAAAGAAGTATGCAGACGTAATTTTTTCATATGATTTTTTTTCTTATGTTGGATTTAAAGCAATTTGTAAACTTACCATTGTTTTGTTTTTTTTTAAATTTGTTACTATTTATAATAAAATTTTTGTTTTATTGAAATGCATTTATTTTCCTTAAAGAAAAAATTTTATTGCATTAAAAGTACACAATATGGGTATCAAAAATTTTATTTTTTTATGGCCTATTCTCATGTTAAAATATTTTATCGAAAAAGTTAACATTTCATAAGGCTTCCATACAAAATGTGAGGTTTTTTCTTGTAATCTCATCGCGCCAGTAAACAATAGTTTTAATCATCCAAAGTAACAAATATGGACATTTTGACGATATGAAAAAGAAATGGAATGCATTTTCTCATATATCTTTAAAAAAAATTTTTTGATTTTAAGCAGGAAAAATCATAAAAATCTTCTTCTAATTTCAAAACCTCAACTTTGTGAATGAATAGCTCATCAGATATGAAAATAAGTTTTTTTATTTAAATTTTTTAAAAAAAGCATTAATTTTAAAATAAGTCCACGTCCTTCAAAGTGCATTTCGGCATAAATTCGTTTTGATTTATTTGATTTCCCATTTACATTTTGATTGAAAGATCTCTGGTCATAGAGCTCTGTGATAACATAATTTCGTTCATTGCAATGCTCTATGATACACTACATTTTTTGTTTTGTTATCCGGAGCGAAAACAAATAATGCTGATGGTGTTTATGGTGGCAATTGACCATGCGAGAAGCATGGATTTTCAATGCTAATGCCTAAAACACGCAATGACTGCCCTTGAGACTTGTTAATTGTCATTGCAACTGCAAGCCTTACCGGAAACTGCAAGCGTTTAAAATAGAATGGCATGTCGGTTGGAATCATTGGGATCCGTGGTATCAAAACGTCTTCACCTTTCTACTTTCCTTTAAGAATTGTTGCTTCGATGACGTTATTCATCAGGTTTTTGTACCGCAAGCCGGGTGCCATTACAAAGACGTGGTTGGTTTATGTTTCGTAACATTATGATTACCGACCCGACTTTCAGTTGGAGATTGTGAGGCGGTAATCCGGGTAATTCCAGTGAGTGTAAAAACTCCGTTGGATAGTTGACGACATCATCTAGGGAAGTAACAGAATATTTCAAATTGAATCTTAAAAATCAATTCGTCGACATCAATGTTTTTCGCAGCCAATATAGCACGTTCGCTCAACCAATCATGATTTTTGTAATTGTGTGCAATGTTTGGAAAAACATTTCGGATGAGTTCGGATATTGACTCGGTGAACTGGCAGAAAGCGACGGGAAATTGAATACAATCGGTTGAAATGTCAACCGGGATTTTGTCGTTGCCAATGTCCAGCAATTGTTTTGAAAATACTTCTCCAGATTGATCGTTCTGCAGCTCGACACGCATGTTCACAGTCAATTTGAGTTTCTTGACGTGTTTCCACAAAACGGACGACTTCAAACACGCATTAAGTTCATCGGTTGGAGTTGATCGTGGAATCACTTGCAATGCTTGACGAAAATCACCTGCGAACAGAACCCTCGCACCACCAAACTGATTTGGATTGTTTCGTAAATCTTGCATCGTTTTGTCTAATGCCTCCAAAAACTTTATGCGCCATCTTTGGAGGCGCCATCTTTGAACAGAACTTTGGCCATCGCACTGTTCTTGGAAATGTTGCATGTTGAATTGATTTGCATATTCAATGGCGGCTTGAGTGCTGAATGAGAAGTTCGACCGCCTTCCAACAACGGTGCTGCAATTCCTGATGAAGCAAGTGCAAGTACAATATCATTCTGCGAGCTTATCGTTGCCAAAATCAACGTGAGTAAAAAAAGTTGATGAGTAAAAAAGTTTTCCAGTTCCACCGGGAGCGTCCAAAAAAAATCACTCCAGTTCCATCGTTCACAACTTTCATAAGAGTGTTATACGCATATTTTTGTTGTCGATTCAACAGTAGAACGCTCGTTCGAACTAATTCCCTCAAGGCATCGCAATCATATTGTTTTTCGCGTCGCAACTCTTGATTGAATGCGTCGTGCATCGGACGATTGGGAGCTGTCATGCCTTAGCCACATAATGCCTTGTTCGACATCATCAAGCACATGTCCTCAATTAATATCATAGTCTTGTTGTAAATTTCCTCGCTCAATTGCAAATTCGGATTTGATGTTCTAATACGCATCTCATCAAAATATCATCACACATAACATCTTTGTATTTGCTCCACAAATCAGTTGGTTTGGATGGGAAGCATGTCGAGATAATTATCGAAAACAGTGTTCGTATTTGATATTGATTTGACGAAAGCACAGCATATCCGAGGGTGTACATCCGATGAGTGTAATTTTCTAACAATCGCAAACGTTGACACGCTTCTCTATATGTGTCACACAGTTCACCATACATAGTTCGCAAATCTTGGAATGATGTTGGGCCACGAACGTTGACTAACAGCAAATATAAATAGAAGCACTCATCGTTTCTTGGATGGAATGTGTAAATGCGACCTAATGAGTCAGTGGAAAATAAATTGGGGTAACCTGGAACTGGATTTCTTTGTTTCCGCCGTTGAAATTTCTTTGACGATTGATTCTTAGTGTAATACGTTGGAAGTGGACAATTTTTCTTTGTGTAAAAAAATTTTGTAGACTATAACAAACATTTAAAAAAAAAAATTAGCCAAACCAGCCAAGGCGTTCTCCGATTTCAGATATATGTACCAAAACAGTGGGCGCAAAGTGGGCGTGGTCAATTTTTCTTTTAGTAAAAACTTAAATTGGATTACTACGAACATTTAAAAAAATAATTAGCCAAATCGGTGTAGCCGTTTTCCGATTTTAGATAAATCGAAAAAAATGGGCGCAAAAGTGGGCGTGGTCAATTTTTCTTTCCGTAAAAACCTAAGTTGGACTACGACGAACATTAAAAAAAAAAAAAAAACCAGCCAAGGCGTTCTCCGATTTCAGATATATGTACCAAAACAGTGGGCGCAAAGTGGGCGTGGTCAATTTTTCTTTTAGTAAAAACTTAAATTGGATTACTACGAACATTTAAAAAAATAATTAGCCAAATCGGTGTAGCCGTTTTCCGATTTTAGATAAATCGAAAAAAATGGGCGCAAAAGTGGGCGTGGTCAATTTTTCTTTCCGTAAAAACCTAAGTTGGACTACGACGAACATTAAAAAAAAAAAAAAAAAGAAAGTCTAAAGTCGGTCGAATATAAAATACCCTAAACCTACTCTTCAAAAAAAAAAATAATATTATTGAAAATGGGTGTGTCCGTGGGTGGATAAAGCCTATATTTTATATGCATTTAAATGTTGATGAACAATTTACACATACCTACCAAGTTTTATTCCTGTAGCTCACAGTTAATGCCTTCATTGTGATTTCGCTATGGGAGGTGTGCGTATTAATGGACGGACTACTCCCAATTTTTGAACACACCTTAGTTTTGGTATAAAATACATACATACCAAATTTAATTTTTCTCTGACAATCATAATCTTATTTATTGAGTTGTAAACTTTTTGGGTTGTATGGGAGGTAGGCGTGTCCGTGGGCGGATGACGTCCATTTTGCAAACCCATCTCTGTTTTGTCATAAAAAACATATGTGCCAAATTTTATCTCTGTAGGTTAAACAGAGGCTTATTTATTGCGTTTTCAATTTTTGGGTTGTATGGGAAGTGGGCGTTTCCGTGAAAGGATGACACCCATTTTTCGAAGACATCGTTTTGTTGATACAAAATACATACACACCAAATTTTACTGTTGTAGATTAACTATGAGCTTATTTATGCAGTTTTCAATTTTTGCGTTGTATGGGAGGTAGGCGTGTCCGTGGGCGGATGACGTCCATTTTGCAAACCCATCTCTGTTTTGTCATAAAAAACACACGTGTCAAATTTTATCTCTGTAGGTTAAACAGAGGCTTATTTATTGCGTTTTAAATTTTTGGGTTGTATGGGAGGTGGGCGTGTCCTTGAGCGGATGACACCCATTTTTCGAAAACATCTTTGTGTTGATACAAAACGCATACATACCAAAGTTTATTGTTGTAGGTTAATTATGAGCTGAGTTATGTAGTTTTCAATTTTTGCGTTGTATGGGGGGTAGGCGTGTCTGTGGGCGGATTCCAAAAATATTCAATAGTGCAGATCCTTGAGTTCATGTGACCATGTGTACCAAATTTCATTCAATTATCTCAACTCCTTCTTCTTATCCTGTGTATACGGACAACACACAGACGGACAGACGGACGGACGGACATGGATAGCTCGACTCACGTGGTGACGCTGATCAAGAATATATATAATTTTCTATACCGGACTCGCTTCGTTCTATGCGTTACAAACTTTTGCACAAGCCGGTGCAGCCGTTCTCAACTGATTCAATTACCAACGAACGACATTTGATTTTTATTTATATAGATATAATTTAAACAAAATTGAAGATTTTCGCTTACTTTCAAGTTGATTCCTTGTCCGTGAAGATAACAACCACTTCTAACAACCAATTCCATTCCCACGCGTTCTATGAGGTTTTGACAATTCGTCAAACGTCAAGTGTCACTTTTCAACAACTCTTTTCTAACAACAGTTTTGTGATTCTGATGGTGATGGACAAAAGTGGATGCAGCAACTCAAAGGATTCCTTATCGACACTCTTGGAAAAACATGTAAGAAGTAATTTAACTATAGTACGAGTGTATAATAAAATTAAATCGTTTTATTTTACAGGACAATGATTTATATATGGATCAATAGGTGAAGTATGTATCTTTTTGATAGTTACAATGTCAAATAAACTAAATTTGTTATTTTCTCGTAATAGGCCTTGTTCTCTTGGGCTTGAATTTGACGGATGCTTCTTGCGCCTGCTGGACAGACGCTTTGGAATACATGGATATTTTATACATCACCAAAAATATATTTAAAATACCTTTCATTTAATATCAATTTTGTTACTAAAACTCTTTTCATTCTTCCAGAAACCTAGCCAATCCTATTTGAGCAATTTTGGCCACTTTCGTTTCCGGAGTTGTTGGAGTTTTAGATGCAGGAGCTACTTTATAAGTACAGGCATCAATCAGGTAAGCATATACATAATTGATAGCATAAAATTCACCTTTCTAACCCTTACCACTTTTCCATAGGCGGCTTCATCCTTGAAAAAAGCCAATTTTAGAGGATACATTAGGATTCTGGGCGGGACCATAAGGTCAATCTTCACAAACTATGTGCCATCAAAAAGGTATTTATATTCTCTTTCATTTCACATCATTTTCATTAATATAGCTTCTTTATTTATTCCAGAAATGTACCTAATCCTCGCTGGAGCACAATGGCCAATTTCCTTTTTGGAGTTGTTGGGTCTTTGTTGTTGCAGGAGCAACATGATTTATACCAGCATCAACCAGGTAAGTATGTATCTTATTGAAAGCAAAAAAATCAGCTTTATAACCCTTACCACTTTTCCACAGAAGGCTTCATCCTTGAAAAAAGTGGATTTTGGACGAATCAAATTTGTTCCCGACGTTTCGTCACTTTTTTGGCGACATCTTCAGGGGAGATTTTTTTCAATTTTTTCTCAAATCACATATATAAAAGATTTTACAAACATATCATTAACTTACATATAATAATAACTTACATTAACAATTTAACATTACATTATTAAAACACTTAACACAACATTTATAAAACAATTATTTTATAACATACATTTTTTTTTTTTTAAAACTAACTATTTAAAACTACTGCATAGTTGTTATTGATTTTGTCTGTGTCTTCTTTGAAGTTTATTGTCTTATTCGCTTTTTGTTGTATTCGTAAACTTTCTAAAGTAAGTCTTTTGTTTATTATATTCTCTACGTCTAAAATTTCCACAGCATCAAAATCAGCTGTGTGGCCTGTTTCAGATATATGTTGTGCTAGCACTATTGTTGTTTTTTTGTTTTTTATGTCCAGTTTGTGTTCTGTCATTCTTATTTTAAGCGCTCTTTTTGTTGTCCCTATCAGAGAACTACATGAGACCATTCGTCATTTTTTGCCATTCGAATAACAATCGTCGTCAGCAACAATCGCACAAAAAAAAATGCATGCACACCACTCGAGTTCGAAAACAACGACTGCTGCTTAGCACAGTGTGTTACGACTGCGTATTGATACAAAGGCAGCATCCAGACAATGCTGACATTCGAATGATTCGCTGGAAGCTCGAGTGTTTGCTGCTGAACTCGAGCTCGAGTGGAATTTTATTTTTGTTTTCTTTGTTTTTTTCCTGGTGTTTTGCAGTGCGCAGTGTTTTTTATGCTTTCAACAACAATTACAACAAAAAGCCAACACCAACAACAAATCGTTGGATACGTGTCACAGTAAGCAAGTACCAACAACAAAAAATATACAAAAACCACACAACGCCAGCGACTGTGCAAAAGCTAAAATCATGTGTTTGTATTCTAACAATAAAAGGACAGAAACAACAACACGCATGTTGGCTCGACAAGTTTAAATTATTGAACACACAAAAAAAAACAACAAGCATCGATCGACAGTGCGCAATTACAACAATAAAACAATAAGAAGTAAGAGTGAGGCTGAACTAGGGCTCCCAACTGTCCCGGATTTCGCGGGACGTCCCGCATTTCAGCTAATTTTTTAGCGTCCCGCGATGACCCCTTACGGGACACCGTTTGTCCCGCATTTGAGAACTTAAGATTGTTTGTATTAAAATTTCCAATTCGATATGAAACACAGTTTCCTAAACCGTTTAATTTTATTATCAAAATAAATTTATAGCTCGTTTCAAAAGAGAAGAACATTTTTTAGTTTCATTTTTTGATGCAGAAAATTTTTTAGAGCGTAGTTTCTTGCTCTTTTTGTACTGTTCGCTGAACTTTATGCTGTTTTTTAATGTTTTTTACTGTTTTTCTTAATTTTTAAATGCGCAATCATTAAGAACAAATTGTTGCACAAGTACGGTGTTGCACCGACGGCCTGCAGCAACCTGCATCTTGAAAGAGAAATATAAAAAAATTACATAAAAAATTAATTATTTTCTCAAGAAAAAATTGAGAAGTGAAATTACGGATGACAAAATATTTTTTTAACGCACATTTTTTTTTTAATTTTGGTGGGTTGATTTTGAAAAATAAAATTCAGTACTTCCGCAGCGCAGTTGCGATGATCAACAAAATTCAGGAATATACATTAATTTTTTTCATTTATTTTTCTGCTCAGAGAATATTCAATTTTATTTTTAAGGGCTAACTATGCCAGCATGTGGCTATTATAGTGGCTTGTGTCAAAAACTGAACGGAAAGACAGCCGGCTGTTGTCAAAATCGAAGAATACCCATAATTGCCCGACGTTGGCTTTGAGAAGTGTCACAAAATTATTTTGTTTTGTCTGTGCTTACTTTTCCGAATTTTTTAAAAATATATATTAAAAAAAAAAAAAAATTAACAAACACATCCCTTGTTGCTTTGCTTGAACTGTATGAATTTTTTGTTTTCACTTTTTTTTTGACACTTGCCTATGCTGTGAGCGATTTGAATCGCTCTCCAATAAGCCAATGAAAGTCAACGAAACTTAACGCAACTGTGACAATTCCAATTATGGGTATGCTCATATATTTATATGAGCTCGCTTTCATTTTGACAATTGAGTCTGCCAGCATGTGGCTATTATAGTTAACCCTTTAATGTCGACCAATCAGAATGAAGAACACTCTCCAAATTATTTTCTTATTCTCAAACATGCGCGAAAATGTTCTTCTATTTTGAAACAGGCTATATCATTTATTTTTCATACACTTTATTTATCAAAACGATTTGGATTTATTTTTTGGTTTTTTCATGATTTGGGCAAGAGTTGGAAAGAGATCTTAACAATATCAAGGAACCAAGCGATGGTGTAAAGGCATCGTTGATACCCTTTATTTCTCAAAGAATACAAGGAAATATTTAATAAAATAAAGAATTCTAATGTTGTCCCGCATTTTTCAGCCAAGTCCCGCATTTTTGATGGCTCCGTCCTGATTTTGTACATTTCAGAGTTGGCAACCCTAGGCTGAACACTGAATTCGGAAAAGAGTGAGCGCTGCTGCAGACTGCAGTTAACATTTTTCTCCTTGCTGCGAATAAACATAAAAGCATGAATATTCGTTGCTTTTGGCGAATATTGCGAATGTCTGGCTTCGTCGGACATTCATGTTTCGCAGGCATTCGTATTCGTCATCGCTCGTACTCTACGGCATTCGTATTACAGCGATTGGTGCATGTCTTAGCGTATTAATTTTAATGCAGAAGGCAAATTCGTAGCTAATATTTTGACGACACATTCAAAACGTCATTTGAATGCACTCAAGTTGTTCTCTGGTCCCTATGTATATTTTGTCACAGTTTTCTTGCTCAGTGCCTTTGCATTTTACTTCATAAACAACGTTATGCTTGTCCTCTTTCCTTATTTGCGTTTTAGTTTTTGTAAAAATTTGGTCTAAAGTTTTGTTTGACATGTACGCAAATGTTGTGTTGTTCGCTCTCTTTATGTTCTAGATGTGTCTGTTGCTCGTGAGTTTAGGTATATATGTAATGCCGTGCTATTTTTTGTCTTCTTATTCAGGGTTGCCAGACTGTTTATTATGTTCTGTAACTTGTTTGTTTTGTTTATTTTTCAAAATTCTTGAAGTAATAAGTGAGTTAGTCAGGTGTTTAGGGTAGTCGTTGTTATTAAGTATTGTTTTAACTTTTTTTATGTTTTGTTCTAGAAATTGTGTATCTGTCAATGTAAAAACTTTATTAATTAAATTTGTTGCTGTGTTAATTTTTTGTTGTATTGGTTGCGAGGGGTGGTAATTCATTAATCTACCTGAAGAGGTTGCTTTTGAAAACCAGTCAAAAATTATTTGATTGTTTTTCCTATGCAATTTGACGTCAAGATATGAAATATTTTTATTATGTTCAATTTCGATCGTGAATTGTATGTTTTTATGGTAATTGTTAAGTGTTTGTAGAATAGTGTCCAAGTCTTTTTTCTTTATTATAGCTAAAATGTCGTCTACATATTTGCATTTGAATGCAAAATTTGTGCCACTATTTTTCAGTTTTTGTATAGTGTCGTCAAGTAAAGTGTCTAAAATAATGTCTGCGATGGTCGGTAAGAGTGGATTACCCAGAAAGCGTTGCCAGATCAACAGCAGCAAATATAATAGTTTCTTTTAAGAATAGGATTAGGAACACTGCAAAGGAGAAATTTATAATTAAAACATACGAACAAACGAAAAAATTTATTAAACAGTACAGAGATGAAATAATCATAATACAGGCTGACAAAGGTAATAAAACATTAGTTGTGTATAAAAGTGAATACTTGGACAAAATGAAAAAACTATTAGAGGACAAAAATACATATAAAGCAATAAGAATTGACCCAACTAACAAACTACAAAAAAAGAACAACACCATTGTTAACTACTTACACAAACAACAATATATTGACACGTATCAAAAATTTTGTCTGATGAGTCCGTCCGCAATTGCACCACGTCTTTATGGACTACCAAAAATCCATAAGCCAGATGTCCCTCTTAGACCCATATCGTCCTCAATTGGCGTACCTTGTTACAAAATTGCAAAACACTTAGGAACAATTCTTAAACACTTGATATCTGACGAATACAATATAAAAAACGCAGCACAACTAAAGGACAAACTCAAAACTTTTCACTGACACAGCAAGAAATAATAGTGTCTTTTGATGTGGTGTCCCTGTTCACCAACATCCCTCTAAATTTAGCAATAAAAACAATAATGACGCAATGGGACAAAATTAAAAACTTGACAAAAATTCCAAGACAACAATTCCTCAACATATTAGAATTTTGCCTTAAAGAAAATAACTATTTCATTTTTGACAACATAGCTTAACAACAAATTTATGGTATGCCTATGGGTAATCCACTCTCACCGACCATCGCAGACATTATTTTAGACACTTTACTTGACGACACTATACAAAAACTAAAAAATAGTGCATTTAGCTTAGCGACATTTTAGCTATAATAAAGAAAAAGACTTGGACACTATTCTACAAACACTTAACAATTACCATAAAAACATACAATTCACGATCGAAATTGAACAAAATAAAAACATTTCATATCTTGACGTCAAATTTCATAGGAAAAACATTCAAATAATTTTTGACTGGTTTTCAAACGCAAACTCTTCAGGTAGATTAATGAATTACCACTCCACGCAACCAATACAACAAAAAATTAACACAGCAGCAAATTTAATTAATAAAGTTTTTACATTGACAGATACACAATTTCTAGAACAAAACATAAAAAAAGTTAAAACAATACTTAATAACAACGACTACCCTAAACACCTGACTAGCTCACTTATTACTTATTACTCAAGTAGCTCACTTATTACTTATTACTCACTTATTACTTCAAAACAAGCAACAGACACATCCAGAACATAAAGAGAGCGAACAACACAATATTTGCGTACAGATCAAACAAAACTTTAGACCAAATTTTTACAAAAACTAAAACGCAAATAAGGAAAGAGGACAAGCATAACGTTGTTTATGAAGTAAAATGCAAAGGCACTGAGCAAGAAAACTGTGACAAAATATACATAGGGACAACAAAAAGAGCGCTTCAAATAAGAATGACAGAACACAAACTGGACATAAAAAACAAAAAAACAACAACAGCGCTATCACAACATATATATGAAACAGGCCACACAGCTGATTTTGATGCTGTGGAAATTTTAGACGTAGAGAACAGAATAAACAAAAGACTAGCTTTAGAAAGTTTACGAATACAACAAAAAGCGAATAAGACAATAAACTTCAAAGAAGACACAGACAAAATCAATAACAACTATGCAGTAGTTTTAAATAGTTAGTTTTTAAAAAAATGTTTGTTATAAAATAATTGTTTTATAAATGTTAAGTGTTTTAATAATGTAATGTTAAATTGTTAATGTAAGTTATTATTATATGTAAGTTAATGATATGTTTGTAAAATCTTTTATATATGTGATTTGAGAAAAAATTGAAAAAAATCTCCCCTGAAGATGTCGCCAAAAAAGTGACGAAACGTCGGGAAAAAATTGAATTTTTTATTTTCTTTTAAAAAATTGCAATAAAAAGTACAGGCCATTAAACCTCCAAAAAACATAATTAAACATATAAATTGGCTCACAAAATACATAAAAATAAATTTTATTTGCTCTTTACTTTTTCCAGAAATCTAACAAATCTTTGTTGGAGTAATATGGCCAATTTCGTTCATGGAGTTGTTGGACCCCTGTTGTTACAGGAGCAACTTCAATGATACCAATTTCAACCCGGTAGGTATTGAACTCTTTGAAAGCTTTTGTTTTATATATTTAACCGTTACCATTTTTCCATAACAGGTGTCTTTTAATCAAAAACCGGATTTTTGATGAAACTTGAGGATTCTGGACGAATCCTCATGGATGACCCCAAAAGATAATACGCCATGCATAAGGTAATATTGATAAATTATGTTTAGCCCAAAATTCAAGTATATTAACGCTTTGCTTTTTCCAGAAATCTGTAAAATCCTTGCTAAGCTGGACCAACAACAACAACAACTGTTGTTCATCAACAACAACAACTGTTGTTCATTATTAAGTTCATCATAACTGTTGTTAATTAAGAACTTTTCACTAACTGTTTTTGGTAGAATTAGAAAAATTAAAGGTGTAAGTAAGTATTAATTGAAAGATAAATTTACTACTTATTTGGTAATATATTACCCACAACAACAACCAAGGTCAAGCACCTCCATTTTGGCCATATGGAAATAAGGATTTTAATATGATGAAGCCTAGTATGAAAACATTAACAATTTTAAAAAATTAAAAGAAATGTTATTAAAAAGATGGAAACTTATCTGATTGATCCTGGTATCGATTAAGTAAATCCTGCATGAAAAAAGTTTCAACAACTCCAAACACGAAATTGGCCATTTTTGTCCAGTGAGATTGCATAGATTTCTGGAATATATAAAGTCAATGTTATGCAGTTTGTAAATATTTCACTTATGGAGGGGGAATTTAAATACTTTATCAAAACTGGGTAGTTGTCGCAAAAATAAAGAAAAAAAAGTCGAATGGTTTTCAAAGAACTTGTTGGACCGATGTCGCTTTTATTATTGAAAACTTAAAAACTAACAAAGTTTTAAAAGAGCAGCGAGAAGCGCTGCTCAAAAGAAAATAAAGAATAAGAGCCGCAGTTGCTCATTGAACACCACTGTATCGACAATTTACAGGGTGTTCACCGGTGGACCGAACATGCCGCCCGCCTTGCACGAGTGCAAGACGCTACCAGGAACCCTGCTCCGATAAGACCCATCCAAAAATGGAGTTTTGGGCCAATGGCATGCTTAATCCAGCCGGGAGACTGCCAGGCTGCATTATTCGAGCGTAGACATCGACACTCAGAATGAGTCGCAGTGGAGCTCGCTTGTAAAAGGGAGGATCAGCCAGATTGATGTTTGGATAGCTCTGGCTGATCCTCTCGTCGATGTCTTTCGCCGGCGTGACGACCTCCAACCGGCGCTCAACCAGAGCTGTAATGTGTACCTGGACGCTCGATCCATAATGACCTCGCAGCGCTAGCGTACATACCTCCCGACCATCTACCATGCTCGTTGGAAGCCTCCATTTTCTTACCAACTCGATGGCGATTTTGGTCTGAGGGATTCACGCATCGAGGAGAGCACGTTCCTGCACTAGGCCACCATTAGCCCAGGTACTCACGACGGATGTAGGGAGCAGCGAGTCAACGTGTTGAAGGCTCGTCGTTGTTGGTCTTGTGGGGGGAGACCGCTTCGGGAATTGGTCCCTCGACGATGTCGCAACTGGAAGCATCGACTGCGGTATCTGCTGGGAAGGGGAACGCTTCGGAAAGTGATCCCTCGAAGCCGAAGCAGACGGTACAGGCAACTGCGGTCTCTTCCCAGATGAACTCTTCGATTCCACCCCAGACCTCGTTGCTTCTCGAGCAGCTGCGAATGCAGGCTGCTGTTTAGGCTGCTTTGCGCGAGAACGTCTTCCACGCCTTCTTGAATGGGATTGACCTTTTCGGGCCCGAGTGTGCGAATGCAGCATGCTGTGGTGATCTTCACCGCAGTGACGGCATCTCACATCGCTCCGACAGTCCTTTCGGATATGAACGGCTAAAAGGCAGTTGGAACAGTTATAATGGAGTAGTACTGTTCTCAACCGCACCTCCAGGTTCATAGCTATGAACCGCCGGCACGACATAAGATTATGCTCCATGGAGCACAAGCGACACTTTGGGATCATGTCGCTGCAAGTCACCACGGGGACCACACGGGACAGGACACTTCACACTGGACTCGATGGGGAAGGAGCACTGGCTTCGGTGGCTGGTGCACGCTCTCGCACCGTGTCGGTCTCGCTCAATGCCATCTCGGAGTCTGTCTGGAGAAGCACCTCTTCCAGCAGGTCACGCACGATGTTGGTGGTTGACATCCTGAAACGAGACGGAAAAGAAAAGAAAAAGAAAAGAAAAAAAGAAAAGAAACATGTAAGAGAATAAAATGGTGACGGAGCTAGTTCGGCGGTATTGCGACCAGCTTCACTATAGGTCGTGTTATGCAACCTCTCACGGTGCGGATGTCCGCAACACGGACTCTATTGTCTCTACTGACATAGGTTTTTAAAATTCGACCGATTCGCCATTCATTCGCGGGTAAATTATCATCTTTGACAACAACTAAGTCGTTGACATTGATGTCTAATTGAGGAGTTTTCCATTTCGAACGCCGATGCATCTCTTTCAGGTATTCATTTTTCCATCGGTGGCAAAATTGCTGATGCATCGCCTTGATTTTTTGCCAACGATTAACAAGAGTCAGAGGCTGATCAGTTATTTCTGGCTCCACTGGAGATAGCAGTGGGCCGCCGACCAAGAAATGACCTGGAGTAAGAGACTGAAAATCAGAAGGATTTTCGGACATGGCGGAAAGAGGCCTCGAATTAAGACACGCTTCGATTCGATTCAGTAAAGTTGAAAATTCCTCGAAAGTATACTTTTAGCTTTTTACTCCAGCTTCCCATAAGCCTCCCATATGGGGAGCACCAGCGGGAATGAAGTGCCATGCAATTTCTTGATGCAAATACTGGGATAGTATTGCATCATGTGACGTAGTTAGGAAGGCTTTGAAATCCTTTTTGAACGTGTTTGACGATCCAACAAAGTTTGTTCCGTTGTTGGAGTACACGTTAGCTGGGCAGCCACGTCTCGCAGTGAATCGAGAAAAAGCTGCCAGAAAAGTAGCGGTCGATAGATCGCTAGTGGCTTCAAGATGAATTGCCTTAGTTGAAAAGCACACAAACAAACAAACATAGCCCTAACTTATTCGACAAGATCTACCAATGTAGCTTTTAATGTCGAATGGGCCCGCGAAGTCAATACCAGTCGCAGCAAATGGCCTTGAAATGACAGTTCGATCAGCTGGCAGCGCAGCCATTATTTGTGTTCGTTGGCGTTTCATGTGGATTACACAAGTTTTGCAATTGTGCAAAGTTGATTTTATAAGGGTCTTAGCACGCGGGATCCAATATTGCATCCGAATAAGTCGAAGCACTAATTGATTCCCTCCATGAAGTGAGATCTCATGGACAAAACGTACTAAAAGGCGTGAAAAGTGACAATTATATGGTAATATAATTGGATGCCTTTCATCATATGATAGGATTGGTGAAGAGGCTAGCCGTCCACCAACACGCATTAACTTGTCGTTGTTCAACAATGGATTTAGAGCAAGAATGGGGCTCTTTGCTCCAATTATCTGATTTGTTTCCAAACAGTGATATTCGTTTGGAAAAGCTACTTTTTGACATAAGAGTGCCAATCGTGTTTTCACAAATTTGATTTCAGCCGTTTCTAGGCATGTTGATTTTTTTGAAAAGGACACACGATACTTGGGGTGGGAGCGATGCAGAAAGCGAAACACGTACGCTAACACTGCGAATTTTATTGATGTTTTACAAAATAGCAAAAAAAAATGGCCAAGATTGAAAACTGTGTAATGGGAGATTTTCATCCCAATCAATTTCATCCAACCAGATGCGCTGCACTAGCATTTTTGCTGTCACCACAATAGGTGCCAGCCAACCTGCAGGATCGAATAGTTGGGCTATCATTGATAATACTTCACGCTTTGTATACGAAGATTTAATCTCAAGACGCTTAGCGGTATAGAAGAAAAGATCTTAAGTGGCATTCCAACGAATTCTTAACGCTTTGGCGCAACTTGCATCTTCTAACTTTAAAAAGTCTTCATGAAAAAGATGCTCTGTAGGTAGGTCTACCAAAATGCTTGAAGCATTTGCAGTCCATTTTCGCATAGTAAAACCTGCAGAGTCTAAAGCAGCGATAAGCTCATTTCTAGCCTTTTTTGCGCTTTCCACATCATGAGCTCCAGCAAGAGCGTCATCGACATATGTGAAATTTCGCAAAATTTGAGCAGCAAGGGGATATTGCTGCTGAACATCATGTGCTAATTGCAGCATGGTTCTAATGGCTTAATATGGAGCACAGTTAAGGCCAAACGTAACTGTCTTGAGCTCATAATCCTGAATCATATCATCAGGTGAGCTTTGAAATAGAATTCGTTGGAAAGCAGACTATTTTGGATCAACAAGAATCTGGCGGTACATCTGCTGGATGTCACCATTAAAAACATATTTGAAAAACCGCCATTTCAATATTAGGAGCGTCAAATCAGCTTGAAGAACAGGGCCTGCGTGCAGGACATCTTTCAAGCTGACCCCATTCGAGGTGGGACTTGACGCATTGAACACTTCCCGAACTTTTGTTGTAGTACTCTCTTGCTTCATTACTGCATGATGCGGCAAATAATAATGAGATGGTGACTTTTCAAATTTTGGAACAGCAACTTTTTCCATGTGACCCAATTTGAGGTACTCATTCACCACTTCTTTGTATTGCGTCTTTAATTCTGGATTTTTGTTCAACCGAGCTTCACTTCTAGCCCACTGCTTGAGGGCTATAGCTCGAGAAAATCCAAGATAAATATCATCAGGGAATTTATTTTTAAATGGTAAGGTAACTATGTATTAACCTTTGTTATCGCGTTTTGTGTGTTTTGCTCACAAAACTTATCAGACTGGGATAAAAATTGTTTTTAAGGCAGCTCCTCCAACTCCCAAAAACGTGCGATCTGTTGATCGATCGCAACTTCACTATAATGGCTCAAACATGTTGTAAAGCTGGATATTTCGTTACAAGGCATAGGGCCTGTGAAAATCCTGCCGAAAACTGCTTCTTGCGCCAAAAGTGATCCATGAATATTGCGTTGTGTGCCATCGAGAATGATGGCAGGGTACAAATAGCCACCGATAAGTACGTCAACTTGATCACTTCTGAAGAAGTGCGGGTCTGCCAGTTGTAAATCCGGCAAACTCTTGCACAAAGAAGGATCAATGAAGCATGACGGCAGATTCCCAGTTAAGCGTGACAGCACAAATGCTGTAGCTTCTATTTGAAATTGCATATTTATAGGCGAACTGAGAATTATTTCGCAAGCTTTCGTCACTAGCGCTGAAAC
The DNA here is from genome assembly GCA_958299015.1 of Tetanocera ferruginea. Classification (NCBI taxonomy): domain Eukaryota; kingdom Metazoa; phylum Arthropoda; class Insecta; order Diptera; family Sciomyzidae; genus Tetanocera; species Tetanocera ferruginea. The sequence goes on from OY282640.1 coordinate 107,061,073, forward strand.
TGCGTTATTAAGCCCCGAAACTTGAGCGCTTACGGCTCTTGTGGGTAACTTCAATAGCTTCTGCAATCTTTCAGATACGAACGTACCTTCAGAGCCAGAGTCGATCAGAGCTCTGGTTGTGTACGTTGATCCTAGGTGACATACGGTCACCATCGCTGTACCAAGCAATACGTGCTTGGTAGTGGTAGCGAAGCATGATTGAACGTCATTGCTAGTGGACTGTATTTGCGTAGAATGGGATTGTGTGTTAGAGCCCAGCGGGTTGGGTCGAGAGCTCGACCTACTTAAGTCAACACTCGAAGTAGGGGATTGGGGTGGAGTCGAGTCTCGATGCAAGAGAGTATTATGACGTTGTTTGCACATCACACACGAATACTGACTCTTGCACTCTTTCACCTCATGAGAATAGGCTAGGCAATTGAGGCAAAACTTATTTTTGCGAATCATTGCTAGCCGATTTTGAGTATCCATTCTCAGAAAACGTGGACAAAAGTTCACAGTTTGCACAGTTTTCAAAGAACATTTTTGGTATGACTTTTGATAATTTTCTAAACTTTAAAGCCCTTATTATGTTACATAAAATAATATATACGTCTGAGCCCAAGTACCTCTTTGAAAAACTGAAATTCATGCAATCTAACCGCGGAAAAAACCTCATTTTACCTAATTACACATATATATCCTCTAAACGTCAGTTTTTTGTTTACACCACTCGTCTTTGGAACTCGCTTTCAAACAATATCCAAACGACTTGTAACGCAACGCAGTTTAAAAACAAACTTTTTACAGTAGACCCTAATTGAATGCGTGTTGCGTTGCGTTCCTATCAGAATTGGTTCATGCACATACATTTTATATGAAGCCTACCGAAATGCGCAACGCACTAGCGCAACTCGATTCGAATTTCCTATTTTGACAGTGCGTTTGGTTGTGAAGTTGGCTGCATAAAACAAAAATATTCGAACAGAGAGCAACAAACACATAAAAGCAACAAGGAAACCCCAGTGGGAAAATCCATCCTTACATAATGAATTATTCTTTACTTATTTTTCATCCGCAGGGCATGAAAACTTCAATACCAAATGCCCATTACTTTTACACAGGCATGATCGCCACTATAAGCTTCCTTTCGTAATGTATGATATGGATCATACGTGCTTACGTAACCCTTTACTAAAATAAAGTGCAGGGAATGTACAGGCTTCCATGCTTATGCACTTTATTTAATAAGCAGGATGTATGCAAGACAGCGTAAGGCACCCGTACTGTATTGATATACGACGTGCATATAATCCATTTTAACCTTCTTCGCAAAGGAAATTGCAAGCTGTGGCCTTACGTTCACCTTTTTTTGTAAGTGTAAACGGAAGCAGTGCTTACAATTTCCGTTGCGAAGGTTTAAATGAAGGTTAAATCGTAATTTTTATAGAGAAGATATATAATTGTACATACATATGGCTATTGAACAGTAAAATAAATAAAAAATCTTATTTTTACACATAGCCATTTTTGTATGCGCAACGACGAATGATCTTACTACACCGCCGTTCACCAAAAGATTGTTCTTTATTCGTTTTTTTCTTTTGGTTTTTGCTACACTTAACATCTTCGTATCTGCGCCAACCACAGAGGTATCAGTCTTATATCCATCGCATATAAGGTTCTTTCGAGCGTATTGTGTGAAAGATTGAAGCCGCATACCAAAACACTGATTGGACCTTATCAGTGTGGCTTTCGTCCTGGCAAGTCCACCATAGACCAGATTTTTACACTACGCCAAATCCTGGAAAAAACCCACGAAAACCAAATCGACACCCATCATCTCTTTGTTGATTACAAAGCTGCGTTCGATAGCCCGATTCGGGATTGCCTGTACGCAACAATGTCTGAGTTCGGTATACCTGCAAAGTTGATTAGGCTCTGCAAGATGACGTTGAGCAATACATGCAGCTCCGTCAAGGTAGGAAATGACCTCTCCGAAACCTTTAATACCGAACGAGGTTTCAGACAAGGCGACCCGCTATCATGCGATCTCTTCAATTTCATCATGGAGGGGATCCTACGAAAGGCAGGTGTACATCGAAATGGTACCATTTTCTACAAAGGTGTCCAGCACCTTGCGTATGCTGACGATATCGATATTATCGGCAGAACCAAGAGAGATGTAACCGCTGCTTTCGCCGCTATCGAAAAGGAATCAGCCAAAGTGGGTTTGACGGTGAACGAGGGCAAAACAAAGTATATGCTGTCTGCAAATAGGGAATGCGGCGTCTAGGCTCCCATGTTACAGCAGGCAAATATAACTTTGAAGTTGTCAAGGAGTTTACTTACCTTGGCACCGCCGTAAACAGCAACAACAATGTCAGCCTGGAGATAAAGCGAAGAACAACAATTGCTAATAAGTGCTACTACGGGCTAAGTAAGCAATTAGGTTCCAGAGCCCTCTCTCGATCGACAAAACTAACACTCTACAAGACGCTCATCATACCTGTGCTTCTCTATGGCGCTGAAGCATGGGTGGCTCTACGACGACATTGACATAGTCCAGCGTATAACAATTCAGCGACTACGTTGGCTGGGTCATGTCTTTCGTATGGATGAAGAAGCTCCAGCGAAAAAGGTGTTTGAGGCGAAAGCCGAGGGTCGACGACGAAGAGGAAGGCCATGCCTCCGATGGATTGACCAGGCCGAGAAGCCCTTACCGCGCTTGGTGAAAGAGATTGGAGACGGCGCGCGCGAAGCAGAGACGCCTGGCGAGACCTGATGAAGTCGGCCGTAACCCGTCAACGGGTTGTCATGGCCACCTAAGTAAGTAAGTAAGTAACATCTTCGTAACGATAGTCAAATACCGTTATGTCATCATACCACTGCATGTCTCTTGCTTTACGCAATAATGTACATATGGAAATGATCACACGAAGACATGATCGGCTTAAACGTGCATTCCTTTTGCAGTTGCAGTCGTAAGTGAAGATGTAAGGTGCTCCTTATGTAACAAACAACATACTTACTTCAGCATGATCCTGTTTTTTACTGTGTTTGTTATTTATTTATTTATTTGCTAAGCCTTATAAGGCTTTTTAGCATTATATAAAATTTAAACATTTATATAAATAAAATTGAAATTGTACATACAATTTAAAATTTACGTTAAAATATGTACATATAAATTATAAGATATTATAAGAATATATTAACAGCAAAGAAAATTGTGGTTACAAGGCCAACATGGTTATATCCGCCCCCACTTAAAATAGCTTAGTGTCGGCATAGAACGGTGGGAGGTACCAAGACAAACAAGGTCTGTACGCCACACTGATAAGCATATGCATATATATAATATAAATCGTTCTTCTTAGCAAGGTGATATTTCGACAAACTAGGTCAAATACACCACACCAATTTCATTCTATACCAAGAAATGGTTGCGAACGCAGGCACTAAGACAACTACGTGTCATTGGCCAGTTATATTATTATATATACAATACAAATCGTTCTAGCATGGTTGAAGGAAAAATATACAACCAGCATGGCACGGCCGAAAGAAGAGTTGAAATTCACCAAGCATGTTCAGTTAGATTAAGTGAGGAGGTCCAAACAGGTTCAGGTCCATTTAGATTATTTATAGTTTTGTATCCATCACCAAGCGTTAATTGTGTAGTACAGACTCAGCGGCGATACTGCAGATAATCTAAAATTTTAAGTTTAATTGAGTACATGGATTCATTTAATGTTATAACATCTGAAACGGAATTAAAATCACCGCAAGCGCTTCTTAGTGGTTCATTTTGTAAGTAATTAGTTCTACAAAAGTTCATAAAAAGTAGCTCAAAAGATCTTCTAGGTCGAAGAGGAACATTAGAGTAAATTTTACTCAGTAAATATGGACTATCGACATATCCATGTAAGAGTTTAAAAATCCAACTAACATTTAGCATAGTTCTCCTATTTTTTAAAGAAGGCAGATTAATTAGCTGTAATCGATATTCATAAGAAGGTAAATTAAAGTTTGAATTACAATATAGATCACGTAAGCAGAACAGAAGAAATTGCTTTTGAACAGATTCTATATCGTCAATGTAACACCCATAACGAGGGCACCAAACAATTGACGCGTATTCTAGAATGGGCCTTACTAGCGATGTGAATAAGGTTTTAGTTATAAAAGGATCATTAAACTCTTTGGACCATCGTTTAATAAATCCTAGAGTACTATTAGCTCTGCTGATTGCTTTATTAATGTGAATGTGAAAGCGAAGTTTGGTGTCCATAGTTACTCCGAGATCAACGAAAACCTCTAAAAACTCAAGTGTATAGTCACCCATATTGTAATTATTTCGAGAAGGTTGTCTTCGAGAAAAAGTCATTTGTTTGCACTTCCCCAAGTTGAGCTTCATGCAATTAATTTCGCACCAGTTACAAAGATGGTCAAGATCAGTTTGTAGCAATAAAGAGTCTTGTACATCTTTGTATGACAGAAAAAGTTTAACATCATCAGCGTATAGCAAGATATTGCTATGCTTTACTACAGATGGAAGGTCATTTACATAAAGTAAAAACAATAAAGGACCAAGATGACTTCCTTGAGGTACCCCAGAAGTAACAAGAACCTCATATGACTTTATGAGGTTAAATATAACGCTTTGTCTTCTATTTAATAAATATGATTCAATCCACCGTACTAAATGCGTTGGAAAACCAAGAAGAGACAGTTTTATAACTAAAAGCTTATGATTTACAACATCAAAGGCTTTACTAAAGTCTGTATAAATAACATCTGTTTGAAGACCTTTTCCAAAATTCTCAATAGTTTTAGATGTAAATTCTAGAAGATTAGTGACAGTAGATTTTCCAGATAAGAATCCATGTTGAAATGGAGATATTAATGATTTAACGCTATGTGATAATTGTGAGGTTACAATAGCCTCAAAAAGCTTAGGTAGGGCGCTGAGTTTTGCAATTCCCCGATAGTTGTCTATCAAAGACCTATTGCCAGATTTATGCAGCGGAATAATAAACGAAGATTTCCATGCCTCTGGAAAATAGCAAGATTGCAACGATGCAGTAAAAAGCATAGTAATTGGAACTACAAGTTCTTCACAGCAATATTTCAATATACAAGAAGGTATATTGTCAGGACCGCTTTTATAAGATGTCTTAAGATTTTTCAAGTATGTTGAAACAGTGTTAATATCAATTATTGGAGAACAAATATCGCCAGGTTGCAGATTTAAATAATAACTTAAACTATCGTAAGAAGCAGATGAATAAGTAGTCTTAAAAAAATCTGCAAAAAGATTGCATATAGTAATATCAACATCCGACTCAAATGTTTTATATTTCATAAAAGATGGATATGAATTTATCTTACGTTTAGTATTAACGAAGTTCCAAAATGATTTTGCATCAGACTTTATGTTTAATTTGACTTTTGTTAAATATATGCTATAAGATTGCCAACATAATTGACGGTACTTATATTTAATTGAGGTATAAGAAGCAAAATCACAAATATTATGAGATTTTAAGTGTTTTTTATAATATTTTGATTTTAAGTTTCTCAGATTTTTCAGTTCTTTGGTATACCAAGTGGGACCAGATATTGGAGAGGCTTTTCTCTGAGGAACTGAAGTTGAAAAGCAATTATTAAGAGTATTGTTAAAAGCAAATACCGCAGAATCAAGGGTTTGTGGCAATATTCTTGTAGTGTTGATATTAAGTAGTGATGACCAGTTGATAATTGACAAATTATTTCTTAAAATTACATAATTTGTTCTTTTAAAGTTGAACTCTGAGGGAGGATTCAAACGATTTGATATAGATTGTTTGGGAAAATTCAGAGTGATTTCAACAGTCGGATGGTGTAAGTCCTCAGGATACACAAGTGGATCAGACCTATTAACTGAAACAATATTACTATCATCAAAAAATATAAGGTCTAACAAACGGTTATTTCTATTATAGTGATAGTTGATTTGAAAAAGTCCTTGACTCAAAAGCTCATTTAAAAATGAGTTAACAGATGAATGTTCTGAAGACGGCAGGAATACTCAGAATTTTCAGCACAACGGTTCCAAGAAACATTAGGAAGGTTGAAGTCACCAGTTATTAAAATGTGGTCGTGAGGCTGAAGTTGTGAGCAAATTTTACCAATCGACAATAGATGTTTCCCATACACTTCGACATTGGAAGCAGGAGGAATATACGAACATGTAATATAAATTCTCAAAGAACCAAACTTCACAAGAACACAGCAAAATTCAATATCTAAAGACTCAGATATTATTATTTGTTGTGAGAAGTGTGAAGACTTAACGGCAATAAAAACGCCACCCCCATTGCAAAAATTGCCAGCAATAGCGTTTCTATCTTTACGGTATATATTAAAATTGTTAGACAGAATTTCAGTATTTAAAATATTAGGTTTAAGCCAAGTCTCACTGAAAGCAATAATGTCAAAGTGAAGATTATGGCTTAGAATGAACAAATCTGTCAACTTAGTATTTAAGCCTCGGACATTCTGGTATACGACTAAGAACTGATGGCAACAATCTAGTTTTTTGAGTTAGTGGTGTGGGAAGGTAAAGTAGCTAAAGACATTTTAGGTGGTGATCTAGGAATTAATTCATGAACCACGGTATTTTCAGGCCAAAAACGTTGATACATGACTTTACCAAAGAGATCACCTGGTAAATTAATTCTAAAAGAAGAAGAGAACCGCTCATATGAAAACTTGAATTTGTGAACCGAAATGTTCTTATTAACAAGTTTCAACTTTGAGTTTATGTGATGTAAAACATCTTCTTCAGATGTATCAGGAGCAAAGCGTGAGGCAAATATAGACCTAACAGGCTGAACAATAACAAGTTCCTTATAAATAGGCTGGTCACTGTTTTTTATTAATATCTGTTTAGGTATAGCACCAGTAGAACTAGAAGCGATACTAGAAGACGAAGGAGCCGAAATTGGAGCAACACAGGCTTCGGCGTAAGTTTTTTTCCTACCAGATGGACTTGGAGAATCACTTACGACGATAGTTGGTGCCACTTTAGGAGCTTCAGCTGTTTGTAAAATAATGTCAGCTGTTGCAGGTACATTTGAAGACACAATCTTATTAGTATCACTGACAGACTCAGTTGACTGCGCTTCTTGTTCTACGTTCAAATTAGGTGAAAGTAAGATTAAATCGTTGTTAGTAGACGGAGGTATGGCTATAGCAGAAGGTTTTGCGGTATTTCGAAGATTCTTATATGGTCGCTTTCGTTTAGGAGAAACAGAGGCTTCATCCATAATTTTAAACTTTTTAAATAAGTCTTCAAAACCAGCCAATCTGGCTTGAGCCGCCGCTAAATCCTTCGAAACCTCTAAAAAGCCTTTACGAGATTGTCGTATAAGCTTTAAAATATCTACATCGGTAGATCTACAGTTTTCGCACGACCAACGAAGTCCTTTACCTTCATTAAGTGCATCAAAAATTCTCGCAGTCAACGCTGCACACTTTATATGAAAGAATGCTTCACATAACCAGCAGTTGACTAGCCTATCTGATTCACCCTTAACAGTGCAGTTACGAAAATTGCAGAACATATTTATAGTAAAATAAATAAATAAATAAAAAGTTAAAAGAAAAAATATATATTTTAGAAATAAATAATTAAATTGAAAAAAAGTTCTATGGCAACTCTGTTTACGATGATGGTTTGAGGATAGGGTAAACAAACGTCAAACAGTTTGAGAATCACTGTGGTGCAAAAATCAGAAAAAGAAACAAAGAGGAAAATGACGAAATGAAAAAGAAACTTCGCTCTCACTTCACCAGTTAAAACATGAAATTGTTGTTGCTAACGCAAAAACAATTTATGTATACAAGTTGATAGCAATAAATAAAAAGAAATATGCAAATAATTAAAAAGGATTTTTTAAGCGCTTTCTTGATGAATCTCAGCAAAAGTTGATGTCCAGCAAATACAGGAGACCACGGCAAATTCAAATGAAATTAATTAATTGAATAAATATTTCGATTGAAGTTAAAAAATGAAATATAAACTTTTAAAATAACGCGAAAGAAAAAAAAACTCGCGTGTAGCAACGTACACGTGGCAGAAGTGAAACTTCTTTAACAGTACGAAATAAGAGAGATTTTAGTGTGAAATAGAGAGAGAAAGTATCTGAAAAGAAATTCAATCAATACGAAATGGAATAATAATTGGTTGGTTCAATATTTGCATCCAGGGACCGTACCGGCTATGGTTTTTGTCGAAAGTGTCACATATTAACTTTTATCTCTTCATTTTTATTTTTTCCGACAAAAATAACAGCTTTTTTGTGCAAAAATAACAGTTATATTCTGCCGTTTATTTTTTCGGTCAAAAATATCAGGTAATTTATTTTTGTTCAAGTCATTTTACCGATAAAAAAATTTTGATATTATTATTTTCATCTCATCGGTGAGACATTTTACACATGGTGTCAACAGTTCAATCTGTCAAGCGGCATTTAAGAAAACACAAATTGCTTGATATTTTTGACCGAAAAAATTAAAGTCACAAAATAACTGCTATTTTTGACCGATAAAATAAAAGTCAAAAGTAACCTTTATTTTTCCTTGAAATATACTAGGCAAGAAATTAACTTTTAAAGAATCAGTTTCAAATTTAAAAGCGACTTAATATTCGTGAGGCTGAGGACATTTGTAATATAATGGTATATTTAAAAAAGACTTTCAACAATTTTTTTTCATTTGAAAATTGTAAAATAACAGTTATTTTCGGTTCTTGTTTTAGTTCAGTTAGTGTTTTAGTTGCTTTCGAATGTCTTCTCAACGTTGTCACTTTTTGAATGCTAGATTTAATTTTCATAGTACTCGTTGAAGGAACCTCCGAAAGCAGAGGCAAATCTTGTTCATTATTACCTCCTGCTTCCTGATCATAATAATTGCTATGTTGAGAGAGGGCCTCGTAAAGCAGCGAACGTTGATTGTTGAGTGTATCAACTTGGTTGGCTTTAAAATTTTGTTGAGATGATGGCTGAGTTCCAAAATACATTTTTACAAAGCATTTTTTCTGGGGATTCACCAAAATACACTGATGCTTCGCAAAAATGCATTTTGGAACTCAGCCGATGTTGCAATCACCTTACCTTCGTCATTATTTGCAGACCCAGCAGCGGCTACAATCTTAAGAGCTCTAATTCGCTCTTTACATTCACGAACGCGTTCTGCTCCTGTTTAAGCCATTTTTCTTAGCTTTAAGACGTTTTTTGGCATGGCAAAAACTATTCTCCGCATTCTTAAATATTGCACTTTTAACACTTTTTGCTTTTATTATTATATTGAATTAACTGTTTTTGCATGTTGTCAATCATCTGTCAAGTTTTTGATCACAACCAACGAACCATTAATTACTGCAGCGAACAGGCAGTACATTTTTTCCCACTAGATGTGCCTAAATATTTTCGTTTGAAGTTAACAGAAATAAATTTTCCGTGCATACTTTTTGGATGAAAATTAATGTTACGGAGAGAATGTTACGCGTTCAGTTTTAATTACATTTTGTTTGCTTATTTTCATGTGCCTACATGGCGTAAAGGTATAGATTCCGACTCATAAGGAACGATGTTCGGGGTTCAATTCTCTGCAGCGGCAATAATTTTTTTTAAATTTTCATACGAATTGAAAACGTTAGCCTAGCGTCACGAATAAGAGACCTTGAAATTTCACTCGCCGCCAAAGAAGTTTCACTTCAAAAAGTACGACTTGACGCAAACAGTGTTGTCAAACTGATGGTTTGACCACCATAAGCTAAACCACCATAAGCTAAACATGAATTATTTAGTAAGCACCTTACAATTTTTCCGACTGGGAACATATATGTTTTCGATTGTATGCAGCGCTTTTGTTTAGGCTAAGCGTATACAAAATTTGCGTGTCGCTAGGAAGCGCAACGCAACACGCATTCGATTAGGGTCTACTGTTAATTATTTATCATCCATTTAGTTTTACCAATAGGAACTTATGTTTTTTTTTTTCTTTTGTAATGTTTATTTAGCATGATTTATTAATGACGTACTTTTAGTTTTTTCTCTTATCTTAATATTTTATTAATTTTAAGTTTATTTAAATTCATTATAAAGCATTATTGGCTTTATTATTTTTGTATGAACTATGTGTTCCTTACACTTATTAATGTTAGCGCTAGTTATAAGTGAACTCTTGTTAGCGCTAAGACTCAAAATGAATAAATAAATAAATAAAGCGAAGTGCGTGCTGTTCGTTAGAGCACAGCTTACAATTCGCTGAAGTAATTTTAACTTGGTAGTTATTTAATTTTTTACCAGATGAATTGCTCTGGTTTGGTTTAGAGTTGGAGGAAAATGTGGTGAAGTTTTGTCTAGGTATTGCGCCGCTAGAGCTGCGAATATCAGACACGGTTTCAAGAGTTTGAAACCGACTCGTGAGGAAGGAATCGAGATCAGTCCATTTAGGAATTTCGTTTTTATTCGAAATAGACTGCTCCCATAAGGAGAGCGTGACCTCTGGCAATCTTGTCGAACATTGGTAAACAAAGATTGCGTCCCAGTTATTGATATCAATGTTGTGCATTTTTAGAGCAAAAATACAACCATTGATATCTCTTTGTAGTTTTTTAAGTTCTGTGCCAGATTCTTTTGGCACATGGGGCAAATTAAATAATATTTTTAATTGGCTGTTGACCATGATACGCTTGTTTTCGTATCGGTCAGATAAATCTTGCCAAGCTTTTGCAAAACCATCATTGGTTAAAGGAGATTTTCGTACAATCTCTTTTGATTCTCCCCGTGTTTTTTGGTTTAAGTGGAATAACTTTTCCACTGACGTTAGCCGCGAGTTCATTATGTAAATGGCCGTAAACATGTCTCTGAAGGACGGCCATGAGAGGTAATCACCACTGAAAACCTCAGTATCGCATGGTGGCACAGGCATGCTGTGGCCCATGACTGCCGCCGGCTCTGAAGCAATTGTTTGCTTCGAGGGCTTATTCTGAGAAAACTCAGAAATTCTTCCTGCTACCCGTATATAGGATTGATAGCAGGCGCGATACTTTTTTTTAATTGATTCAATATCTGAATCCTCGTCATTGGACATTTTGTCCAAACAAGCATCATATGCGGCTTTAACTTTTCTCCACTGTGCTTTTAGCTCTTCACTTTGAGCCTCCAGGGAGAAAACGTCATGAGTATCCACGGCATTAAAGTCCGTTTCAAACTCGACCAGCGCATCAGACAGACGAATAAATGCCTTTAAAGCGGACATTTTATTTTGTTTATTAATAATTTAGTTTTTATAACAAATGTTAAAAGTAAAAAAAAAAAAATTTTATAAATATATACACACATCTGAACAACAACAAGTAAAATATTTATTTTTTTTAAATAAAAGATATTATTGTAAATAATATATAAATATATATATACTAACTGACCCGACAGACGTTGTCCTGTCCAAACTTCAATATGTATATATTATTGTGTTTGTTTTCGGAGAAGGAGGTTTTCGCGTAGTCCATAGTCGGGCTAGACCATGTTTAGAGTTTCTTTACTTTGTTTTTATTTACAAATATTGTGTTATAACATCATTAGTGTCATTATAGCATTAATAGTTTTGTAGAGGAGCAAGTTTATAAAGTTTATTTTCATTCTAAAAACGGACATTTTTAAATTAGCTTCTAAAACGTGCGTATGATTTTAAAACGATCGGTTGATAGTTTAAATAAAAATTTTAAAAAATAACTTCTAATTATTCTTCAATTCTGAAATTTTAATTTTGAAATATTTAACGAACGTTTTATATTCATTCGCTCATTTTAAAATGTCCATTTTGTAAATGAAAATAAATGTTAGAGGAACAAAATGTTCTCTGTGTAGAATTCGGGTTTTATGCCTGTCCGATGAAACTTTAAGTAGCTACATAGAAACCAAACGTTCATAATTTTGTAATTTTTGATAAATTTAAGAAATGTTAAAATGTTATATGATGTTGAAATGGATACAGTCTTGATGGTTGAAAGAGCACTTTCGCATTGGTGAACGTTTCGTATCTGAGCAATGAATAACTAACCATAAAAAGCCCCGATTTAAATTAAAAAAGGAAAGTTAAAAAGAATTTCCTCATTAAGCTAAGAAAAAATTTTTAATTTTTATTATATTAAAATATAGTTATATAAAAAGGTACACTGCGCAACAGATGCAGTGGGTGAAGTTGTAAGAGGATCAAACTGGAAAATATCGTTAAAAAATATATTTTAAGGCCTCGGGGTACCACATATACCAAGATTTTATACAGCAAAATTTTGAAAAAAGCAACACAAAAAACTTAAATTTTTTAAAACGTTGTTCAGGATTTGTAATCGTTTGCAAATAGAGTTCTCCGCACCCTGTTCTACAACACTTTTTTTACATATTTGCTTACCTTGTAAGAGTGAATTCTTTGATATTTACAGACTAAACATATGAACTTGGCACATCAAGACATCATTAAATAAAAAAAATCCAAATATTACACTTAAATAAGAGCACTTAAAATACCAAAAAAAGCACCCATAGCCAATTGGGGTGATTTAAGTTTAAAAGCGAATACAACACTTGATTTTTTTACCTGTTTGCAAGTTTGTTATACCCTACCTCCCATACAACGCAAAAATCGAAAACTGCAAAACTAAGCTCATAATAAACTTCCAACAATAAAATTTGGTATGTATATACTTTATATCAAAACACGCCCATCTCCCATTCAACCAAACAATTGAAAACTCAATATGTAAGCTTCTGTTCAACCTACAGAGATAAAATTTAGTACGTATGTTTTGTTTAACAAACCAAAGATGTTTTTGAAAAATGGTCGTCATCAGCCCACGGACACGCCTTCCTCCCATACAAACCAAAAAATTGAAAACTGCATAAATATGCTTATGTTTGTCTTACAGAGATAAAATTTGGAATGTATGTATTTTTTACTAAAGCTAATGTGTGTTCAAAAATTGGGCGTATTCCAAGCACTATAAGGGCATTAACACTTGAGTCTTTTATTTTGGTTTTTATAATAGTATTTGTAATTTTTGTTGACAGCGTGTTTATTATATATGCTTTCAGATAGGATCACAAAGTGAAGTGATTTTTTGTGTGCAGCCCAAACAAAGGACGTTATTGACCAAAAAAAAATCCGCGTTTCGTCTGCTCAAAAAATCTTTTATCGTTCAGTTTGGCAGTGATGTCAACGTTCAAGAAAACACCACTGTTAATTTTGAGATAAATTGATCCTATAAATAAGTTTCCAATGCATTGGAATGTACAAACTGGTATTACTTTTAACGTCACCACAATTTTCAGCAACGTTTCGAAATGTTAAACAAATCTAGCTAGACGCATTGCTTGCGGCTCATATTTTTAGAATTCTTACATTTTTAATCCTTTGCCCATATTTCCGATATGGTAACTGATAATTTTGCCAGAACAATGCAGAAAATCTGATGACATCAATGCCTTTTCAGGTTAAATCGGGGTTTTTTTTTTTTTGTTGATAGAAAATATACTGGCCATTTTATATTGAAGTGTTTTATTAGTTGCACTTACCATCTCCGAATTGGCTCAAATTTTTTTCTTGAATTGGTTTAATGATTAGAAACCAAATCCGAAGTTATACATTTTTGCAATCATTTTTCGCGGCCAAAATAGGGTCTACTTTGAGACAACGTAGCTCAGTCAATTTAAATACGATTTTCGTAAATAGGGTATCATTGGAAAAGTTTTTGTCTATTTTAAAGGAAATATATAAAACTTTTGGAAATATTGCAGTAAGTCAACCCATTTTTAATTTCAAAGTATAATGCCATCACCAGACGCTATAATTTTTTTTAACTTTCATAATATAAGCTGTTTTAAGGTTTCATTACCTTTCTAGCGATATAAAATTAAGGTGTACTCTTAAAGAGTTCGGAAGTTTTAGCGATACAACGTGAAGTGTTAATGAATTTTCAATACAAATTCAACAAATTTTTAATACAAAAACAAATGAGAAAAAATATTTTATGAAAATTTAATGTAAGAAATGTTATGACAGCTAGTTGAATATTTATTGAAAATTCATTAATATTTCACGGTTTTCAATCTTCTAAATCCATCAAGAGCACAATTTCATTTTATATCGTTGAAAAGATAATAGAACGTGAAAATTAAAATAAAAAACTTTTAAATGAAAAATTGGTTGACTTACTGCAGTTTTCTATGTTTTCCTTAAAAACGACAAAATAAGCTTTCCAATGACACCCTATTTACAAAAATCGAATTTAAATTGACAGAGCTATGTTGTCTCAAAATATACGCTTTTTAGGCATACGCATGGCTGTGGGTCCGCGAAAAAAGATTTTTAAATCTCAAACTCCGGATTTGCTTTTTAAACAATAAACCAATCCAAGAAAAAATTTGAGCCAAATCGGAGATGGTGAGTGCAACTTATATTACACTTCAATATGAAATGGGCGATACATATTTTATGAAAATATTTCAAGGCTTGTTGTTTAGTTGCATTAACTGTTTACTTTTTACATAAGACCGTTCTTTATTTGTATAGGATATTTTCAATTACACTAAATGTTCGCTCCAAAAACGAAATTATATTCGGTAAGGCCTAAGAACGTATAATTTTTAATTTTCAATAAAATGGTTTTGAGTATCTTAATTTTTTTTTACCTTTTTAAAATTTTTAAAAATATTTTTTTAATGAACAGTTCATTTGCATACACAGTCCCTTAGAATCCAAGGAGACGCCGTGTCTACTGACCGTGATCCAATAAAGACCAAATTTTGTTCGAAATGTTCTTAGGTGTAACCGAAGCTAATTTCGTTGCTTGAGGAAAAATTAAATGGTCTTAAAATTAGGGTTCGGTCTCATGTACACTCAATTTAAAATTTTTTGATTTGATCCAATAAAACTGATTGACCAATGTCGCGATTCTGATATATTTTCATTATGTATGAATTGTATTTGCTTGCTTGCTTAGGTGGCCATGACAACCCGTTGACGGGTTACGGCCGACTTCATCAGGTCTCGCCAGGCGTCTCTGCTTCGCGCGCGCCGTCTCCAATCTCTTTCACCAAGCGCGGTAAGGGCTTCCTCGGCCTGGTCAATCCATCGGAGGCATGGCCTTCCTCTTCGTCGTCGACCCTCGGCTTTCGCCTCAAACACCTTTTTCGCTGGAGCTTCTTCATCCATACGAAAGACATGACCCAGCCAACGTAGTCGCTGAATTGTTATACGCTGGACTATGTCAATGTCGTCGTAGAGCTCGTACAGTTCGTGGTTCATTCGAATGCGATAGTCGTCGCCAACTCGAACAGGACCAAAGATTTTGCGAAGAACTTTCCTCTCGAACACCCCAAGAGCGGCTGCATCTGCTTGCGATACCACCCATGCTTCAGCGCCATAGAGAAGCACAGGTATGATGAGCGTCTTGTAGAGTGTTAGTTTTGTCGATCGAGAGAGGGCTCTGGAACCTAATTGCTTACTTAGCCCGTAGTAGCACCTATTAGCAATTGTTGTTCTTCGCTTTATCTCCAGGCTGACATTGTTGTTGCTGTTTACGGCGGTGCCAAGGTAAGTAAACTCCTTGACAACTTCAAAGTTATATTTGCCTGCTGTAACATGGGAGCCTAGACGCCGCACTTCCCTATTTGCAGACAGCATATACTTTGTTTTGCCCTCGTTCACCGTCAAACCCACTTTGGCTGATTCCTTTTCGATAGCGGCGAAAGCAGCGGTTACATCTCTCTTGGTTCTGCCGATAATATCGATATCGTCAGCATACGCAAGGAGCTGGACACCTTTGTAGAAAATGGTGCCATTTCGATGTACACCTGCCTTTCGTAGGATCCCCTCCATGATGAAATTGAAGAGATCGCATGATAGCGGGTCGCCTTGTCTGAAACCTCGTTCGGTATTAAAGGTTTCGGAGAGGTCATTTCCTACCTTGACGGAGCTGCATGTATTGCTCAACGTCATCTTGCAGAGCCTAATCAACTTTGCAGGTATACCGAACTCAGACATTGTTGCGTACAGGCAATCCCGAATCGGGCTATCGAACGCAGCTTTGTAAACAACAAAGAGATGATGGGTGTCGATTTGGTTTTCGTGGGTTTTTTCCAGGATTTGGCGTAGTGTAAAAATCTGGTCTATGGTGGACTTGCCAGGACGAAAGCCACACTGATAAGGTCCAATCAGTGTTTTGGTATGCGGCTTCAATCTTTCACACAATACGCTCGAAAGAACCTTATATGCGATGGATATAAGACTGATACCTCTGTAGTTGGCGCAGATTGTCGGGTCTCCTTTCTTAAGTATAGGACAAAGCACACTGAGATTCCAATCGTCGGGCATGCTTTCCGCTAGCCATATTTTGCTGATGAGTTGATGCATGCACCTTATCAATTCACCGCCGCCGGTTTTAAACAATTCAGCAGCCAGGCCGTCAGCACCTGCGGCTTTGTTGTTTTTGAGTCGCTGGATAGCAACTTTAACCTCGTCATGGCTAGGTGGTGGAATTTCCACTCCATCGTCGTCGATTGGTGGTGTCAGACTGCATTCTCCAAGGGCGGAATTGTTGGTATCGTCGCCTGCAAGCAGATTGGAAAAATGCTGTCTCCATAATCTCAATGCGCACTGCGTATCTGTTACCAGATCACCATTCTCATCTCTACAAGTGGATGCTCCGGGCTTGAAACCTTGGGTTAGACGCTTAACCTGCTGGTAGAATTTTCGAGCATCCTTCCTGCCCTGGTACACCTCAATTTTTTCTCGCTCACGCTTTTCCTGCTCTCTTTTTTTACGTCTGAAAAGGCATCTCTCTTCCTTCCTCTTATCGCGATAGTTTTCGTGCATGGCTCGCGTTGCAGCTGACTGCAGCGTCTTTTTATTATTTTTAATACATTAAACAAAAAAAAATAAAATTTTCATAAACAAAATCTAATCAATTTATAGTGACTTGCACACTAATTCTTTCAATGTAAATGAAAAACTTTACTAAATAAGTTTTAAATTGTCATTCTAGAGACACCTTCCGGTACCTCTACTATGTTACGACTTATCTTACCTTAGTAGTAAGAGCGACGGGCGATGTGTGCAAATGAATTGTATTTAATTGCTTGAAAAGTCAAAATAAATAGTTTTTAACCTTTTTTTAGCTCAGAAATCTATTTTCGTTTTCCAAAAACGACATTTTAATTCTTTAACACGAACTAAAACTTAATGAAGATCTGTAACTTTTAACATCTTGTTTTAAAGTAAGCAGCATCGTGATGAAAATTGTTCCATTCAACTTAATTTAAGGATTTTGAAAATAAATTTTACCACACCTTTCAGTATCGTATCAATACACTTACACCTGTTAACAAATGCGAACACACCATTTCACACATTGATTACACTATGCCCCAATATTTTTAAATTTTTTTCTGGCTTTTTTCAAGTCTATCTTGTATTCTACTTATCCAATTTTTATAATCAAGGCTATAATAAAAAATATCGTCAGGAAACGCAAATGAATGAAGGTACTAAAATAGGACATTTTACTGGTTTATAAATTTTTGATTCACATTTTGGATCGACCTTTTTAAGTATTAATGACCAAAAATGTTAAAAGCAGTACAATGTTCAATTACTTCCGCACTGTAATTCCGTTATAACACGATTTTATATTTCTTGTAGCGCTCTTTGTCTCAGCAAAAATAAACATTTACGCAGCATAAAAAACAATATAGATAAACATTTACGAAGCATAAACATTAGACCTTAATTAGTATCACCTTGTATGGCAGAAAAATGTACCTATTTTGACCCCGCCTCAATCGTTAGATATTTGAAAGACATTTTCGAAAAAATATTTTTTTTTTTTAAAGTGGTCCCTATGGTGCTATTTTGGTTTTTTCGATATATCTTCGGTGTTTCTTGTTCGATCCGGAAGATTTTATATCTGTGTGTTTGTTGGTGTTATCCAAATATTTTCTGATGTTTTTTTTACCTCAAATGTTTTTTTTCGATTGATTACACAATCGATCTTCGTTCCTACCATATTATCCTGCTCCAAAAAGTTCAACAAATTATAGCTTTGAAAAAATCATTATAACCATGGGAAGAAGTGAAATCGAAAAAATGGATTTTGGAGCACTTCCGACCTATTTTGTAAAGAATAACACTTTGGATCATAATACATTTTTTTTTAATTTTCGAAATAGGAAATTCGGATTTAAGATTTCGGATTTAAGGTGGCTATAGCGGTCACTTCATATCAAAAGTAAATCGGTATTTTTCAGTGGTCAATAAAATAGAGCTTTAGTTCGTTCGCATGAAACGTGCAAAAATACTTAATTAAAACAAAATACATTTCCGTAAGCGCGACTTGAATTAAAAAGTTAAACGCAGTGCATTCACAGAAAATATATACGACGAAGTTTCAAGATGTGGCATGGCGCAAAAATACCAATAGAGTCGAGAACCCACAATCGAAGCCAAATTCGTCAATTTCGTGGTCCCAACTTCCAACCCAACATCAACTAAGCAGCACAACTTACACTGAAATGATCGACTGTTCAAGAGTTCAGATCACTGAGCCGCCATGTCTCCAGTTTTACAAGCAAGACCAACTGTCTGATCTACAGTATTCAGACGAAACCATTAAAATTCCAGGTGAGCACCACAGAAAACATTAGTTAAATAATTGAATGATGTAATGTTGACGTCATAATTTAATCCGTTTGTATCACGTTTTATTTTCGACAGATTATCATTGCCACTCGCAAAACACGGAGCGTTTCGTTCAATAGTACATAAGTCGGCCTCAGCAGTCACTGACGAAAATCGATTGGGGCATATTTTCGCGAAACTTGACAGTTGCGAGCGCTACAGCCACCTTGAATCCCGAAAAGATTTCGAAAATTCAAAAAAAATTTTATTATGATCCAAAGTGTTATTCTTCGCAAAATAGGTGTGAAGTGCTTCTAAAATCCATTTTTTTGGATTTCACTTCTTCCCATGGTTATAATGATTTTTTCAAAGCTATAATTTGTTGGACTTTTTGGAGCAGGATAATATGGTAGGAATGAAGATCGATTGTGTAATCAGTCGAAAAAAAAACATTTGAGGTAAAAAAACATCAAAAAATATTTGGATAACACCAACAAACACACAGATATAAAATCTTCCGGATCGAACAAGAAACACCGAAGATATATCGAAAAAACCAAAATAGCACCATAGGGACCACTTTAAAAAAAAAATATTTTTTTTCGAAAATGTCTTTCAAATATCTAACGATTGAGGCGGGGTCAAAAATAGGTTAGTTTTGGTGATACGCTCTAATAAACATATCATACCTAAAAATTAAGCAACAAAGACTTAATCACTTGAAGTCTCAGCGCCAACTGAGAACCTGAACAGAATCAAAAGTCGTTGCGACCGACGATATCGCAAAGCACAATAATACATGAAAATATATGAACACGTCCAAAATCAAATCGCAGGTCGTTGGTCGCAACGATTAATCGCTGACTTAGAATCTATTCTATTTTTGCTTTTGCGACCGACGATTTTCTCTCTGAGAGCCATTAGTGCTGCCATATTTTTGCTTATAATTGGGTACGTTCAAAGCCATTTTCTTAGTTGTTATTATGAACTGACGTTTGTTGTTTGCTTTTGTTGTATTTACACTTACACTTTTTTGCTTTTGTTGTATTTACAAAGTGTAAACCACAACTAATTGCTAACGAAAATCAAAAAATCGCAATCGCTTCATTCTGGACGCATTCGCTGCGTTCGACGACCAGAGAGGATCGTTGGTCGCAACGACTTTTGATTCTGTTCAGGTTCTCAGTTCTTCTTCTTCTCAAGAGACAACTTCTTGCATGTGCTTTTGTGCGTAAAACATCCCTTATTTAAAGCACTTTAGGTAAAAGAAACAATAACAAACACAATCGGAGAGGAAAAGAGCGAGAAAGCTTTACGCTACAGCGCGCTGGTTGTGTGTCTAACGATTCAATGCAGCAATGTTTTTTGGATTTGATTTTTTTGGCTACTTTTTAAACTCAAGTTTTAATAACTTTTAAGAGCAGTTTTAAAGAATAAAAGTACACCACGGACTAAGTTAAACATGTTGCTTTATGTTAGTGAAAGAATTACAAAAATCGGTTGAGTAGTTCTTGAGTTATACGTCTACGTAGATACGTGAGAAGCCTTTTATATAATAGTATAGATATGTCTATATAAATTGCAGTAAAACCCGTAAAAACAATTAAAAAAAGAAATTTAAAATTATTTTGTTTAATTTATTTTATTTTATTAATAAATACAGTGAGAGAAAAAAAATTTTTTTTTATATAAAATATTTTTATTTTAAATTTATTTAATTAATGTATTATTATATTTTTTTTTTTTTAATAAATTTGTGCTTGCAAAATATTGTGTCTTGCCCACAGTGCAATTTTCCTATGAAAATAGATTAAGTCAATTTTTATTGCAAATTGATGCCTTAGTCCCACCGTGCAGCTTATTTCCCTGCAAGACAAGTACTGGTTAAATGACTCGTTATATAACCCGTAGTGCTGTCGCTAATTTTGGTTAGTCTGCAGAACAAAGTTTCTATCAGTTTTTTAAGGGCAATGTGAAAAATCTGACTGAAACTCTTATGTACGTGTGACATTCTATCACCTTCTTACGCAAGTATTTTGAAGAGCAACCTAACATATAGCTTGCTCGCTCACTCATGCCACCTTTAACGAAAATATTGGTTACACTTTATGGAAACGTGTGATTTTCTGTCACTTTCTTACGAAAGTATATTAAACCCCACCGAACATTTAGTGTTCTCCCTCACTCACAACAGCTTTAACGAAAATAATAGTTAGTTCAGACCATCATTCATTGCATTGTAAAATGTAATAAAAGTGTAAACACAAAATTAAAAACATAAATAAAGTATTCCAAATTATATTATGGTTAATCATATATATTAACCGGTTATTTAAAATACATGCATAAGTTAAAAGGAACAATTTTAAACTTTTTAAAATAAATTTATGCGTGTATACATTTTCTTCAACGTCAATAGCCTCTAAACAATTTATGGCAATGTACTTTCTTTGGAATCCTCCTTAATTTATCCAATCATACGACACACGGAACTCTCTATTTATTGTATGCTAATGTTTTTACTAAAATAATGTGTTAATAATTAAAATAAATAAGATTATTGAGAACTTACTTTAAAATCACTGCGAATTATTATCAATTGCATTTCGTGTTTTTTTACCTATCAGGATTTTAGGAAACTCAAATGAAAATGGCCCATTTGATGGACGCGTCTATCAGTGTTCTCTATCTCGCATATGCAACTTTACGCAATTCGTCAAGTTTGCTGCATCTTCACTTTCTAACATTCATCAAGAAAAAACAAATGAATGTCAGGTAGATTCGTTTGTGTTAGTTTTCATCACAAATATATAATTGTGTTGGAGTTTTGGTTAGACTTGTCTTGCAGGGTTACTTTCTCACTACAAGTATATGCACCCGGCTAAAGAGCTGTGTATCAAGCGCAGCAGGCACGAGATGCAGTCTCAGCTTTGAACGCAAACAATTAAATTGAGTGCGTGAGAGAGTAAATACTTTTTAAACACAACTTGGGGTTGCTATTAGCAAGCACAAAGCACGGTTCTGGCGTCGATCGCTGCGGACACCGCACAAAGAAGAATGCAAAAATTGTTGAACAAGAGTGCAGAAATGCTGCTGAGACTCTTGCTCCGTACAATTTTTGCCTGTTTTTGGCTCCAAAAATATTAACTCAGCCCAGTGTGCTGATATTTTTGTTTTTGTAAGTTTTACAAAAATAACACAAGTTTGACTTTTTACAAAAAGTCACCCGTGAGCACAAAAATGGTTTTTTTTTTTTTTAAGAAATAGACGATAAATACGTCTTCGCAAGCTTGTCTCAAGTTCAAGGAACCTTGTACATAAAGTTATATATACATGGTTTTCCCGCCAAATTTGGTTAAAACCGATATATATCACTTTATATACAATATAAAACACTTACTTGCACTTGAAGAATTAATTATTTATTTTTTTTCAACTTTACCGAACCGTGCGAATGAGGCGAATTGATATAACGAATATACGTCACTTATCTCTTTTATTAGTATATAATAAATTTATAATAAAATGCAATACACAAAAAAATAAAAATAAAAAATTTTACCTGATTTTTCTTTTTCAATAAATGTTGGTTGTTACTGAGACGTTGCTGTTGTTGCTGTTGTTGGTGCCGTTGCTGTTGAAGCTGCTGGTGTTTACGATGTTGTTGATGCCGCTTATGTTGAAGCTGCTGGTGTAGATGCACTTAAGCTTTCTTTTTTTTTTTTTGTTTTTTAATTTCAAAAGAATCTTTTTTTTGGAGTTCTTATTATTGGTTTCGTTTTTTTTTATTTTTTTGTAAGAACTTTTTTTTCCCACTGCACTTATGTTTTAAATTTAAGCACTTTTGTTTTTTAGTTTTTGTTTTTTGTGTTTAAAAACTCGCGGCGGCTCGCGTTAATAGTTTGTAATTTTTTTTGTTAATTATAACCCGGCTCGCGATGGACCATGTAAATATATCACTTGTCGAGGGGGAATTTAAATACTTTATCAAAACTGGGGAGTTGTCGCAAAAATAAAGATATAAAAAGTCGAATGGTTTTCAAAGAACTTGTTGGACCGATGTCGCTTTTATTATTGAAAACTTAAAAACTAACAAAGTTTTAAAAGAGCAGCGAGAAGCGCTGCTCAAAAGAAAATAAAGAATAAGAGCCACAGTTGCTTATTGAACACCGCTGTATCGACAATTTACAGGGTGTTCACCAGTGGACCGAACACAGTTAAATGTTAATTTAATGTGTGAGTAAACACCTTTTTGATGGCGTTTAATTCTTGGAAGCTGCCTATGTGGATCCTTCCAGAATTCCTAAGAATCCTCCAAAATCCCATTTTAAAAGGATGAAACTTTCTTTGAAACTATAGTTTAGCTAAAAATATAAAAATAGAGTTATTAAAAAGATATATACATTCCTGGTTGATGCTAGTATAAATCAATTAGCTTTTGCAACAGCAGAGGTCCATCAACTCTTAAAATAAAATTGGCAATTTTGGTCCGGCGTGGATTACATATATTTCTAGGAATTGTAAAGAGCTTATATTATTGAATTTAATGTTGTATTTAAGCTTTGATAAATACCTTAAAAATGGTGTATTATTATATACAGTATTCCATTATGTTTTGTTCATCATCTTCAAAATCTTCTCTTCAATAGGATTACACCTGATGTGGAAAAATGGAATAGGTTATAAATTAAAAATGTATGCAATTTATTAGATATATATTAACCCAATTGATCCAGCAATAATTAAAGTTTCTCCTGCAAAATTTAAGTTCCAACAACTCCACAAACGAAATTTGCCATTTTGCTGCAGCGAGGATAAGGTACATTTCTGAAAAAAATGAAAAGTTAATTAAAGTTCATTCAAATTGAATACCAAATCAATATGTTAATAAATACCTTTTAGATGGTGTAAAATTTTCGAGGTATGAATATGTAGTTCCGTCTAGAATCCTTGTGTTTCCTCTTAAATTCACTTTTTTTAAGCCCGTATGATACTTCATTTTTTTTTGTCCAATTTTTCGAACTGAAAACAAGTGGCGCGTGGGCAGGACAAATGTATAATGCGAGAATGGAATAGAAACATTCAGAGTCAAGAAACAATTTTGACAGTTCAGTAACATTGTTATTTGGCGCTCATTGTTTTATTTTCTTGTGTGCAGCTAAACTGTTTAGTTGAACATCTAGTTATCTTTTACAAATAAATTAAAAAAATATAAACTAAAGAAAAATGAAACTTGTGTGGACAGATGAATTTACTTTATGCCTAATCGATAAAGTGCAAGCAGCAGAATATATATGGAATCCTATATATATTAGCTACAAAAATAAGCTAAAGAAACAAGGTTTTTGGTCATTTGTTGTAGAATAGCTCAATTCTTGTTTTGATCCAAATGTTCCCTTTGAATATGGTAATTATGACACTTTTCAATATTAATATAATATATTTACTTGAAATTCCATTGATTTAGGTGAAGTCATAAGAAAGTGGAATAATTTAAAATCGTACTTTACGGTCGAAAAACAAAAAATATTCAGAGCTCAGAAAAGTGGCTCCGGCGTCGAAGAGATAGAAGCAATTTCTGCCGCGTGGAAATTTCAGAAAAAATTGGAATTCCTGTCGTCAAGAATGATTCCCACACCGTCAGTTAATAACTTCAACAAAAGAAGTTTAAATGTTAGTTTATTTCTGATTCCTATGTGCTATCTTTAACTCTGTTTTTTTGCAGTTTTTACAAAGCTCAAGTTCAAGTGGAATAGAAACCGAATTCTCTGACTCACAACCTGCTACAATGCCAACTTCTCCATCCTTTAGAAAATCATCTCCACTAACAATTGAATGTGTGTCTTATCTTATCAATTTCAAGAGTCAGACGTTTTCATGTCACCTGCGGCTTTGTCTCCTCCTCTCCCATCACCAACTGCTTTCACACAACAGTACAAATAAAGCGCATGTACTCCTAACCATCCAAAGAAAAAAGCAAAAGTCGTGAAAGAAAACCACACATTAGCGGCTAACTTAATTAAAAAATCAAATAATTAAGTGAAGCACTATTGAGAAAATTGAATGGTGCTTCAGGAGAAAGTAGCGACAATATTTCATTTGGAAATTGTATTGTTTCTGAAATTAATAAGCTGGATGAAGATTTGAAGCTTCAAGGGAAACGTCAGATTTTCAACATCATATGGGAATTGCAGGATGAACAATTAAGTAGGAATTCGGGCATAGTTCAAGAATAATGGAAGCTCTAAATTTGTTTTTTTTTTTTAATTTTTATGTTTTGTAGATGCCATATCTAAGATTTCATATATATTCTGCTGCTTGAACTTTATCGGCTAACTAAACTAATTTGAACTTTAACTTAACTAACTAAATAAAGAAACAAATTTTTGTACAATGTTAATTTTTGTTTTCAAGACCACAAATAAAAAATGAATGTGATATAAAGAAATAAATTTACTTTATTGAAAAAAATAGCATTCCAATGTTCTCCTCAAATTTTCTGCGCTCTTATTTTGCTTTCTATTCACAGCGGCAGTATTAAACAAGTTTGTTTGAATGATGTGGTCAATGTCTGCGCAAGAAAGATTGTCAAATGGAGTTGAATTTCTCATGTTTGCGCTTCGAAAGAAATTGTGGAGACATACGCAAGCTTAAACCACTTCAATCGCTTCATTAGGAGCACGATATATTGGACTGAATAGCACTTGGAACCTTTTTGCTAATATTCCAAAAGCGTTTTCTACAACTCAACGATTTCTTGACAGCATATAGTTAAAATGCTGTTGACTTGCTGTCAACTTTACCGAGGAAAAAGGTTTCATCATGTATTCCGACAAAGTGAATGCATCGTCAGCTAAGAGAACATATGGAAAAGTGGTTTCTGTTCCTGGCAGCTTATTTGGAGAAGGAATACAAAGCTCGTTTTTTTTTATAGCATATTTCAGATCGGAACGTAGCCACACGCCTGCGTCTCCGATACGCCCGTTAATTCCAACATCGACGTACAGAAAGCGGTAATGAGCATCCGCAATTGCCATTAGTATAAAGGAATGAGTTCCTTTATAATTGAAGTATACTGATCCAGCTTTCTTCAGCGGTCTTATTCTGCAGTGCTTTCCTGTAATATGGCATATTATGTAGTACAAAGAGACAACATTTATTTTGCTAGCTTACCATCGATTGCACCGATACAATTTGGAAATCCCCACATGTTGTAGAAATCGTTGGAAATCTGAAGCCACTCACTTTCTGATGCCGGAAACTTTAGAAAATCAGCTTGCATCGCTGAATACAACGCTGGTATTGTTTCTTTCAGGATTCTTGAAATGGTTGATTGCTGAATCCGAAATGGCAATTGCATCGATTTTAGTAGGTATAATACAGCGCTTCTGGCGCAGGAGCTAGGAGCGGTGTGAGTCATCGTCTGTCCGTCTGTCCGTCCGTCCGTCCGTCCGTCTGTCCGTCCGTCCGTGTCTGTCTGTCCGTCCGTCCGTGTCCGTCTGTCCGTCTGTCCGTCCGTCCGTCCGTCCGTCCGTCCGTCCGTCCGTCTGTCCGTCCGTCTGTCCGTCTGTCAAGGTTAGCAGGCGTCCGCCAAGGTTGACGGCACGTCTGTCAAGGTTAGCAGGCGTCCGCCAAGGTTGACGGCAGTCCCCCACCCCGTCCCCCGCCCCAAGTCCCCCGTCCCCCGGCCCCCGGCCCTGTGTCCCTCAGTTCGTTCGTTTGTGGTTTGTAAAGTGTGATTTATGAGTCAGCCGTGGTTCGTTTGTGGTTTGTAAAGTGTGATTTATGAGTCAGCCGTGTGCTTGTTGTTTTTAAGTGTCTTATCATATTTTTTCTCATTGCGGTTTTTGAGCAGTTGCATAATATATAAAATTTCTTAGTTGACGTCAGTTTTTGTGGTTTTTTGATAAGCAGTTGCATAATACAATGTATAAAAGTTTTTCGATAAGTAGTTGTATAAAAAGTTTCTGTTTTTATCAATGCTTGAGAAAATAAAAAATAAAAAAGAAAAAAAACAGTTGTGAAATATTTTTTACAATAAATTTTATTATACATTAAGAATACATATATGTATGTATATGTTAATAGCTTATCATTAATAGGAAGTCCATCGTGGTTCTTTGAATATAACTGCATATAAATAATATTTGCGGTTTTTAAAGTGTGATTTTTGATAAGCAGTTAATGCGGTTTTGATAAGCAGTTGAATAAAGTATATAATTTTTAACAATTTCATATAAAATGGGGGGAATTAACGCAAGTGCAATCAGTGCTCTATAAATCAAACACAGAATAAACAACTAATAAAAATGGGTTCATTTAAATGTGATCAGTGCGAGTTAACCTTTAACAAAAAGTTTAATCTAAACCGACACGTGAGAGTAAAACATCAAAGTCAACAATCACAACATTTCAAATGTGATATTTGCATGAAGTTCTTTAACCGTAATGATAATTTAATGAAACATATACGGCAAATACATAAATCATCTTCTTCAACACCAAATGCAACATCAACTATCTCAACATCAACAGCAACATCAACATCAACATCAACTACATCTTCAGCAACATCAAAAAATGTTCCAAATCTTCAGACGATTGTGGCAAATACAATTCCAAATGTCTATTGCAACGCATGCAAGAAAGATATAATTTTAAAGAATTGGTCTTATCATATCAGGACTAACGCTCATAAAAAGAATAGCGGTGAAATAGTAAACGAGCATTTAACTAGAATTTCATCTGTATTTAATGAACGTATAGAATCATTTATATACAAAAATATCAATGAGGGTTTATTGAATGCTGAAGTGTTTCTAGATAACGCTAAAGAAATTGTTATAAAAACTCTTCAAGATATGTTGCAGAAACACACCAACATTAAATTCAATATAGAATTGTTTTGTGAATATGTGAAAATGTGTGAAAATGAGATGACAATTGATGTAAAATCTCATCAAACAAAAATGGTGATGATTCAACAATCAACAGACTTGAATAACATTTTTGATGAAAAACGAAACAATTTAATAACAAAAATGTCAGAGTTTCAAGAACGTGACAGCGGTTGGAGTCTCATCAGAATTTTACACTTGGAGATTAATGTTAATCAATACAAGCCAATAAAAGGTTCTCAATATATTCGATTGCCGAAAAATTTATTGGAGAAACATGCTTGTATAAATGTTCAGAATGCTAATGAATATTGTTTTAAATGGGCAATGATATCAGCTTTTTCTCCTGTCAACAAAGACTCTAACAGATGTTCGAGTTATAACATAGAAAATATAGAATTCTCTATAATACATTTAGAGAATGGTAAAAGTCTCAACTTTGAAGGGCTTATTTTTCCGTTGAGAGTCAAAGATGTTAAAATTTTCGAGGAAAATAATCCGGAAATAAGCATCAATGTCTTTGGATATGATGAAGAGCTCAAGAGTATAGTTGGACCATACTATTTCACGAGTAAGGAAAAGAGTACACACATAAATCTACTTCTGCTCCAGGAAATTGATAAATTTCATTATGTTTGGATCAAGAACATTTCAAGGTAAATATTTTATTAATATCATGTATATAATATTGAGAGTATTGTTAATAAATTGTTTTGTTTTTTTATTTTCAGACTTTTGCGAAATCAAGTGACAAAGGAGCAAGCTCAAATGTTTTTATGCAATACTTGTCTACAGAATTTTAGATCCAGCTACAAATTACAACGACACAAGCAAGAATGTAGCAGAATCGTAACAAAAGTTCCGGACGAAGAAAATAGTAAGGTTTCATTTAAAAATTTTAAACATAAGTTAGACATTCCTTTTGTAGTATATGCAGATTTTGAATGTTTTCTAACACCAGAAAACACTCAAAACTCAGGTTCAATAAGAACAGTTCAAAGTCACATTCCACATGCATATAGTTATTATATTAAGTGTAGTTTTAATAATTCTTTAGATAAGTTTAGAATGTATACAGGTGAAGATGCACCTATTAATTTTATTACAAGTTTAGTTTACGATGCTAAGGAAATTTATAATAATTACTTAAGTAAAGTTAAACCAATGAATTTTCTCACACCATTAGAGTTAGATATTCAAAATAAGAGCACTAATTGTCATATTTGTGAAAAACCTTTTGAAGACGATGAGTATAGAGTAGCAGATCATTGTCATTTAACCGGAAAATATCGCGGACCGGCTCATAATGATTGTAATTTAAATTTTAAAATTCCTAAATTCATCCCAATCTTGTTCCACAATCTTTCTTCATATGATTGTCACTTATTTGTTAAAGAACTTTCAGCGATTCCTGGTAGAATAAACGTAGTACCAATAAATAAGGAAATATATGTTTCCATTTCTAAACATATACATTTCGATGATGGTGATAGCGTTGAACTAAGGTTTTTAGATTCCTTCAGATTTATGGCTTCCAGTCTATCAAACTTAGTCAATAATTTATCAAACAGAGATTTTTATATTTTACGGTCTACGTTTAACGATGATGTCGAATTCAATCTCTTGAAGCAAAAAGGTATATTTCCTTATGATTATTTTGATTCAAAGGAACTACTTCAAGAGGAATGTTTACCGCCAAGGGAAAAGTTCTTTAATAAATTAACCAATGAAGAATGTAGTGTTGCTGACTATGAACATGCACAAAAAGTATGGACAACTTTTAATTGTACAACACTACATGATTACTTAGAACTTTACCTTAAAACAGATGTTCTACTGCTTACTGATGTTTTCGAAAATTTTAGAAAAGTTTGTAAATCAATTTACAATCTTGATCCTTGTCAATATTATACAGCTCCCGGATTATCTTGGGGAGCAATGTTAAAGTATACTAAAATTGAATTAGATCTGCTAACAGATATTGATATGATTAAATTCATTCAAAAAGGAATAAGGGGAGGTATTGTACAATGTTCCAATAGATATGTTAAGGCAAATAATAAATATATGAATGATTTTGATGTTACAAAACCCTCAAATTATCTCATGTATTTAGATGCCAATAATTTGTATGGTTGGGCAATGTCTCAATATTTACCTGAAGGAAAATTTGAATGGCTTGATGACGTATCAACATTTCAGTTACATGAGCATGCTAATGATTCTGATGAAGGATATATTTTAGAAGTTGATTTAGAGATTTCTTGTGCAAAGCATGATAAATATAATGACTTACCGTTTTGTTCAGAAAATAAAAAAAGTCCGATTGGTAAACATCAAAAACTTATTATCGATTTGAATAATAAATCAAATTATATCATTCATTATGTAAACTTACAACAATGCTTACAAAATGGAATACAACTTAAAAAAATTCATAGAATATTAAAATTTAAACAATCACCATGGTTAAAAAAATATATTGATTTAAATACTTTACATAGAACGCAAGCTAAAAATGATTTTGAAAAGAACTTTTTCAAGTTATTAAATAATGCTGTCTATGGTAAGACCATGGAGAATGTAGATAAGAGGAAAGATGTTAAAATTGTTTGCGAGTGGGAAAGTAGAGGAAAAAGATTGGGAGCTAGAAGCTTAATTGCTAAACCAAATTTTCATAGCTCTACAAGATTTTCTGAAAATATGGTAGCAATACAACTTAATAGAATACATACCCTATATGATAAACCAATTTATATAGGGTTTGTAGTTCTTGAACTCTCTAAATGGAAAATGTATGATTTTCATTATGATTACATGCTTCCAAAATTTAGAGAGAACTTAAGTTTATGCTATATGGATACTGACTCTTTCATCTATTCAATTAAGACTGAAGACTTCTATAATGATATTAAACCTGACATTAATTTAAAATTTGACACATCCGACTACAAACCCAACAATCCTTTTGGGATAGAACGACAAAATAAAAAGGTGTTAGGTTTCATGAAAGATGAAAATAATGGAAAAATAATGAGGGAATTCATTGGTTTAAGGTCAAAAATGTATTCTATTAGTGTTGAGGGCGATAATGATATCAAAAAAGCTAAAGGGGTAAAAAAATCAGCTTTGATGTCTCTCAGCATTGATGACTATAGAAAATGTTTATTTGATAAGAAAATTTATTATGATAAAATGTTAACTTTTAGATCTAAGATTCACAAGATTTATACACAAGAAATTGAAAAAATTGTATTAAGTTATTTTGATGATAAGCGTTATATATTAGAAAATGGTGTTAATACCCTTGCATGGGGACACCATCGATTATTAAATAAAAATGTATTAAGAGGTTGAAAACTAAAAATAAATAGCAAAAAAAATAACAATTAATTGAAATAAAAAATTTTATGTATAAAATTAAGATAAATCTTTTATTATTTTGTATTAGCATAAAGTGAACATACTATGTAATATTATAATTTTGAAATAAAAATTTTAAACACAATTGACCACAAATAACTATATTGTATTTTTGTTTTTGTTTATAGTTGTAATATATTGGTGGTTTTAAGTAATTGATGACCTCTTTCGGTGGTTGCAAGTTTCCAAAACTATCAAAATATTCCTTATAGTTTTTATTTTTATAGTAAGCTACCCAATGAGTACCGGGACCGTTAACATCATCCAAGTTAAGTATACCACATTCTTGAGCATAAGGTTTTTTCGGTAAAGAATCTCTCATAAAAATTCCTCTAAAATTTTCAAGACATTTACAATATTTTATTAAATCGACATCGGTTAATGGTCTTTTGGGTAGCTTTTTTAAAAATTTTTTGGATGAGGACGTAAAAACAAACCATAACCTTGTTTATATGGTTTGAGATATAGACCTTTACCCATAGCTATCGACTCCATATATCTATTGTGGCGAGTAGCTTCAGATAATTGTTCCTTCCCATTTTTTATATCATTTAAGACTTTTGCAACGGCTGATCCTCCAGAAGCTATACCACCAAGAGCACCTAGTGCTGTTAAAATGGGTATTAATGGTAAGACTCCACCAATTTTTGGAACTGGGATTACTCGTGGTATGTTTACTTGTGATTTTTTCCGTTTAAAACTTGATTGTACAGCTTTATGGGCTATTCTATATGCATCATTGAATGAATTTGGTTTCTTCTTTATTAACATTTTAACACCCTTTTTAACTGCTAACGAAAAGAGCTTATTTCCATTCACTCTAGGTTTTTTATACTTTTTGCGCTTAGATTGCCTTCGTTTCGATTTACTTTTTTCCTTATTTCTCTTAATACCCATTCCAAATTTCACTTTTGCTTTCATTGCATTTGTAACGAGCCAAGCGTTGGTACGTTCCTTCAAATTACTATCTTTGGATGTAACTCTTTGCCAAGCTTTTTCAGATAAAATTTTATCAGCCTGATGTCGTGTGTTCCAATGGATTAATGCCTTTATCACCTCTTTCCAAACGTTTTTGAAGTTTTGTTCCTGGTCCACAAAATTGATATCCTGGTAAATGAAGTTCCACTGGTAATGAATTTATTAAGTTGTTTATGAAACCATTTCCTCTTTTCAACTGTTTCTGATGTGCACTATCCTTGTATATTATACCCATTTTCAAAATAAAATTAACATTTTGGTTGTGAGTTTAAAAGGAGAATGATGATTTTAGTATATAAATGATTGATTTATATACCAATGAATATAGTAATCAAAATGCGATTAATTAAACAACGTATTCAGCTTAATGTTAATAATGCTGACTTTTTAAGTAATGATAAAAAAAACAAAATTGTTCACAGTCCTCTTTTACCAAATTCAATACGTGCTTTATTGGTCGGACCATCAAATTGTGGTAAAACTAACGTTATGATTAGTCTAATTATAAATCCAAATGGTTTAAAGTTTAAAAACATATACATATATTCAAAATCTTTATATCAACCAAAATATGAATATTTGAAGAAACTGATTGCACCGATAGAAGGAATAAATCTCTACACTTTCTCAGAAAACGAAGATGTTATAAGTCTAGGTAAAGCTAAATCAAATTCAATTTTCATTTTTGATGATGTTATTTGTGATAAACAAAGCACTATACGAGAGTATTTTTGTATGGGTCGACATAAACAAATTGATTGTTTTTATTTGTGTCAAACCTATACAAAAATTCCCAAGCATTTAATACGTGATAATGCAAACATGATTATTATATTCAAGCAAGATGAAATGAATTTAAAGCATATTTTTAATGATCATGTTATTGGAGACATGGATTTCAAAATGTTTATAAGGATTTGTAATGAATGTTGGAAAGAAAAGTATGGTTTTGTTGTGATAAATAAAGATGATACTATAAACAAGGGTCGATATCGAAAAGGTTTTGACAATTTCATACATATATAAAAATCACATCACCACCTGTTACACCTCAGATCAGTATCAGATATATACCAGATCGGTATCAGATATACACCAGATCTGATTTTAGATAGCAAACAGAAACAATAATCATGAAAAGTACAAACCTCAATGTTTTAACAAACCTTACCAACACTCGGAAAATCTTAAAGGAAAAACTAAAGGAAATTAAATTAGGTGAAAAAGATCGAGTTGAGTTGCTTGAAAATACATTTCAACCCATTTCAAAACCATTGAATGAAATAATTGGAAAGCTTAACAAAGATGAACACAATGAATATAACAAAGAAAAAAAACACACTAACGATCTTGCTAAAAACAAAAAAGAAAATAATGATGAAATGTTTTGGGATGCTATTGATGATGACCTATCACAAAAATCCACTCAAAATGTGCACTTAAATGTTGATCCACAATATCTAACACTTGACCCAGCAATGAATGATAAAACAATTTTAAAAAAGCGCAGTTCATTGAACAAAAATAAACTAAAACATAACAAACCATATCAGCATATAAAGAAGATAAAACCCAACATTGAAAATGAATTAACAAAGTCATTAAAATATTATCAACGTTTAAACACCAAACAGCCTGACATTCAAACAGTAGAATTTGATAAAGGTTTAAACAATGAGAATTATGTTGATGAAGAAAACAAAGATGATGTTACTTATAATATGAAGTCAGAATCTGACTTTGATAATAATGCTGAATACAAAAACACAATAAATAATAGTACAGAATCTGAATCTGACTTTGAAAATGAAACAAAACAAAGAGTTAAAAAACAAATTATTATAAAACGAAAAAACAAAGGGTTGCAACAAAATTTTAAACAGCGATTGAGAGATCTCCGCAATAAGAATAAACGTTCGTTGCGGCAAGAGAAATATGCTAATGACATCTCAAGTAATAAAGTAAAAATTCATAACATTGATAATGATTTAGTACCTGTTAGGTATGAAAAAACAAAAAATATTGATAACACGAATAAAAAAGAAAAAACGGTTAAAAAATTAAAAATAAGAAAAAAGTTAAAATTTAAAAAACAATTAAAAACTAAAATTAAAAAAATTTATCATCCTGTTATATCAAATGAAATTTTCAACTCAAAAAATAATAACACTAGTAATAATGAGGAAATTAACAATTTGATAGAAAATGAAGTACAAAAAGAAAACAGAGTAAAAAGAGATATTGAAAATGATCGAGAACTATGGACAAAATATAAACATTTTAAGCGTAAGGCTAAGGATCAATTAAACACAGATTACAAACACCTTAAACAATCACATAATACCCGAAAACAAAAAAATTCTCTACAACAAAACATACAAATACTTAAGGATAGTAAAAAATTGGATAAAGTATATGGATTCAATATAGATTCATTGGGAAGATGGAGATATGGAAAAGAACTTTTAAAAATCCCTAATGAAAATAAAATTTCTGTTGGAAAATATAAATGGCAGATGACACCTGGTCTATTTGAATTAGTTTTTCACACAAATCCCATTCATTTCACTAAACGGGATTTGCAAAATTATAAAGATATTCTTTTATCTACAATAAATATAAACTTATTTTTATTAAGTTTATTCTTTAGAATAAGTAAATATAAACATACATTTGAAAAAGGTAATACACCAAATTGGACAACTGAAATATTTAAAATCAAAACTATTCAAAATACAAACCCTACTACATACATACTTGAAGATTATCAAGGAAATGAAATCAAAGGAGGTTTCTATGAATATGAATTAATAAAAACCAAATTTCCACAAACATATTTAGTTGAAAAAATTTTAAGACGACGTAATAATAGAGCTTTTGTTAAATGGTTAGGTTTCTCTTCAGACCATAATTCTTGGATTGATGTAAATGATTTAATATAAATGTTATAATGTATAAAAACATATTTTAGTTAACTTCTTAATGATTGAGCAACAACATGTCGTTTACTTTAACAATAAATGGAAATTCATCACAACTTGTTGCGAATTATTTTCCACCTATAGAACTTAAGCAAGATTATGTTTGTGGTTTGATTAGCTTCGACTCTTATCATTCTATTCCAAATGTGGATGAAGAAAACAATTTGTTTCATATTGGTGATAAGACTATTACGATACCAATAGGAACGTATGAATTCACAGATTTATCTGAGAAAATTATTGATGAATATGAACCATATAATATTGGATTACTAGATATAAAAGCAAACTATAACACATTGCAAACAGAAATTTATAGTTCCAAGGATCCAATTTTCTTCGATAGAAGTTGTTCAATTGGATCATTACTAGGGTTCAGTAAAAGAATATTGAAACCTGATGTTAAAAATTATTCTGATAATCCGGTAGATATTTCTATAATAAATACAATATCAATTGAGTGTAATATTATCAATGGATCATATATAAATGGAATAAATGCGCATACAATTCATCAGTTCTCCCTTCGAGTTAGTCCAGGATACAAAATTACAGAAACACCAGTTAATGTTATATATTTACCAGTTAACACAAAACAAATCAGCACTCTTGTTCTTAAAGTCGTAGATCAAGGTGGTTACCTAATTAATTTTCGCGGTGAAAAAATATCAATAAGATTACATTTAAAGCCTATATAAAGAATGATAGTTTTTAATAAAAAACAATTACATAACAACCACTTCACTAGTCCACTAACAACAACAACAACAAAAACAACAAAAGAAGAATCAAATCTAAATAAAAAACCAACTATTAAAAGGTCAAGGCATAGAATTTATTTAACTAAATCGAACAAAGAATTTTTAGAAAGCATTGGATTACAATTAAAAAACCAATATGAGTGACGTTATAAATGTTCTATACAAGCCATTTTTCGACGAGAGTATAGTGAAAAAAGAATATCACAGCTATACATCATATTTACAATCATTTAAAAATGATGATGAAATACGTATACCAATACAAAACCAGGACTTGTATGTATTACCAAGTGAGAGTCTCTTATATATTGAGGGATTTGTATCCAACAGCGATAATTCTATTTCAAAAACTGTTAAACTCTTAAACAACTGTATAGCATATTTATTTGATGAAATTCGATATGAGATGAATGGGGTAGAAATTGATCGTACAAGACAATTGGGAATTGCGTCAGATATGAAAAATTATGTATCACTTAATGCATTTGAAAGTATAAATCTTCAAAACGCTGGATGGTGTCCATTTGAAAAAGATAATACACTACTTAAAACGGGACATTTTAATTTTTGTGTTCCGTTAAAGAATTTACTTGGATTTGCAGAAGATTTTGACAAATTAATTGTGAATTGTAAACATGAATTGATTTTAATACGATCTAAAGATGATAAGAACATTATGAGTTCAACTACTAAAACAGACAATCTTATATTAAAGCTCTTGAATATCACATGGAAAGTACCACACATTCATCTTTCAGATGATTACCGATTAAAAATGTTAAAAACAATAAATAGTAAACAACCACTTAATATATCGTTTAGAAGTTGGGATGTTTATTATAATCCTTCTCTTGTTGAAAGTACAAATATTTTATGGAATGTGAAACTGGCAGGTGAAAATGAAAGACCTCGATATATACTTTTAGGATTTAAAAACAACAATAAGTTCATACATTGTAACTTATCAGATGTAAAAGTTCATCTTAACTCTGATGTATATCCCTATGACGACCTCAACATTAGATTTGATCATAATCGTTACGCTTTACTCTATGATATGTATCAAAAATTTCAACAAGGATACTATGGACGTTCTCCACAACCACTTTTATCGCCAGAAAATTTTGCTAGCATTGCACCAATAATTGTTCTAGATGTCTCTCATCAAAATGAGAGTGTAAAAGGAGGACCAATAGATATTAGAATTGAATTAAAATTTCGAACAAACGTCCCTCCAAGTACATCAGCTTATTGTATGCTCATTCACGATAAAGTCTTTGAATATACACCACTCACAAATGTTATTAAAAAAATAATTTAATAAAAATATACACATGCATACAAACATTCTATATAAATAAGAGTTCTGACAACTACTGCTATTTATTTAACACAATGTTTGCAACTGTTGATGTTCAAGGTTTTAAAATCTATGATAATCGTTTTGTTTTTAAGGAGATAGCAGTTGTATTAAGTAAAGATGAATTCCATTGTTTCCACATAAAAGCTCCATTCGAATTCAAGGACTTATGTGAAGATGATCAACGTCAATCCAATTGGTTAAAATTAAATCATCATAATCTGTCATGGGACTATGGAAGCGATTCATTTAAAAACATTCAGAGATATTTAAAACCTCTACTGAAGAATAAAAAAGTGTATGTAAAGGGGACGGAGAAACAAAAGTGGATTGAAGAATTTTTAAAACAGCGTGTTTTCAATATCGAAGATATTCCACAATGTGATGAAATCAACTTATCAATGTTGTATAATATGTATCCAAGAACATGTCAATGTCAATACCACTTCAACAACAACAACAACAACAACAACAACAACAACAACAACAAAACGAGGAAACAACGTCAAATACGATGTGCTTTAAAATCAGCATTACTTTTAAATGAATATATGTTACATAATAATCTATATGATAAATAAATAAATATAAAAACTTACTATATAAAACCAACCTGATAAGATATTCTCATCATTTCATACTGAAATTTAACAGCGTATATATCTCTAAGAATAAAACATAAAATGAAATTTATTATATTTTTAACATTAATATTCTTTTTAAGAAATGTGTACAGTGTACCATTTTGGAAATTGGAAAACACTTCCATACCTATTATAAATGAAAACTCTAAAAGTATTGAATTTAATTTAACTCTACCTGATAATAATGTCTTGAAAATTAATATATCATTGTTGTTGTTGAAAGAAACTGAACCAATATATTTTAATGAACTATCAAGTACTGAGATAGAAAGAGAATTGTCTACAACAACAACAACAACAACTGTAGAATTTGAGAGTACAACTCTAGGAATACCTTCAAGACTTTTTACCGTGGATGAAGCCATAGAAGCATTTCGTAAGGATTTAATTACTAAAGAAAATGAAATAGGTGGAATTATTGATTCTAAGGAAGTATTTTATCGACATTTTAACCTTGAATATGGAAATGTAGATATTCCAATTCGTTGTACTAATGATAGTAGATTTGAAGAGAGAAGATTGAGCATTAAATGCCTTGAATATCGGGAAACAGAAACTGAAATGATTCTAAGCAATGGTGAAATTGAAAGAATAAGAGTTCAAGATCCAAATTATGAACGATTGAAAGTGAAAATTATTGATGTAAAAGACTATATACAGACTTTACAAATGGTTATTACGTAAATAGTTGCGGTCAGGGAAAGATTCAACATAGAAACATGAGCTCAAGAAAATTGTTATTATTTATATTTGTTGCATACGTAATATTACAAATACGTCATATTACATGCTATCAAAATAGAAATTATTTACATGAAGGAAATGAAAATACAACTACTTTCTATAATATTGAATATGGAAAACAGGTTAGTTTTTTCATACAGATCCCGAATACTTCACTTCAAATAAAAGTTAACATAACCCTTCAATTGGAAAATGTTAAATATGATGATATTAATACAAGCAACTCAGCACCGACCACAACATTGAGATATCCATACAGAATATCTACTTATGATGATGATTCAGGCTATCAAAAGAATGTAGATCGTTATCATAGAAATAGTCCAACTCTAGAAAGGAAATTTTCTGTTGAAGATGCAATTGAGGCTTTCAGGAGAAATCTAATAGAGAAAGAAATGCAAATTGGTGGAATTTATGAGAGTTCAGGAGTTTTTCATCGTCACTTTAATTTGAAATATGAAACATTTGAAATACGTATTAAATGTTCCTACTATAGCAAATATGAATTACGCACACTTAATATATATTGCTTTGAATATAATGATGAAATAAATCAAAATGATAATGAAACTAGACAAGAATTATATCAACGTTCAAATTATGCTATAAAACCAGAAATCATTGATGTTAATGCTTATTACCAAACGTTTCATATGACTATACAGTAGTTTTGAAATAAAAATATGACTATTATAAAGGATATCTATAGTTTTTTGAAAAAATGTTCACACATCATACCGGAG
>OY282640.1:107105311-107410398 GCA_958299015.1 Tetanocera ferruginea
GAAATATTAGTCGACGGAAAGAAAATAAAGTTCAAATTGGATACGGGAGCACAATGCAACGTCCTCCCACTAAGTCTAATAAGTAAACCAAATCTGAAAAAAATTCGTCCAGTTAACAACAAAATACTTGCGTTTGGCGGCTCCAAAATAGACGTTTGCGGTGAAGTGAATTTGTCGTGTGTGATTAGAAAAAAGATAAGCTATGTGAAATTTCTAGTAGTGAACGACTTCCTCAACTTCGAGCCTATTTTAGGAAAAAATGATTGCGAAAAGTTTATGCTAATATTGCGAGTTAATGAAATGAGTCTCGATAAGAATATTTTTGAAGGGCTTGGAAAAGTTAAAAACTTTATTTACGACATCGATCTTATCAATAATCCACACTTTGAACATTATGCTGCGCGAAAAATTCCTCATGCCATCCGAGACCAAGTCAAAAAAGAAATCGATGACATGATTTCGCTGGGAGTCTTAAAGAAAACTGAAGAAATTACACCCGCAGTATCACCAATGGTTACACTGGTTTACAAATAACGAAAATTTGTTTGTACTTTGAATGCCACTATCCTTTTCTCATGTAAAATCGGTCGCTAATTCCGAAAAAAAAAATTTTTTTTTTTTCTGTCACTCCGTTTTCGAGATATTGCCCACTGTAGGGTTTTCAACGAAAAAAAAAAGTTGGTTCCACTTAATTGCATATATCTCCAGAACCAACAACAGTAATCAAACAAATGATATATCAAATAAAAGTTAATAAAATTTCTTACAAGCAATGCAAACACCATTTTTTGGTCGAGTTCTTAGTTTTGGCGGAATAAATTCAAATTTCGGGGATTTTTTTTATTTTTCAGAAAAATTTCCAAAAAAGACAAAATAGTTGCAAATTTCGTTAAGAAATCAAAATATTTTATTACTTTTGATATTTTTTACTAAAAGCCTTTATTTTTCCAAAAAAAATAAGCTATTGAATCTATTGAGAAATGAAAAAGTTGTGTTTAATGGAACGAAATCACCCAAATTGTGTGATTATCAATTTATGCATTTGGACTTATTTTATTGCCATAAAAAAAAAAATGAGAACTAAAGGTTGTTGTAATAAAATCATATATTCTTCATTTTTATTGTCTTTTAATAATTTACATTATTTTTACATTATTTAAATTGTATATAATTATTATTAATAATTTTTATTGTTGCATTAAATCATTTATATTGTTATTTACATTGTAAATAATTTGTATTTATCATTCAGAAATTCAAAATGATTAGAATTCTTGTTATGTCGTTTATTTAATTCGGGATCGGTTTCTCTGATGAGAAACCAACAATAGTCGCCCATCATTCCTTTGTCCCAAAATCCTTGGTACCGATTCTCAATTGCTTTCATCTGTTGGTGGAATCTTTCCCCATGCTCGTCGCTCTCGTCACCGAGATTCTTCGGAAAAAAATTCAAATGGGAGTGCAGAAAGTGAATTTTCAGAGACATATTTACGCCCATTTTTTTATAGTTCTTGAGCAACTCGTTGACTATTTTCTCGTAAGATTCACTTTAATTGTTCCCGATGAAGCTAGAAACAGTCGTCCTAAAAGAATCCTACGCCGCTGCCTCAACTGGTGACAATAGTTCTGCGAATTGAAGATCGCTTAACACCTTTTTATTTGCGATCCAACGAAGACACCTTCTTTTATCTTGGCATCAGAAAGATTTGGAAAAATCGTTTTCAAATATGTGAATGCTTCGCTTTCTTTGTCTAACGCCTTGACAAAGTTTTTCATAAGTCCAAGTTTGATGTGCAGCGGTGGGAGAATTATGTTTTCTTTTTGACGAGTAGAACGTTTTTGACGTTGCTCTCTCCAACTTTCGACTCAATTCTTTCTGGCCAGTCCTTTTTGTAATAGTGGTGTACCAACGACGTGGTGTACCAACGACTTTGATATCAGAACATATTTTCCAGTCGTGTTATTCATATTTAATACTGCCATCAATAAACAAACGCCACTCTTTGGGAATGTACGACTGACCGAAGGTATTAAATAAGCCAGGAATGACTACTCAATAGCAGATATTGTCATTCTTTGTAAAGTGTATAGCAAACGGTTTTTCACGATTTCTGAAGCATGTCACCTTAACATTGGGTCTCAAAAAGTTGAATTGTTGCATACGAGAAGATTCCACCAACAGATGAAAGCAATTGAGAATCGGTACCAAGGATTTTGGGACAAAGGAATGATGGGCGACTATTGTTGGTTTCTCATCAGAGAAACCGATCCCGAATTAAATAAACGACATAACAAGAATTCTAATCATTTTGAATTTCTGAATGATAAATAAAAATTATTTACAATGTAAATAACAATATAAATGATTTAATGCAACAATAAAAATTATTAATAATAATTATATACAATTTAAATAATGTTAAAATAATATAAATTATTAAAAGAACAATAAAAATGAAGAATATATGATTTTATTACAATAACCTTTAGTTCTCATTTTTTTTTTATGGCAATAAAATAAGTCCAAATGCATAAATTGATAATCACACAATTTGGGTGATTTCGTTCCATTAAACACAACTTTTTCATTTCTCAATAGATTTTCTTCAACAATAGCTTATTTTTTTTGGAAAAATAAAGGCTTTTAGTAAAAAATATCAAAAGTAATAAAATATTTTGATTTCTTAACGAAATTTGCAACTATTTTGTCTTTTTTTGGAAATTTTTCTGAAAAATAAAAAAAATCCCCGAAATTTGAATTTATTCCGCCAAAACTAAGAACTCGACCAAAAAATGGTGTTTGCATTGCTTGTAAGAAATTTTATTAACTTTTATTTGATATATCATTTGTTTGATTACTGTTGTTGGTTCTGGAGATATATGCAATTAAGTGGAACCAACTGTTTTTTTTCGTTGAAAACCCTACAGTGGGCAATATCTCGAAAACGGAGTGACAGAAAACAAAAATAATTTTTTTTTCGGAATTAGCGACCGATTTTACATGAGAAAAGGATAGTGGCATTCAAAGTACATATTGGCTGTAAACAAGTGTTATCGTCAAGAAAAAAGGTAAGATCCGCGTTTGTATTGACCCTACAGATGTGAACAAAAACATCTGCAGACGCTATCACCCCTTAAAAGCAATAGAAGAAATTACAGCGCGTATTAAAAATTCTAAATGGTTTACATTATTAGATTGCAAGAAGGGCTTCTGGCAGATTGAAGTATCTAATCGCACACAAAAGTACCTTACAATGGCAACACCATGGGGTAGATATTCGTATAAGCGGTTGCCATTTGGACTAGCATCGGCACCAGAAGTCTATCAAAATTTAATGTCTCAATGGACGACATCTTAATACATGCTGAAACAGAAAATAAGCTTCAATTATATACAAATCGGGTGATTGAAATATTGAGAAATGCAGGTTTGAAATTAAATAAAGAAAAATGTGTTTTTAATGCGAATAAGGTGAAATTTTTAGGGCATATACTTTCTTCGAATGGTATAGCTGCTGACCCAAATAAAACGGCAGCTATCAATCAGCTTTAGAGACCAGAGAATAGACCCCAGCTACAAAGAATTCTCGGAATGGCAACATATATATGTAAATTTATACCAAATCTGTCAGAGATAACAGCACCGCTACGAAATTTGCTAAAAAAAAATATTGAATGGCTTTGATCCATTGAACAGGAACAAGCTTTTAATGCCTTAAAAAAAGCCTTCTCTTCTACTCCACTGTTACGTTTCTACGACCCTAACCTGGATGTTAAACTTCAAGTAGATGCGAGCAAATTGAGTGTTGGTGCTGCGCTTTTACAAAATGATCAACCTGTTGCGTATGCTTCTAGAGCACAAACCAAAAGCCAGCAGAATTACGCACAAAGAGAAAAAGAAGCAACAGCGATTCGGTTTGCATGCGAAAAATTCCACGAATATATATATGGTAAAAAACTTGTTATTGAAACGGATCATAAGCCGCTTGAAATAATATTTAAAAAACCACTTCATTCCTTACCGCAACGTTTTTTTTTTTTTTTTTTTTTATTTATTTATATATTTAATTCAAGGTATTCATACAATCATAAAATTAAAGAATGCCTCAGCGCCACAATGGCTTTATAGAGGCTAACTGGCAACTATCATATACACTTATTTGTATCTAAGATTGCATTATAATAATAATCTAAGTATACGTTATAAGAAAACAATTAATTTTTGAAATTATATAATTACAATTTCTTGCTTTTCCGATTAAACGATTTAAGTAACACCAAACAAAAGAAGCGCTTCTATATTCGCATGTAAAAACGTTTTTAAATTTGTTTTAAAAGTTGAAATTCGTTCTGTAGTTTTAATAGAATTTGGCAATTTATTAAATTCATACGGTCCTGCATACTCTATTCTTTGTTTTGTGATCTCTAGTCGACATCTAGCAGTCTTGAGATTTAAGCAGTTTCGCGTATTAAAATTAGTTTGATTGGTATCGAATTGCAAAACACGATAACTGTGATGAACGCCTCTATGTAGATAGAAATTGTTTTGACGTATAATAATAGAATAACACCATCTACCAAAATATGGTAACATTCTTTTATCGCTAAGCGATTTTGGTTATTCTATTATTGTTTTGTTTAAGCCTAAGCTCGAACCTTGTCTCCACTCATAAAAGCAAAAGAAAACAAAAAGTCAACTAACTTCAGCTTGTACTCAATGAGACTAGCACGAGGTTACCAATGCTTGATTCTTTAACTTCCTTTTTTCTTCGAACGCTGAGCAATTAACATCTCAACAAAATCGTAATCCGTTTGGAATAATATATAAAACTTACGTATTTTAAATATTATTAAAAGATACGTATAAGTAAATTTTTCTTCATGGTTCGTAAAAATTTTATAAAATTATACAGAGCATGAAAACTTTAAAGATTAAAATATTTCAGTTTGGTAATTTTGTTGTTTTAAGGGAATATTAAACATTTACACTAAAATGTATATATAAAGGAAAACTATAAATAAGGTAACATTTTTGACATTCCGCAGTTTAATTTTCATAATGATAAATGTATGATTTGTCTTAGTTCAGCCTCAAGCCTACTTTGGATTTTGTATCCTAAATGCAAATTTAACAAATCTGGCATTTACTACTGGGGCATACTTTTCAACATTCCTCGCATGCACTAAATTTTGTCATCTACGCTTTAAGCGCATCACGAGAAGAAAAATTATCAAAAAATGCTCTCTGCAGTCCCAAGCTTGGGTACCGTTTCAAAATTCTTTGTACAAAAATTCTTCATCAGTTGATAAGAAGAACTCGTGTACGTCGCGAATCAGAAAGTGTTCGCTGAAACAAAAAAACAAAAAAAAAAAAAAAAAAAAGAAAAAACAAAACGCATTAACGAGCAACGAGCAACAAAAACGATCAAAAATAGTTAAAATCATTAAAACTAAAATCATAAATCGCATTATAATTAAATAGTTTTCTAAATCTAAGTTCCTTAAGAGCAAAAATAAGAAAAAAAATATTTTTCTTTAAAGAGTCACTTAAATCATTTTTAAAGAACAACGTTTGAAGCTTACAAAAAGTTAGTATGATCAAACGATCAGTGCTCTTAGACACAGTCGTGGTAGCAACGTGTTGCAATTGGTTGTATGACCAACCATCGCATTTTTTTCTTTTCAGCCAACTCGTCG
This sequence comes from Tetanocera ferruginea, assembly GCA_958299015.1. Classification (NCBI taxonomy): domain Eukaryota; kingdom Metazoa; phylum Arthropoda; class Insecta; order Diptera; family Sciomyzidae; genus Tetanocera; species Tetanocera ferruginea. Next base: position 107,111,009 of record OY282640.1, read on the forward strand.
TCACTGTCATCGTTAAAGGCCTTCAACGATTCAGCAGAAGACCGGGTGAGTGTAGTAAAAAAATAATTATTACTTTCTATAACTTTTAAAAAAAATATTAATTTTAATTCTGTTTTATTTAAATTTCAACAAATCATTTATTATTGATTTAAAGTATGTTTTTTTCATTTACGATTGTCTTATTTTCTCTCTTTCAATCGTTTTCTTAAATAAGATTTATGTAGATCAAACTCGTTTGATATGAAAACAACAATTGCGTAAGAGAATGTGAGTCGGTATTGCAGTAACGATTTCATACTCTCCCATTGTTTAAATTTTTTTTTTTTTTTGTTGTTGTTTCTAACTTTCTAACTTTTTTTTTATTTTATTCCTATGCTTAGCTTTGCATCTCAATGATGTCGAAATTATTTTTTTTCTTATTTAAATTGTTCTGATAACAAATCATTTAAAAATTATAAAACAAATGAACAAGAAACTAAAGCACAATGAATATTTGATATATCTTTAAAAAAAAAAAAAAAAAAAAACAATATATAATTTTACAAATGTTTGTTAGTGTTAAATATCCATACATAATTATTCAGATAATTATGTCATTAAGATAAAACAATGTATAATAATTATAATTGATAATTGCTGATGATTTAATTTGATTCTAACTGTTTTTTTTTTTTTTTGATTTGAAATGTATCTTCATTTTCCATATTATTACATTTTTACTATGTTTATTGAAACTTTTTGTTACATTTTCATACGAAATAAATTGTTAACATGAATTGGTAAAATTACATGTTTTCTTAAGAGCAAAGGCTAGGGATATGGATATCATAAACATCTTGGGATCTTATATATATTTTTTTTGCGTAAATAAGATTTCTGGTTTTTGTGGTTTCTCTTTATTAGGGAGTCTGTAATAAAAATATTATGTACTGAATGATGGAACGATGTGGTCAAGAATCCCCCCTTACGACTGCCAGCTAGTGGCTAAGACGGCTCCCGCTCGACTTCTTCATTCCTCAGTTTGTTAGTCTATTAAACCTAAATTTTTTAGAAAAACAAAAAAAAAAAGGCTAAATAATCCTCTGTCGCTTACTTCAGTTTTCCATTTATGTCATATCTGGACTAAGTAATTCGTCGGTACATTACATAATTATGGCGCCCAACGTGGGGCACAAGAAGTTTTGGAATTTAAAAGAATCCTCGTAGCCCATTAATTTAAAACTTTTATTACTCTTTTAACAAATTGTTTTGGTGATTTCATATCGTAAAAAAAAATTTTTTTACGATTTATTTAAAAAAAAAAAAAATTTAACTTGAATTTCGTCGAAGATTAAATAAACCAGTGATCCTGTCTGGAAATTCGAATATTTGGCAATTTTAGTCCGAATAGTTTCGACCGATAGCTCTCATGGATATCTTTTGATTTTGTGAAATTTAAGTTTTTTTCGATCAGATATATAGCTAGCAAACTATATATAAATTTTTTTTTCTCTCTTTCTTCATATATTCTGATTATCCAAGAGATTTGTAGGCAATAATCTTATGGATTCACAAATGTTTTGTTACAAATAAATCTTTGTCCTAAGATAATCCTACATTGCTCTAAGAAAAAAAATAAACCAATTTAAATATTTTTTTTTGCCCAAACCGAAAGTTCAGTTGTAAATTGGTTATCCATATCCCAAAATGCTTTAATAATTTCTGCTCAAATTAAGAAAACCAACTATTCATAATAGATATTTATATTGCTAACATATATTTTTTTTGGTTTTTTATCTTCATTGGATTAAATTTACTTTCGTTATTGCGTACGAATGGTTGCACCCAGAACAGGCAAACAACTGGATGCAGCCATTTTTCGCCTTAAGGTATCAGACACTACAAACAATATGCAATTTTTAATCGACACTGGCGCCGACGTGTCTGTCATACCTAAAGGCTCACGCTCAGTTAAGTATCAACCCTCGTCAATGAAACTGTTTGCCGCAAATGGAACACCTATAAACGTTTATGGAGAAGCGCTAATTAAAGTTAATTTGGGTCTGCGCCGAGAGTTTTTGTGGACGTTTTTAATTGCTGATGTTACTTCGGGTATAATTGGTGCCGATTTCATAAGGCATTTTGATCTGCTCATCGACCTTAAGCGGAAGCGTTTAATCGATAAAAGCACTTCTTTAGAAGCTTCTGGACAGGTAGCTGTCACAGATTTCCTCTCAATCAAAACGTTTGAAACATCTTCCTCCTATGCCGACATCTTAAACGAGTACGCAACGATCACACGCCTTAGTCAGACTGGAACCACCACTAAGTCATCCGTGGTGCACTACATCGAAACTCGTGGTCCGCCAGTTTGCGCTCGTCCCAGACGCCTGTCACCAGACAAGCTGGCAGCAGCTCGAGCTGAATTTGAAAGCTTAATGAAACTTGGCATTTGCAGGCCGTCACGTAGTAACTGGTCAAGCCCGCTGCATATGGTGCAGAAAGCAGACGGCACATGGCGACCTTGTGGCGATTACCGGGCTCTGAACGCCATCACAGTACCAGATAGATATCCGATACCATACTTGCAGGATTTCACCAGCAATTTGCAAGGTAAGAACATATTTTCAAAAATCGACTTGCAAAAAGCTTTTCATCAGGTACCTGTGCATCCAGACGACATTCCAAAAACCGCAATTGCCACACCTTTTGGATTATTCGAGTTCGCATATATGACGTTTGGATTGCGAAATGCAGCCCAAACCTTCCAGAGGCTGATTCACGAGGTCGTGCGCGGCTTAGATTTTGTTTTTTCTTATATGGATGACATTTGTATCGCATCGAAAAGTCCAGAAGAGCACAAAAGTCATCTTAGGCAGTTATTTGAAAGGCTTCAGAAGTACAATCTTGCGATAAACGTTTCAAAATCCAAATTTGGTCAAAGCGAGATAATTTTTCTTGGACATTTGGTTTCTGCAGATGGAATTCGACCACTTCCCGAGCGTGTAGAAGCCATTAGCAACTTCAACAGACCTACGACGGTTAAGGAGCTAAAAAGCTTTTTAGCGATGATTAACTTCTATAGACGGTTCATCCCTCACGCCATCGAAGCGCAGGCACCGCTCCTAGCAATGTGTCCAGGCAATGTCAGAAATGATCGTTCTGTTTTAAACTGGTGTGCAGAGACAATAACCGCTTTTGAGCTATGCAAACAGCAACTTGCAAACTCTTCCTTGCTAGCACATCCATCAAAGGACGCCGAATTATCCCTTTGGGTGGATGCTTCTAACACTGCGGCCGGCGCCGTCCTACATCAAGTGGTTGATGGTAACCTCCAACCCCTAGGATTCTTCGCAAAGAAGTTTGACAGGGCACAGCTCCGGTACAGTACCTATGACCGTGAACTAACAGCAATTTACTTAGCAGCTCGACATTTCAAATTTATGCTGGAAGGCCGGTGTTGCCACATCTACACTGACCATAAACCCATAACATACGCCTTTCGTCAAAATCCAGATAAGGCGTCAAGTCGGCAAGCTCGGCAGTTGGATTACATCTCCCAGCTGACGACAGACATCCGACATGTTGAGGGAAAAGAGAATGTAACAGCTGACTTGCTCTCCCGAATTTCGACCATGACGGTTGCACCTATTGACTACGAGAAATTAGCCGAAGATCAGAAAATAGACTTAGAATTACAACAATTGCTCAAAGGTAACTCAGACTGTTCTCTAAAACTAAAACTTTTTTCGATTCCAGGTGGCTCAGAACAAGTGTACTGTGATTTTTCAACAAATTCTATTCGACCATTTGTCACAAGAAAATTTCGACGTTCCGTTTTGGAATCCACTCATAACATGTGCCACCCTGGTTCACGTGCCACCGCCAAGCTGATGACGCAGAGATTCGTTTGGCCTGGTATTCAGAAAGACAGCAGGGCCTTTGTCAAAGCATGCATTCAGTGTCAACGAGCGAAAGTTAGTCGCCACACTTTTTCTCAGCTGCAGCGCTACTCACTTCCTGAGAGACGTTTCTCCCACCTCAACATCGACCTAGTTGGCCCATTTCCGCTAAACAACGGACAGCGCTACTGTCTCACGATGCTCGACAGATTTACCAGGTGGCCGGAAGCAGTACCAATTCCAGACATGACTGCACCAACCGTTGCGCGTGTACTTATTGATAGTTGGATATCGAGGTTTGGTATTCCGGACACAATCACATCCGATCAAGGGCGCCAATTCCAGTCTACACTTTTTGCAGAGCTGTCTCGTACGCTTGGAATTTCGCATCTTAGATCGACTCAAACCTGCTTATATAATAGATGACGAGGCACAACCAACGGTCTCGGAAGCAATGCCTTCTGAGCATTCTACAGCATCAACTAAGGTAACCCGTTCCGGACGTCGCGTCTTAATTCCCGATCGTTATCGTTGATCCTTGCCTCTCTTCTAGAAGGGGAGTATTGTGGCAACATCAAAATTAACGACTGCTGAGAGAGAGAGAGATGAAAACATCAAATAACCATCTTCTGAGAGACAGCGAAATTAACAGTTCTTTATGGTTTTTCGTTCTATTTTGCGCACTCGGTCGAAGCCAGACACGATCCTCACTACTCGTCAAACAAATTAAAGTAAAATCTTAAAATTTTAAATGTTATTATTAAAAATAAAGTAATTGAATTAATTGAATTTTAAACTGCGCGTTTCATCGATTTCTTTAACTAAGCTGCATAGGGAATCGCATACTTAAGGATAACATCCAAATACTGTAAAGACTTAAAAAAAAAATTAAAATGGCTGTCGTGCACAGTGCAGAAGACATACCTGATCTGACCGAATCTGATTCAGGCTTATGTTCAATACGCAGGAAAGTTATGCCTAACCAATCTGAATGCAAAATAACTCTTTGTAAACACGTATATCACAGATGTTGTATAACTAAATGTCTTCAGGAGTCGCAGGAATGTCCTGTTTGCCAGGAACCGTGTTTTCTTCGTGACTTAAAAGATATGAGCCTCCCCTTAAATACTAATATAGCAGATGCTAGCACAGCGTCTTTATCAGGTCGTGGTCGTGGTAATAATCGAGGAGCTATTCCTAAGAATCACCATACTCGTGGATTCAAACAAAGACCCTACGATGATATGCCTCGTTCCCCTCTACCACCTAATCAGGCACCAATAACTCAAAACAAATCTAGTTCAAATTTATCGATTCCTTCTTTGGACATGAATCATTCTCTTTTAGTTAATAATAATACAAATAATGTCTCTCGAGTTTCTACGGATGAAAGAAACAATAACATATTGTCTAATACACTACCGCAGATTGACTATAACCAGATTTCAGTAATGATTGAAAATAGTTTACAGCGAATGCTGACAATTCTTAACTTACGCACAAATGGTGACAATAATGTTAGACGAGAAAATATTGTAGAAGATCCAACTTTTTCACGCAGACAAACAATACCAAACTCGCAAGAACAAAATGGGACTTATAATTTAAGTCCAGAAAAAATCACATCTATTATTCAAAACTGGAATATTAAGTTTGATGGATCAGCTAATGGTTTAAATGTAGAAGAATTTCTCTACAGAATTCGTTCGTTGACATCTGACAGTTTAAATAACGATTTTAATGCTCTTTGTAAAAATTTGCACTTAGTACTCACAGGTAAAGCTAGAAATTGGTACTGGCGATACCACAAGCAAGTTTCTAATGTCGTGTGGACAGACTTTTGTGTTGGTATAAGATACCAATATAAAGATTTTAAATCAGATTTTGATATTCGAGAAGAAATCCGCAATCGGAAACAAAAGTCATTTGAAACATTTGAAGTTTTCTATGATGGCATTATCGCAATAGTAGACCGTTTATCGGAACCCATTGAGGAAACGGAGCTGATTGAAATAATCACCCGCAACCTGCAACCAGATATTCGGCATGAATTACTTTACGTACCTATAAAATCAATCGCTCATTTAAGGAAGCTATGTCAAATGCGAGAAAATTTATTAGGCGAAGAAGTAGGCAAACGCTACAACCCTCCTCGTAACCTTGCGCAACGACGTGATGTTGCTGAAATTGAAGAACTTGATATAATTGAAAACATTAATAACCCCATTTTACCAGATAAAACCCTTTCAGTCGATGCTTTGCATCATAGTGATTGCATTTTTAAATGTTGGAACTGCGATGAAGATGGACATCACTGGGAAAACTGTTTACGCGAACGCAGAGTTTTCTGCTATGGTTGTGGGACACTTACAAGCCGCAGTGTCTGAAATGTATGACAAAGCGTTCGGAAAACCAGAAACAGGGTCCATTCATAAACACCCGAATGGGTCCCAAATAAATTCATTAAAAGAAAATTCCACAGAAGAGTTAGATCAGGTTAAGGTAGCACAACGTATTGATCAAGGTCGAAAAGAATTATATGATTACAAAATTTTAGAGAGTGAGAAAACTCAGGAAGACCTTAAGAAACTTTTATTATATCCGATTCGTCCGTATCATGAAAGATTGCAAGAATATAAAGCAAAAAGAAGAGCTATTTTTGAAAATGTAGGTAACATTGCTGCTAAGCAAAAATTCCTTCACAAAAAGCCTAAACGTTCAACTTCACGATTGCGTAGATATTGGAAAGCTTTACGTCAAACAAAAAAATTATTAGTTTCTTCTATTTTTAATAACAACCATGACATGCGATATTATGCTCGAGTAGAGTTTTTAAAGTAAAGGGGCTGACTTAGCATTAGAAGATTTTTCAAAATTTTCAAATTTTCATAAAATCAATTCTCAAGACAAAACAGCCGATGGAAATATACAAAAAGTATGTGGATGGTTAAATGTTGACTTAAAGTATAGAAATGAGATTAAGGTGATAAAACTATTCATAATCCCATCACTGTCACAAAGATTAATTTTAGGCGTAGATTTTTGGAGAATTTTCAACCTTGCTCCTAATTTGATTGCGTCAGTAGAATTTACAAATGAAATTAACACCAATGTTTTAGCAGAAAAAGACAAAATGTATACCTTGACCGCCCTGCAAAATCAACAACTGTCTTCAGTTAAATTACTTTTTCCAAATTTTGAGGTACAAGGGTTAGGAACAACAAGCTTAATACAACATAATATTGATGTAGGAGATGCTAAGCCCATTAAACAGCGTTTCTATCCCGTGTCCCCAGCTGTCGAAAAGCTAATGTTTGAAGAAATTGACAGAATGTTGCAATTAGGTGTAATCGAGCCTTCTATGAGTGCTTGGAGTTCACCGGTAAGATTAGTGATTAAACCGAATAAAGTAAGATTGTGTTTGGACGCTCGAAAGCTCAATGAAGTTACAAAAAAATACGCTTTTCCGCTACCAAGCATTGAAGGAATTTTAGCAAGATTACCAAAAGCTAATTTTTTATCAAAGATTGACTTGAAAGACGCTTTTTGGCAAATTGGTCTTTCTGATGCATCTAAGCCTTTCACTGCTTTTACTGTTCCCGGACGACCACTATACCAATATGTCGTTATGCCATTCGGCTTATGTAATGCGCCGCAAACTATGTGCCGCCTCATGGACGAAATAATACCGCCGGATTTAAAACACTGTGTGTTCGGTTATTTGGACGATCTTTGTGCAGTATCTGAGGACTTTGAAACGCATCTGTCTCTTTTAGTCAGAATTGCTGAACAGTTTCGGAAAGCTAATTAAGCTAATTAAGAAGCTAAATAATCTTAACATTAATAAGAGTCAGTTTTGTGTTAAGCAAATCAATTATTAAGGATATGTTATAGGAGGTGGAGGAATTTCCACAGACCCAAAAAAGGTAAATTCAATTTTATCATGGCCAACACCAAAAAATCTAAAGCAAGTAAGAGGCTTCTTAGGACTTACTGGTTGGTACAGGAAATTTATTGAAAATTTTTCTAGCGTTACATTTCCTATCACCGAAGTTTTGTCCACAAAGAAAAAATTTGTGTGGACACAAGAAGCTCAAATTTCATTTGAAAAGGTCAAGCAGTTGCTTACAGAAGCACCTATTTTGGTTAATCCAAACTTTGACAAAAAGTTTTTCGTACATTGCGATGCTAGTGACTTTGGTATAGGAGCAGTACTTGTACAGCTAGCAGACGATGGTTCAGAACAACCCGTGGCCTTCATGTCAAAAAAATTAAATTCTGCTCAACGTAATTATAGCGTGCCGGAACGCGAGTGTCTAGCTGCTCTGGAAGCTATTAAAAAATTTAGATGTTATTTAGAAATGCAAGAGTTTGAAGTTGTTACTGACCACGCTAGTTTAGTATGGTTGATGCGTCAACCTGATCTTACTGGTAGACTCGCGCGCTGGATGCTTAAGCTGCAAGCATACACTTTTTCGGTAAGTCATCGAAAAGGTAAAGAACATGTAGTACCAGATGCCTTATCTAGAATTTATTGCGAAGAGATTTCATCTTTAGAAAATATTGGCCCTGAAATTGACTTACACTCTAAACACTTTGAAGGTGAAGAATATGAAATGTTAAAAACAAAAATAAAAGAACATCAAAACAATTTTCCCGATATAAAAATTGTAGATAAAAATGTGTACATTAGAACAGAACATTATAGTGGAGACGTCACACAGGAGCAGGAAGCTTGGAAGTTGTGGATACCAAATGAACTTCGTACGGATGTTTTATCGAGAGCACATGACTCAGAAGTATCAGCTCACGGGGGTATGTTTAAAACCTTGCACTTAATACGAAGGTATTTATATTGGCCAGGAATGGTACGTGACGTGAGAGACTATGTAAGAAAATGTGAAATTTGTATTTCAACCAAAGCTCCAAATGTTTCACTTAAACCTTCTATGGGTCAGCAGACAGTATCTTATAGACCGTTTCAACGAATCTACGTTGATCTTCTTGGACCATATCCAAGAAGTAAGCAGGGAAATATTGGAATTCTTATTGTTGTAGATCACTTGACAAAATTTCATTGGCTATGCCCCATGCAAAAGTTTACTTCTAATTTAATACAAGATTTTCTACTTAAAAATATTTTTCATATGTTCGGAGTCCCAGAAACATTAGTCAGTGACAATGGGTCCCAATTTAAGTCCAATGAGTTTAATGTGTTTTTAACCAAATTGGGCATAAACCACATTTACACAGCACTGTATTCTCCTCAATCCAATGCCTCAGAGCGAGTTAACCGCTCGTTAATTGCTGCAATTAGGGCGTACTTAAAAAGTGATCAACGACTTTGGGATGAAAATTTAAGTGCTATCAGTTGTGCTCTTAGAAATTCACACCATCAATCAATAAAATGTTCTCCGTATCATGCTATGTTTGGTTTAGATATGATCACGCATGGTTCTTCTTACCATCTTTTGAAAAAACTTCATCAACTTGAGGAACCTGCTTGTATTTTGCATCGTGATGATCAGTTAGCACTTATACGCAATGACCTGAGAAAAAATATATCACACGCTTATCAAGGGAATGTTAAGCAATATAACTTACGTGCTCGACCTGTATCGTATAAAGAAGGACAGGAAGTTTTTAGGCGCAATTTCGCTCAAAGTAAGTTTGAAAAAAATTATAACTCAAAACTCAGTCCTATTTTTCTGAAAAGCCGAGTTCGGGAAAAGATAGGTAATCATTATTACATTTTAGAAGATTTGCAGGGAAAACTAGTTGGAACCTTTCACGCAAAGGATATTAAACAATGATATTAAGCAAAGGATATTAAGAATGCCTAATTCTTTTCCTAATAATACTCCTGTTTGAGAAAAATAAAACATCGTATTATTCGGTTTTGGGATGAACGCCTCTATGTAGATAGAAATTGTTTTGACGTATAATAATAGAATAACACCATCTACCAAAATATGGTAACATTCTTTTATCGCTAAGCGATTTTGGTTATTCTATTATTGTTTTGTTTAAGCCTAAGCTCGAACCTTGTCTCCACTCATAAAAGCAAAAGAAAACAAAAAGTCAACTAACTTCAGCTTGTACTCAATGAGACTAGCACGAGGTTACCAATGCTTGATTCTTTAACTTCCTTTTTTCTTCGAACGCTGAGCAATTAACATCTTAACAAAATCGTAATCCGTTTGGAATAATATATAAAACTTACGTATTTTAAATATTATTAAAAGATACGTATAAGTAAATTTTTCTTCATGGTTCGTAAAAATTTTATAAAATTATACAGAGCATGAAAACTTTAAAGATTAAAATATTTCAGTTTGGTAATTTTGTTGTTTTAAGGGAATATTAAACATTTACACTAAAATGTATATATAAAGGAAAACTATAAATAAGGTAACATTTTTGACATTCCGCAGTTTAATTTTCATAATGATAAATGTATGATTTGTCTTAGTTCAGCCTCAAGCCTACTTTGGATTTTGTATCCTAAATGCAAATTTAACAAATCTGGCATTTACTACTGGGGCATACTTTTCAACATTCCTCGCATGCACTAAATTTTGTCATCTACGCTTTAAGCGCATCACGAGAAGAAAAATTATCAAAAAATGCTCTCTGCAGTCCCAAGCTTGGGTACCGTTTCAAAATTCTTTGTACAAAAATTCTTCATCAGTTGATAAGAAGAACTCGTGTACGTCGCGAATCAGAAAGTGTTCGCTGAAACAAAAAAACAAAAAAAAAAAAAAAAAAAAAAAAAAAAAAACCCATTAACGAGCAACGAGCAACAAAAACGATCAAAAATAGTTAAAATCATTAAAACTAAAATCATGTTAAAACTTAGTGAAGCAAATCGGGTCATTTTATCTTAAATCGCATTATAATTAAATAGTTTTCTAAATCTAAGTTCCTTAAGAGCAAAAATAAGAAAAAAAATATTTTTCTTTAAAGAGTCACTTAAATCATTTTTAAAGAACAACGTTTGAAGCTTACAAAAAGTTAGTATGATCAAACGATCAGTGCTCTTAGACACAGTCGTGGTAGCAACGTGTTGCAATTGGTTGTATGACCAACCATCGCATTTTTTTCTTTTCAGCCAACTCGTCGTCACTGTCATCGTTAAAGGCCTTCAACGATTCAGCAGAAGACCGGGTGAGTGTAGTAAAAACATAATTATTACTTTCTATAACTTTTAAAAAAAATATTAATTTTAATTCTGTTTTATTTAAATTTCAACAAATCATTTATTATTGATTTAAAGTATGTTTTTTTCATTTACGATTGTCTTATTTTCTCTCTTTCAATCGTTTTCTTAAATAAGATTTATGTAGATCAAACTCGTTTGATATGAAAACAACAATTGCGTAAGAGAATGTGAGTCGGTATTGCAGTAACGATTTCATACTCTCCCATTGTTTACATTTTTTTTTTTTTGTTGTTGTTTCTAACTTTATAACTTTTTTTTTATTTTATTCCTATGCTTAGCTTTGCATCTCAATGATGTCGAAATTATTTTTTTTCTTATTTAAATTGTTCTGATAACAAATCAATTAAAAATTATAAGACAAATAAACAAGAAACTAAAGCACAATGAATATTTGATATATCTTTAAAAAAAAAAAAAAAAAAAAACAATATATAATTTTACAAATGTTTGTTAGTGTTAAATATCCATACATAATTATTCAGATAATTATGTCATTAAGATAAAACAATGTATAATAATTATAATTGATAATTGCTGATGATTTAATTTGATTCTAATTGTTTTTTTTTTTTGATTTGAAATGTATCTTCATTTTCCATATTATTACATTTTTACTATGTTTATTGAAACTTTTTGTTACATTTTCATACGAAATAAATTGTTAACATGAATTGGTAAAATTACATGTTTTCTTAAGAGCAAAGGCTAGGGATATGGATATCATAAACACCTTGGGATCTTATATATATTTTTTTTGCGTAAATAAGATATAGGTTGGGAGGGTTATGACGTGTGTGTCTCTATTACATCTATGAGATACGATCATTATGCAGAAGTTCGTTTTACAATTGATTTTTTTTTTCTGGTTTTTGTGGTTTCTCTTTATTAGGGAGTCTGTAATAAAAATATTATGTACTGAATGATGGAACGATGTGGTCAAGAATCCCCCCTTACGACTGCCAGCTAGTGGCTAAGACGGCTCCCGCTCGACTTCTTCATTCCTCAGTTTGTTAGTCTATTAAACCTAAATTTTTTAGAATAAAAAAAAAAAAAAAAAAAGGCTAAATAATCCTCTGTCGCTTACTTCAGTTTTCCATTTATGTCATATCTGGACTAAGTAATTCGTCGGTACATTACATAACCCAAGCCACGGAGTGTTTTAAATACGTAAACTAAAAGCTGTTTCTTATATAATCCGAATATTGGAAGAATTGTTTGAGCATATTCCTTATATAAACTTTTTGTGGAATGTCTACTTGGAAGATTAAACACAACCTTAAGTGCGCGATTTTGAGCAAATTGGAGAGATTTTAATTCTTGACTCTGTTTATAAGCATATATAATAGGAAGATAAGATAAATGGCTATGAATGAGTGATTGATATATTAAAAGTTTAACATCTTTGGTAAGTTTATTTTTGAATTTAAAAAGAATTCCCGTTGCACAAGATATTCTCGATTTGAGAACATCAATTTGATTACTCCAAGAGAGATTGCTACAAATTTGCAGTCCTAAATATTTAACTCTATCCGTTTCCTCAATTTCCTTTCCGTCAACAAAAACACTCATTAATTCACCTGAGCTTCGTGGTTTAAACTTTATAAACTTAGTTTTATTCGCATTTAAAACTAATTTATTTAAGCGTGCAAACTCAGCAATTAAAGCTGTATCATATTCAATATTTACTTTTAGAACTGAGGAGTGTTTATAAGGGTAAAACAGACAGATATCATCCGCAAACATAAAAAGTTTTCCATTAAGATTTAAGTTTTTAATATCATTTATATAGATATTGAATAGCAAGGGCCCAAGTACACTACCCTGAGGCACTCCACAATTTACAGGAATCAAATCACTTTTGGCACTACCAACTTGAACATACTGTTTCCTGTTTGAAAGAAAACTTCTAAAAAATTTTAATTCTTGTTTTCTGACACCAATGAGGCCAAGCTTTTGCAATAAAATTTCATGGTCCACCAAATCAAATGCCTTACTAAAATCGTAAAACATACCCTAGTAACACAAGGGGAAGTTATAAGTTCAGAATCCAGCTTACAAAGCAGCAATGTCTTTATATGAGCTCTGGTAGAAAAATTAAAAGGATCTAGGCTTTTATAGCGAAATATTGAACTTATAATGTCTTGCTAGAGCATATATAAAATCATTATAAAGAGAGACGTAGAAATGTCTTTAATATGCATTTTTAAAGCTCAGATTGTAGTGGTTATAAAGGGATGGCGACATGTCTCTTTAGTGTCTTTTTACTGTGCATAATAAAATTATTATAAAGATTGCGATTCGGCACATCAACTTAAAAATGTTCTTGCTTGAAACGAAAAAACATCGAAGTTTATGAAATTTTATGATTGTTTTAGAAGTTTAGAAGCGTACGAGTCTAGGAATTCGAATGAACATGGTTCAATTCCCATCAAGAACACCAAATGTTTTTTATTTTTTTTAAATTAAAGTTTTTTCAAAAAAATTGTTGGTACTTACACAGCCAAGATTCGAACCCACGTCTTCCGCGCGATAGTCTAGCACGCTTCCATTGAGCTATCGTGAGATATCGTGTTGAATGAATTTTTTTAGATTACAAATGTGTGTGTCATAAAAAATGGATCTTTTTTCTACAAATTAAGTTTTGAGTTGAACAAAACAAATTGTTCGATTGCAAGAATCATACCTACAATTTCTTAAAACTTGAAAAAAACTTGTAAGCGTCGAGATTGAATGCAAATGATTTTTGAACGACGGCATACTTTTCTTCATTTTATTACTTTATAACGCTATATTTAAAGACTTTATAAAGACAAACCAAAGAAAAATATGATTCGTCTTCGACGTAGGGTTGTTCATGTCACACATAGCCAAGTGGATAGCGTGCATGCCTATGGAGCGTTAGGCCGCTGGTTCGAATCCGGACATAACAGGTAAGTAGAAATAAAATTATAAAATATTTATAATAATGGCTTTATAAAAACAATCATATGGAAAATAAATTATAATATATAAAAGAAAAAAAAATTACAAATTTAGTTTTTTATATTTGTTTTTCGCGCAACTCTTTTTTAAGTCTTTGTAAGGAGTATTTTAAAGTCCTTTGAAATACCTCTACACAAGACATTTGTCTTGAAAGTCATGGAGGGGAACATGTCTTTATAACCCATACGCCAAATTGGCCTTATAAGCTTCTATAAAGAACATATAAATACAATTCCATGTTTTTGTAATTATCTTTAAAAGGTCTGTAAAAGAACCTATAAATCCTGTTTGTGCTACTAGGGATACCAGCTACGCCAGAAAATCCCTTATCCAAACCATCGCTAATAAAGTTGATTCATTAATTGTAGCCTCTTCCGTACTGGAGCCTTTTTTAAACCCAAACTGATGAGAATATATAACATGCTCAGAATTTAAATAGCTTGAAAATTGCTCGCATATCAATTTTTCAAAAATTTTATCAATTATGGGCAAAAGCGCCACAGGTCTAAAATCTTCAACTTTACATGCACGACTTATTTTTGGAATAGGAACAATTTTGTGAATTTTTAAAACGTCAGGATACGTTGAGCAATCGATCATTTTTTCAAAAATTGTTGTTAGGTGTGGCACTATTAACTCTTTACATTCATGCAACATCCTAGGCGTAATACTATCATATCCCGCACTTTTCTTAAGATCAAGTTCTGATATAATGGCATCTATGTCGGACATGCTTACTTTACGCAAAACAAACATCTTATCTAACAGTGATAATGTTCTCAACAAGTTAAAGTTGTCACCATCTTCTACCCCAACATTATTTCGAAGCTGCAAAACAGATTCGAAAAAATACCTATTAAAACTAACAGCTTTCTCCTGATCATTATTCAATGATATTCCTGCTTCACTAATTATGTGAAGGGGCGGTTTTTTACTCCTACCAAGCATCTCATTCAAAAATTTCCAAGTTAGTTTTGGATCAGAACTTGTTTCATTAAGTTTTAAAGAGTAATAACACTGTGTGTAATTTTTTAAGTCACGGCAAAATAACCATATACGGACACCACTACGTGATAAAAGACTAAAAAAAAAAAGACCCGTGTCTCCCAATTTTCCCCAAAGTCATGCACTTTTTGTTTTATGGGCCCCCAAAGATTTGGGGCCTCGGTATCATTTTCGTAAAAATGTGATCATTTTCTCAGGCTCATATCTTGTAAACCGTTCAGAATTTCGATTTACTCTCACAGGCAAAGTTGTAGCTCTTGTCATAAGGAACAAAAATTGCCAACATATAAAATCCAAAAAACTTCACCTTCCAGGTCAAAATCGCAAAAAACTTAAAAAATTTCGATTTTTTTTTACCTTTTTTCCCGTGTTCAGGTCCATAGGTAGCAAACCGTTCAAAATTCAAGGAAACAATCAACTACAAAAATGTACCTAAGATCTCAATAAACAAATTTCTAAAACATATAAACTTCCTAGAGATGATTCTGAACACCGTTTTTTAATTTCATTTGTTTTTTATTTACTTCAACATTGAGTTACTATGCTATCTATTACAAAAATATTAAAAAAAATATTCGTATTATAATAATTATGTTAAAATGTTATAATTATGTTTATAATGTTGATGGCCCTGGACTTGCAAATCGCGCTCTCTTAAGTTGTGGATCCAAATCGTCGTCCGAATCGTCCAAATCTGACTCTGATTCAGAAATTATGGTGTCCACAGGAACGTTGCTTCCAGACTGCCCTCCATCATCAGCTCTTTCTTCTTCAACTACTTCATTAACATCATACAGGGTGATCTTGTGACTCCACCAACATACCTCTGCAAGCAATGCGTCCAGGTTTTTGCCTTTGAACCGTTTTTCCATGGGCATTGTGGTTTGGTGAAACCGTTCTCCTTGCTCATCGGATTCGGTAGGGAGTTGTTTGATGAAATCGTCAAAATGAAAATGAAGAAAATGCAGCTTTAATGTCATCGATGCGCCGATTATCTCAAAATAATACAGCATTGCTTTCACCCATTCTCTTGCTTCCGGTTCCGCGTCTCGATCCGCTCCCAAGACTCTGGTGCATACACGCTGAAGGTAAATCCATGCCATTGAATGATTTTCATCAAGCGATGAAGCAAAGTTGCTCTTGAATAGCTTTCTAATGTCAGGGCCATTAAGTACGCCTGTTAAATGAAAACAAAAAATAAAGACAGAAAAGAAAACATTAACATAGTGTAAATAGCTATATATATAGTACAATTAGGTGAACAAAAATCCGTTTTAAATTTACTACAATACCTTTTTTAATTTTGTCATCTCTACGCTTTGGGAAAACGCTTTTCAAATAGTCGAATGCGTTTGGACAATTTACAACGGCCACTTTGATGAATTTTTTAACAATTCCCAATTTTATGTGGAGCGGTGGCAGCAAGATGTCTTGAGTATTGTCAATTAAAGGTGCATTCTTCAGTCTATGTTGTTGTATTTGTTCATCCACACTTCCTCTTGGCCTCCACGAATTACATTGGAATTGATTCAGAGGTGAGCGTGAATCCCAATTACAAAGAAAACAAAAGAATTTTGGGAAGCCGCCCTTATCGATGATCCCTTGCATAATGTTGATGACCTTCAAATCACAGCAAATCTTCCATTTATTTTCGTAATATTTGATTTTTTCCATTATATCTTTCAATGTTTCATAGCTTTCTTTCATGTTGATACCCATTGCTAGCGGAATGGAAGGTTTTCGGTTCGACACATGCAACAACACTGCTTTCAAGCTTGAAACAGAACCATCAATAAATAATCTCCACTCACTAGCGATGTAGTTCATTCCCATTTTTACCACCAAAGCTTTTATATTTGTATTTGTATTTGTATTTTATTGCGCATATATGTTGGCATATAAGAAAAAGTTTTCTTTTGAGTGCCGCAAATGAACATTAATAACAACATAACTCAAATATTTAAATAAATTAAAATTGTAAATTAAGATTAAGATTAAAATTAATAAGTTGATTAGGATTAAAATTGAACATTAATAACAACATAACTCAAATATTTAAATAAATTAAAATTATAAATTAAGATTAAGATTAAGATTAATAAGTTGATTAGGATTAAAATTGAATTAAATAGCAAGTAATTAAAAATATTAACATTTCAAATAAAACTATCAAAATTTATAAGGAAGAATTAATAAATTAAATTCTTGGTGGTTATGTTCAACAATTTGATAAGAAATTTAGAATGATAGAGCTAAAAAGGATACGGTAAGAATAACTGCAACTTAGAAATATTTTAGTAGATAGATAGATAGATAGATAGTAGAGAGAGTATGAAAATAGAATAAAGTTATGAAAAGTAGTCAAAAATCAAACGTCTGAAGGCTCTTTGGTTGGACACAACCTTAATGCGATTAGGCAAAGAATTCCACAATCTAATTGTACTAACGAAAAACAACCTGCTGGAGTTTTTGTAAAAGTAGCTCGGGATCAAGAGGTTCATGTTTCTGCTGGACCTACAGAACTTAAGTTTTTCAAAGAGGTAAAGTGGAGACCGCGTGTATATAACCTTATGCAAGAAAAGACAATTACGCGCCTCAAGATGTCGGAAGAGGCAACGACCAAGTAATTTAGTGCGGAATTCTGAAACATGATCAAACTTTTTTAGGCCATAGACATACCGGGCAGCATTATTAAAGGCAACTAGTAACTTGTGAGATGACTGTGAATCCAGATTGCTATAAACTGCTTCGGAGTACGTGATAATCGGCATTACCAATTGTAGGACTAGTTTTCGTCTGATTTCTACAGGTACATAATCAGCAGTCAATTTCAAATTTCTCAACACGTAGTAGATTTTACTCACGCTTGAGTTAATATGGTCTTCGCTTGACAGCGAAGAATTGATATAAAAACCTAGATTGGAAGCCTTAGCAACAGATTTCAGTTTGGTTTCGTTGAGAAAAATCGAGGGAAGATCGATATAAGAGAGGGAATTTTTGGAGATCGGTAAGACGTATGATTTTTTGGGATTTAGTTTTAGTTTATTATCTTTAGCCCAGTCTGCTATAATATTCAAATCTTCATTTAATCTAACACAAAGATCTTCGATTAGCCCAACAGGCCTTGACAAATATAGTTGAAGATCATCAGCATATGCATGCATTGTGACGTTATTGCACTTGCTAAAGATGTCATTGATGAACATTGTAAAAAGTAAAGGACCAAGTACTGAACCTTGGGGAACTCCATCGGTTATGCTTTTGTATGTAGAGAAGTTGTTACCAACTTTAACCCGCTGTTTCCTACCGCCTAAATAACTTTTCAAAAAACGAACTGAATTGTCAGAAAAACCGAAGTTCATCTTGAGCTTATTACACAGAATATTATGATTCACGGTGTCGAACGCTTTAGAAAAGTCTAGAAGGCAGAGTAACGTCACATGTCCATTATCAAAGGGTATTCTGATATCATCTAATATTTTGACAATAGCAGTAGAACAGCTATGCCCTGAGCGAAAACCAGATTGTAGATTTGACATTAGACCGAATGAATTGATGTAGTTGGAGATCTGCTGTGCCATTAGGGACTCACAAATTTTTGATATTGAGGACAACAAACTTATGGGCCTGAAATCAGACGGTTCGCTTGCATTAGATTTTTTAGCAATCGGTATGATAGTTGCTGCCTTCCATTTTTCAGGGTAACACGAGGTTGTAAAACTATGGTTGATTATGTGTACAAGCGGACTGATAACATATGGCAGAATGATTTTAACAAACTTAATGGAGATTCCATCATCACCAGAAGCATTCGACCTAACTTTTGCTACACAACGTGCGACATCCAATTCACAAACCGCGGTAAAATTAAACTGACAGTGAAAATCAGGGGTAGATAAATTAATATTAATCGGTTCAGAAGATTCATCTGAAAGCGAGGTCGAAATGAAGTAATCGTTGAGTAGATTGGGATCAATTTCGCAGGATTCGTGTTTTTTGTTAGAAATTCCCATACCTTTTAAATTATTCCAAAGCTGTTTAGTTGATAATGAGGGACTTAGCTTAGACAGATAGAACCTTTTTTTGGACGATCTCACTAATGCGGTAGCTTCATTCCTAGCAAGTTTGAAAGCCTCCCAGCTCGATAAAGATGGATTGCGCTTCCACCTGCTGTATGTTTTACTTCTCTTTTTTAAAGCAAGTTTGACAGAATTCGTGAACCAGGGACAAGATGCATTGGTGACTCGGCGAGTACAGAGAGGAACGTGATTTTCAAAAAGTTCAGATATTTTGCTAATGAAAAAATTTAACTTTTCATCAACCGAGCTTAAGAACCAACAGTCCGTCCAGTTAATTAGGGACAAGTCAAAAAACAGTGATGCATAATTGATAGACTTAAAGTTGCGAAAAGAAAAAGTTGTATCAGTGACAGTAGTAGAGAGATCAATGTCCAATGAACAAAAAATAAGATCATGATCTGAAAGAAATGATAATTGGTCAAAAAGCAGTACTGATGATAAATCAGAAACTATAAATAAATCGAGCAAACTTGGGCAAGCATTGTTGGCAAATCGAGTTGGAGAAGTTTGATTTACTATATTGAGACCTACTTGAGCTAGACCGCTGATTAAGTTTGTGCAGTTATTGTCATTAGCAAGAATATTCACGTTGAAGTCGCCACACAAGACAAAATGTTGAAAATCTATGGCATAATCCGAGACTTCTTTTAGTAGAGGTTCGAGACTGCAGTTACGGTTAGGGTTATATACGCATGACAGAAAAACTTTAGTTCTGTTGTTAAGGATTTCAACATTTAAATATTCAACATCAGAATCGCTTGATGAGCCAAGCACTTTAACATTTAAATATTTTTTTGAGTATATAGCAACGCCGCCGCCTTTTTTATTAACTCTGTCATTTCGAAAAAGATTAAAATTTTTGATGTTCAGAAGGGAGTCGTTTACATCCCTATGAAACCAAGTTTCTGATACACAGATTATATCGACAGAAGACTTTTCAAAGACAAATTTAACACAGTCCAACTTAAAATCATTAAGACTTCGTGCGTTAAAGTGCACGATTTTCAAACCTGAGCGTTGCTTGCACAGTATCTCAATCATGGTTTTTTGGTTTTCGTTAGCACTAGAGGCTGCGTTATTCGATGCAAACATAGATAACTAAACGAACAGGAGCACGACAGACATTCAATATTATGAAAGGAAAACTAGAGAATAGAAAAAGGTAGAATGGGAAAGAGAGAAAGTTTAAAAGGAAAAGAAAAAGGAAAAGATAGAAAATAGATGAGTTGCAGATGAATACCATACATGTAAAATATAGAGCATGTTCATTGTTCAGGTTCTTCTGCAACGACGTCTTCATTTGCAAAGCTATCCAGTTCATTGATGCTGTTGATTTTAATTTTGTCACCCTCTCTCTGCAATCTGATGTAGATGGAGCCTCGTAGCGAAAAAGCGTTGAATATGTTGTTACTCCGCTTGTAGGCAATCGCAGCTTGGAGAATCTTACGCATCTCAACGGGAAGGCTTTCATGTAGAAAAACATTATTGTTCGAGTCGAGTCCAGCATTTCGAAGGTTAACTGCATGTTTCGAGCGCCTGCGGTATTCCCCAAAGGCCTTTAGAACACGATTACGATCGAAGGTGGTATAAAACTTTATTATTACCAGTGGGCTACTAACATCAGGCTTAGCCTTTACTCGGAAGATATCTTTTATCTGTGGTGAGTGAAAATCGATGGACCGGCAAATGAGATTGAAAATACTCTTGAGATTTTCTCCGTGAGAAGACGGCAGTCCAAACAAAACAGCGTCCGAGCTGTGATCTACAAGAGTACTGCTGATGTTGTTGTTGTTGGTGTGGTTATTTTTAACACTGGTCTTAGTTTCTTCTAAAAGAGTGGATAGCTCATCGCACCGAGTGGTGAGGGCACTCAGTTCGTCTTCGAGCGTGAGTATTCTTTTATCACACTCAGTGTATTTGGCGTCGATAGCTGCAACTTCTGTCTCAAACTTACCGATGTAGTTGGCAAGTTTAGTTGAGAGGGAGTTGAAAATTGCGTCTGTATGCTGTCGTAGACGTTCCTCCGAGAGCCTCAATTCTTCTCTCGTGCTTGCTTTGAGTCGATTTTCTAGCGCACTGAGTTGAGTGGCGATCGAATCTGCGATGCCGCTACCAGATTTCGGCGTACCCTCTGCTTTGGCTGTACCACGGGGAGCAAGCTGGTCACGCTGTTGTCGCGTTTGCATTGGGGAGGGAGACATCTAAACAAAACAGACTCAAGAGAAAAACAGCAGAAGAGTATGTTAGCAGCAGAACAGTAGGAGAGAAAGCAAGCAGCGCACAATACATAGAGGTACCACAGTAGCTGTGGTGCTGATCTTATTATGCAGTCTTGTTTCAGCTAGCAAACAAAAGCGAGGCTTTCGATGATTTATTTTGTTATTTATTTTTAGTTTTGTTGTGTTGAAAAAGCGAGGTTTTCGGTGATTTATTTTATGTTATTTATTTTTAGTTTTGTTGTGTTTGCAACGTTCAGTAGAGTAGAATGCGCGGCTTCAAATCATAGGTGACAAGATCGTCGTTCCTCGGGAAATAAGTTTTGTTTGTTTGTTTCTGTGTTATATATTTGTTTGAGATTTTGTTTTCTTTTTTTGTTTATGTTTACATAAGAGAGCATTAGAGTTTTAGTTTAATACATTTTAGTGTTACAAAAAAAGAATTAAACATATATCCAATATTGCTGGATTTGATTTAAAGATTTTTAAAGCGTGTCAAGCTTTAATTAAAGTTTCAATAATATATTATTTTATTTGTTTTATGCACGAAAACTAGAGATTTTCCAGAGTTTTAGCAGAGCGATTTGAAAACACGTCCGGTCGCGTCGAAGCTTTTACTTTTATTCATATATCGTTGCAGTAAGCGAACGAATCGTCATCATTTAAAGTGTACAGCATATGAAATTCAGCTTGTCGTTTGCGGTACGCCGTAGAGTTTACATTAGCATGCTCTTTTGAATTCAGTAGTTAAAAGATTCTTTTCCTTTTGAAATCTTGTAGATGTTATTTTTCTGGTTTGATGACCGCAAACGTAGCAAAATAAATCCTTTTTTTCACACTGCATATTGAAATTGTCAGTTGCCAATGTTGTGTGCCAACTTTATAACTTTCACCGCTGAGCTCTCGTTGACGTCGCGCTGTGCAATGCCTCAATGTGAGCGTCGTGTCGCTTTTATATGCTCACAATTTCATCTTTATGACAATGTGTTTCCAGGTATTTTTATATTTTGGCTTGTGCTTATGTGAATTCAATGCAGATGTTTGCTTCCAGGTAGTTTTTTGATAGAAGTTTTTTGATTTCATATGTTCACAATTTCATCTTTATGACAATGTGTTTCCAGGTATTTTTATATTTTGGCTTGTGTTTATGTGAATTCATTCATGTCAATTCAAATTAAAAAACGGTGTTAAGAATCATCTCTAGGAAGTTTATATGTTTTAGAAATTTGTTTATTGAGATCTTAGGTACATTTTTGTAGTTGATTGTTTCCTTGAATTTTGAACGGTTTGCTACCTATGCAATTTTTGTTCCTTATGACAAGAGCTACAACTTTGCC
This sequence comes from Tetanocera ferruginea, assembly GCA_958299015.1. Taxonomy (NCBI): domain Eukaryota; kingdom Metazoa; phylum Arthropoda; class Insecta; order Diptera; family Sciomyzidae; genus Tetanocera; species Tetanocera ferruginea. The sequence continues at coordinate 107,133,731 of OY282640.1, forward strand.
TCTGAGAGTAAATCGAAATTCTGAACGGTTTACAAGATATGAGCCTGAGAAAATGATCACATTTTTACGAAAATGATACCGAGGCCCCAAATCTTTGGGGGCCCATAAAACAAAAAGTGCATGACTTTGGGGAAAATTGGGAGGCACGGGTCTTTTTTTTTTAGTCTTTTATCACGTAGTGGTGTCCGTATATGGTTATTTTTTTTGGTGTTGCACTGTGTAATCATTCATAGCCTTTTTCATTGCATATTTTATTACTCGACTTATTCTCTTCAACCTTTCAGCTACAAATTCATCCCTAGGATTTTTCCTTTTGATTTTTAAAAGTTTAGATTTAAAGTCTATAAGTGATTGCAAGTTCCTATTAACCCAAGGTGTCATTTCATACCTTAATAATATTCTGTTAGTAGTCTGCTTTGAACCCCTTTCTGATGCTTTCGTTATACTTCCTATAATTTGTTTAGTTCCCTCCTAAAATGGTCATAATTAATATGATTTGATATTTTTTCTAAAAATTCATCTTGTCTATACTCAAATTTGAGTTTGCAGCACAACAGATTGTGATCCGATAACGGACATTCCACCGAATCCATAGAAATCCTATCCGGTATATTGCTAAAAATATTGTCAATGGACGCTCCACTTTCCGCACTATTAAAACCAGGAATTGTATAAATATCTGAACTTTCACAAGAAAACCATGTTTCTTGAACTGCTATTACATCAGGAAGCACAGGAAGTTTACTAAGCCAAATTCTAAATTTATTAAATTTGTTTATTGAAGAAACGCTTCTTATGTTAAGGGAGATAATATTGAGAAAACTATAAGATATATTTTTAAAATATTCTTCATAACATTTCAATTTTTTAAAGTATTGGTTGTTATTCATTAAATAAGTATAAAAGTAAAACAAAATGATAAGACTACAAAAAAAAAAAAAAAAATAATATAATAAACTGGCATTATTATTATTATTCTTCTTCTTCATCTTCACATTCTTCATAACTAATGGCACCAGCATCCAGAGCAGCAGAGGCAGAGAGCGAAGTTCTAACTCGACCTGTTGATGAACCAGAAGAAGCAAGCAACAATTTGTCAACATCATCCAAGATTCTTATTATTTTCGGTGTTGATTGTTCGCTCTTTTTCACAAAAACTTTGTTCGCTCTCACAAAAACAAATTTGTATCCAATCGTCTTAAGAGATTTTGCATGACTAAACAATCGCATTGTTTCTTTACTTAAATAGTCATTAATATACATATTCTTCATATCTTCTATATTCTTAAGATCCGCTTTAACGGACATAAGTTTCATTTTACTATTCTTGTCTGCAAACTTTACAACAATTGACTTTTTGTTTGGAGAGATTTTATTTTTCAAGAAAAATGCTTGGTTAATGTTATTGGATTCGATATTCGCACCGACTTTTTTCGAAATATCAATCACAGTTTCTGCAGCTGTTGTTTGTTCACTTAAAACATTGACACCTCGAATAACGCAGTAATTTTGAACTCTTTCATCATTTAAATATTTAAGAGAAACTTTTAATTCCTCGACTTCTTCACGCAACTCACGATTTTCTTTTTGTATCGTTTCTATTTTTTTTTTATTAGAAGCAACACCTTTTAGAATAGAGTCATATTGAGATGACATGAATTGAATTGTTTTATTAATTTCATCCAGCTGGCTCAATTTCAACTTGATCTCATTTAAGTCTGTAGAAATTAAAGTATTTTCGGATTTTTCGCAAAAATGACACACATATTCTAGGCTTGCATTATTCATGAGCTCTTCTAGTTGGCGCTTGTCCATTTTGCTGCATTGAGCATGCAGAGTTTTTTGACACTTGTCACATTGCACTGCTTAATCACTCGTCTCCACCCGCAACTTGCATTGAAAGCAATTTGCTTTATTAGTTTTTTTAATACGCGATTTTTCTGGGGGCATTTTAAAATTTTTTTAGTAGTATTTCACTTTTATTATAATTGTCTGTTATTATTATAAGGTTTATTATAAAATACTATCAGTTCAAACTTAATTTTAATTTTAATTCAATCAGTTTGAATGAAGAAATAGCTTTAAACTCGGACCACGAAACTTTGATCAACCTCTTTGTTCGAAGAGTTGCCAACTTTCAAACTATATTATTACATGTAATTCCATATTCACCACAGGTTGTGTATAGAAAAGGCGTCGAAATAAAATTAGCGGATACGCTCACTAGAAACTGCTACAATGCTAAAAACAATACACTTGAGGACGAAATTGAAGTACACTCAATCACAGAGATGAAAACAAAAACATTAACCAAATTAATAACCGAAACATCGAACGATCCAGAGTTACAAATGCTGAAAAATCAAATACTTAGTGGCTGGCCCGCATCCATCACAAATGTACAACAACAAATTCGCTCATATTGGACTTTTAGAGATGAACTAACCGTCGAAAATGAAATAATCTACAAATCAACGAAGACCGTCATCCCAAAAGCAATGCACAAAGAGACTTTGGTAAAAATACACAGTGGGCATCTCGGTATTCAACGCTGCTTAAATAGAGCAAGAGCCACAGTGTTCTGGCTAGGAATGCATACAGATATTAAAAATTTTATCGAACATTGTAGTATTTGTCCAGCCTACCAGCCGAAAAACTCGAGAGAACCGCTTATCATTAAACCGATTCCTACACTACCGTGGGAAATAGTAGCCACCGACATATTTCATTTTCATAATAATAATTACCTTTTAATCGTAGATAGTTACTCGGGCTTCATGGACTTTACAAAACTCCAACAATCAACATCTCGTAAATTATAATTTACGAATGCATAGCAACTGGTTGCATCATGATCACCTGGACGATTAATCCAGTTTACCGGCTTACAATACTTCATAGTACCTCTGCCTCCACTCAACCATGCCATGAGATTGTTATAACATTGGCGACACACTGTATTAGGTGTGTAATTTTCACCGGTCAAGTCCATTTTGTCGAAAAACAATGTATATGCTCTTTTGAATTCAGTAGTTAAAAGATTCTTTTCCTTTTGAAATCTTGTAGATGTTATTTTTCTGGTTTGATGACCGCAAACGTAGCAAAATAAATCCTTTTTTTCACACTGCATATTGAAATTGTCAGTTGCCAATGTTGTGTGCGAATTATGCAGTAGCACTTTCACTTTTTTTTACTTTCACTGTCGCTTTATAACTTTCACCGCTGAGCTCTCGTTGACGTCGCGCTGTGCAATGCCTCAATGTGAGCGTCGTGTCGCTTTTATATGCTCACAATTTCATCTTTATGACAATGTGTTTCCAGGTATTTTTATATTTTGGCTTGTGCTTATGTGAATTCAATGCAGATGTTTGCTTCCAGGTAGTTTTTTGATAGAAGTTTTTTGATTTCATATGTTCACAATTTCATCTTTATGACAATGTGTTTCCAGGTATTTTTATATTTTGGCTTGTGTTTATGTGAATTCATTCATGTCAATTCAAATTAAAAACGGTGTTAAGAATCATCTCTAGGAAGTTTATATGTTTTAGAAATTTGTTTATTGAGATCTTAGGTACATTTTTGTAGTTGATTGTTTCCTTGAATTTTGAACGGTTTGCTACCTATGGACCTGAACACGGGAAAAAAGGTAAAAAAAAATCGAAATTTTTTAAGTTTTTTGCGATTTTGACCTGGAAGGTGAAGTTTTTTGGATATTATATGTTGGCAATTTTTGTTCCTTATGACAAGAGCTACAACTTTGCCTCTGAGAGTAAATCGAAATTCTGAACGGTTTACAAGATATGAGCCTGAGAAAATGATCACATTTTTACGAAAATGATACCGAGGCCCCAAATCTTTGGGGGCCCATAAAACAAAAAGTGCATGACTTTGGGGAAAAGTGGGAGACACGGGTCTTTTTTTTTTTAGTCTTTTATCACGTAGTGGTGTCCGTATATGGTTATTTTTTTTGGTGTTGCACTGTGTAATCATTCATAGCCTTTTTCATTGCATATTTTATTACTCGACTTATTCTCTTCAACCTTTCAGCTACAAATTCATCCCTAGGATTTTTCCTTTTGATTTTTAAAAGTTTAGATTTAAAGTCTATAAGTGATTGCAAGTTCCTATTAACCCAAGGTGTCATTTCATACCTTAATAATGTTCTGTTAGTAGTCTGCTTTGAACCCCTTTCTGATGCTTTCGTTATACTTCCTATAATTTGTGCAGTCAACAAAGAAGGATCTGCAGAGTTGCAATTGCGTAGACCCTCATTTAGTTCCCTCCTAAAATGGTCATAATTAATATGATTTGATATTTTTTCTAAAAATTCATCTTGTCTATACTCAAATTTGAGTTTGCAGCACAACAGATTGTGATCCGATAACGGACATTCCACCGAATCCATAGAAATCCTATCCGGTATATTGCTAAAAATATTGTCAATGGACGCTCCACTTTCCGGTCGCGTCGCCAAAGAATGGCAATTTGAAAGATAATATGTGCTAAAGAGGTAAAGAAGACTTTCCGAGGAACAATTTTTTTTAGCAACGTCGATGTTGGTATCACCCACGCAAATAGAGGGATTCTGTGCAGCTATAGAAAGCTCATTCTCTAATATATTTAAAAAATTTAAAAGATTGCATTTCTGAGATCTGTATAATGAGATAATTTGCAGTGGCTTCCCATCAATTTTTATATTGTGAATAGTTACTGAGATTGTGTTTACAAAGTTTCCATTAAAAACTTCATTTACTGTATACCTAAGCTTCTTGCTAATATAAACTGACGTTCCACCATAACTATCCTCTCTACAGCAGTGCACACTATTAAAACCAGGAATTGTATAAATATCTGAACTTTCACAAGAAAACCATGTTTCTTGAACTGCTATTACATCAGGAAGCACAGGAAGTTTACTAAGCCAAATTCTAAATTTATTAAATTTGTTTATTGAAGAAACGCTTCTTATGTTAAGGGAGATAATATTGAGAAAACTATAAGATATATTTTTAAAATATTCTTCATAACATTTCAATTTTTTAAAGTATTGGTTGTTATTCATTAAATAAGTATAAAAGTAAAACAAAATGATAAGACTACAAAAAAAAAAAAAAAAAATAATATAATAAACTGGCATTATTATTATTATTCTTCTTCTTCATCTTCACATTCTTCATAACTAATGGCACCAGCATCCAGAGCAGCAGAGGCAGAGAGCGAAGTTCTAACTCGACCTGTTGATGAACCAGAAGAAGCAAGCAACAATTTGTCAACATCATCCAAGATTCTTATTATTTTCGGTGTTGATTGTTCGCTCTTTTTCACAAAAACTTTGTTCGCTCTCACAAAAACAAATTTGTATCCAATCGTCTTAAGAGATTTTGCATGACTAAACAATCGCATTGTTTCTTTACTTAAATAGTCATTAATATACATATTCTTCATATCTTCTATATTCTTAAGATCCGCTTTAACGGACATAAGTTTCATTTTACTATTCTTGTCTGCAAACTTTACAACAATTGACTTTTTGTTTGGAGAGATTTTATTTTTCAAGAAAAATGCTTGGTTAATGTTATTGGATTCGATATTCGCACCGACTTTTTTCGAAATATCAATCACAGTTTCTGCAGCTGTTGTTTGTTCACTTAAAACATTGACACCTCGAATAACGCAGTAATTTTGAACTCTTTCATCATTTAAATATTTAAGAGAAACTTTTAATTCCTCGACTTCTTCACGCAACTCACGATTTTCTTTTTGTATCGTTTCTATTTTTTTTTTATTAGAAGCAACACCTTTTAGAATAGAGTCATATTGAGATGACATGAATTGAATTGTTTTATTAATTTCATCCAGCTGGCTCAATTTCAACTTGATCTCATTTAAGTCTGTAGAAATTAAAGTATTTTCGGATTTTTCGCAAAAATGACACACATATTCTAGGCTTGCATTATTCATGAGCTCTTCTAGTTGGCGCTTGTCCATTTTGCTGCATTGAGCATGCAGAGTTTTTTGACACTTGTCACATTGCACTGCTTAATCACTCGTCTCCACCCGCAACTTGCATTGAAAGCAATTTGCTTTATTAGTTTTTTTAATACGCGATTTTTCTGGGGGCATTTTAAAATTTTTTTAGTAGTATTTCACTTTTATTATAATTGTCTGTTATTATTATAAGGTTTATTATAAAATACTATCAGTTCAAACTTAATTTTAATTTTAATTCAATCAGTTTGAATGAAGAAATAGCTTTAAACTCGGACCACGAAACTTTGATCAACCTCTTTGTTCGAAGAGTTGCCAACTTTCAAACTATATTATTACATGTAATTCCATATTCACCACAGGTTGTGTATAGCAAAGGCGTCGAAATAAAATTAGCGGATACGCTCACTAGAAACTGCTACAATGCTAAAAACAATACACTTGAGGACGAAATTGAAGTACACTCAATCACAGAGATGAAAACAAAAACATTAACCAAATTAATAACCGAAACATCGAACGATCCAGAGTTACAAATGCTGAAAAATCAAATACTTAGTGGCTGGCCCGCATCCATCACAAATGTACAACAACAAATTCGCTCATATTGGACTTTTAGAGATGAACTAACCGTCGAAAATGAAATAATCTACAAATCAACGAAGACCGTCATCCCAAAAGCAATGCACAAAGAGACTTTGGTAAAAATACACAGTGGGCATCTCGGTATTCAACGCTGCTTAAATAGAGCAAGAGCCACAGTGTTCTGGCTAGGAATGCATACAGATATTAAAAATTTTATCGAACATTGTAGTATTTGTCCAGCCTACCAGCCGAAAAACTCGAGAGAACCGCTTATCATTAAACCGATTCCTACACTACCGTGGGAAATAGTAGCCACCGACATATTTCATTTTCATAATAATAATTACCTTTTAATCGTAGATAGTTACTCGGGCTTCATGGACTTTACAAAACTCCAACAATCAACATCTCGAGAAGTAATAACTCATCTTAAAACCTGGTTTTCAACTCATGGCATTCCATCATTTCTGGAGTCGGACAATGGCCCACAGTTCACCTCGCGAGAGTTTAATGCATTTACAAAATCTTGGGATATTCAACACCAAACATCAAGTCCAAACTACCCGCGATCGAATGGCCTTGCGGAACGTTACGTGCAAACCGCAAAATCCATATTAAAAAAATGTTTTAAAGACAAATCAGACATACATCTTGCTTTCCTGAACTACAGAAATTCTCCGAGAAATGAGGACCTGCAATCGCCAAACCAACCTTTAATGAGCAGAGTAACGAGGACAACATTACCAACATCAAACAAAATACTCAAACCTAAAATTATACCGGATGTGCACTCTAGCATAACAAAATTGCGACAGCAATCAAAACTCAAAGGGGGGGATTCAAAGGGGTCATCGTGACTGGATTACCGGCACTGTTGAAAGAATTCCAAAAAATGCACCACGATCGCTCGCAGTCAGAACTGATATTGGAAAACTCTTGAGGCGCAATACCATTCACATACACCCAACGAAATCACGTATCATACATACTAAGACAATTGTAGTAGATCCTTCAGCGGACAAAACTATTACCGAACCAGCACCACCACCAGAATTCTCTGAAATGAGAACATCTCAACCAGACATACAGGGAAACACGATCACTCAACTACAAAATCCAGTCCAAGTATCTCGATATGGCCACACTATTAAACAACCTGATCGATACATACCATAAGTCACCATATTTTGAATATCTTTCTATTTCAATTAATTTTTTTTTTACTTATATATATATTATATATATACTCATATTTTTACTTATATATACATATATACTCATATTTTAAGTGTAATATGAATTATTTTTTGTGAATTAAATGCTTTTGTTTTAAACTAAAAATTTAAAAAAAAAAAGAAGAAAGATGTCATGTATAAATGTATGTATACATATCCACACATACATACTGTCATTCTATTTACCATTACACCATGTATCAACATACAAATAGTTGAGTAGCATAATAATAAAGCTCAGTCTATAATTAACACTTGTATCGTTCATTTCATGACAGGGACGAACTCTTTCGAGAATATCTTCGAATTGTGCTGGGGTCATTCGTAGAATGTTGCGATACAGCTTTGTGTCTTCGCAGTGAATTTCCTTTATTAATTTATGAGTAAATCCTATCAATAATAAAGTTAAATTGTTTAAAATAGCTATTGTGTAATATATGGTGCATTCAATGCTCTGCTATGATGAGCATAGGTACCACTTTGTTTTTAATATATTTACCTTCATCTTCTCTGCGCAACAACCACTTTGAAGAATATTTCTTTTTTTGTTTATTATCTTCTTCAGATAATAGAAGAGCAGCTGCATTTAATAAATTAATATTTGCTAGGCAAATCACTTCTAATTCAGCATCCATTTTTCTTGAATTTTTTGTTTACTTTAAAAGTGTCAGATTAATTATTGAAAAACCAATATTTGACACTTAATATTTTATCGAAACTTAACGAGTTACGAATTGAGAGAAACGTCAATAACAATGCATTAAAAATACAGTCCGCTCCACATTTTTTTTCTCCAATTCGAACTATATGCATATCCACTCACACTTATTGAATTTACGCTTGCGCTATATTTCAACTCTTCTAAATTCATTTTTAATGCATAAAATTTGAAAAAAACAATGAAGTATCATACGGGCTTTATGGATGAAATCTGCTGTGGAAAAATGGTTAAGCCTAAAAATATATAATTAGTACTGTTAAAAAGTAACATATATACCTGGTCGATGCTGGTAAAAATTAAGTTGCTCCTGCAACAGCAGAGGTTCATCAACACCAAAAAGAAAATTAGTCCTTTTGGTCGAGCGAGGACTTTGCAAATTTCTGGAAACGAAATTAGTTATATTATAGAATAATATTATATTAAAGCGCGTATAAATACCTTTAAAAAGAGCATAATTTGCAAAAGTTTTTCATAGTGTTGTGACCAGAATTTGCGAAAACGTCCAAAACCTGCGTTCCAATACGATAAAGTCTAGTGTGGAAAAACTGACAAACTTAAATAAATAAAATATTTATCCAGTTCTATACTTTAATTAAAAAGTTCTATACTTACCAAAGTCATACTGGTACATATGAAGTTGCTGCTGTGACAACAAATGCCCAACAACTCCAAGCACAAAAATGGCCATTTTGGTTTTGACAAGATTGCATTTTGCTGACCCTGTGATTGAAGAGAGCGATTTAATTTATTAGCAAATTAATATACTTATACTATGAAAAAGTTCTTTGTTCCTGTTTTTCTAGATCTGTCCATTAGATGCGTTAAGTGCTCCTGCATCTCATTTTTCATCCATCATCCAAAAAAGCATCTTAGTTGACCACAAATATATCTTATATATTTCTGTTTTTGTGATTTTCTGAGGAATAGAAATGTTATAAATTCATTTAATATTATTATAAATACAATTATACTTTTTACCAGTTTGCCAATATTTGTCCATTAGTGCCTGCAAGTACTCCCGCACTGCCTTTTGTCCACCACCTAAAATAGCAAATAAGTTGATAACTAAAGTTTCTTCAATTTTCAATTAATTCTTCAGAGCTATCCCATGCCATGAAATATTTTTTAAATTATTATAGTGAAAAATTGCTTCAAACCTGTTTGTCCAGAAGTGACCAATAATGACTCCAAGGGATTCAGCACAGGATTTTGTCCACCATCAAAACTGTTGTCCAAAGCTTTGTTGTTACAATTTGCGATTTGAAAAGTCGAGAACTGATATTTGTTCCAAACTCAGCCGTTCCTATTTTTTTGACAGCTAAATGGTTGTTGGCAAAAAGTTGTTAACTTCACATCCGCGTTGATCCCATATTTTTCAGTCAGCGTTCACTTGTTTACATTTGCTTACGTCTTTTGTTTTTTTTTGTTCGGTTTTTAAGTTCACTTATGCGATCTTTTGCCACCTGGCCGTGATACAAGTAAACATAATCTGAATCGTAGACAAGATTTTGTTCACAATACACAGAGAGATACGATTGTTTTAATTTTGCCATGGTATGTGACAGATTAAGTGTGCCTGATAGAGTAGCATCGGCATTGGGAACCGCTCTTTTCCAAGATTTTAAAATGAAAGATAAGCATGGCAAACCTCTCATCATGGATAAATCGAAAGTTCGCAGAGAAAAAGAGAAATGCAGACAAGAAGTGGTTCGCAAACGGTTAGATCATACCAATTTGTTAGCGTTTTCATTCGATGGCAGAAAAGATGATACTTTAACGACAGCTAAAGTTGATGAGAAGTATCATACTAGGATGGTAAAAGAACCTCATTTTGTTATTTTGAGAGAACCCAATTCTGAATTGATTAGTTACGTAAGACTAGAACATGAAACCGCTGAATACAAAACAACCAAATTAAATGATTTTTTTCAACTATAAAAAAATATCACTGCATGCATTAATTGGAATATTGGAATATGCACTGACGGTGAGCCAACAAACACTGGCCCACACGGTGGAATTATACGACGATTCGAATTGCTGTTAAAAATACCATTGCATTGGTTCGTTTGCCTTCTACACTTCAACGAACTTCCGTTTCGGCATTTGTTTGAAGCTTTGGATAAATCAACCAGCACTGGACCAAGATCGGCTACCGGAAAACTGAGCCGTCAAATCGAAATTTGTGAAACTCTTCCGGTAAGTTATTGCTATCACTCATTTATTATAATTGTCAACCATTTTTAATTATTTTATTATTATACATTTTCAGGTGGTGGACGGCTTCCAGAAAATTGAGTTGCAAAATATGCCCTCGCTCCAGAAAAAAATTGAATTTTCCACCGATTCGAAGTACTTATACGACATGGCCCATGCAATTTCTAGCGGCGTGGTTTCGGTGGATCTGGCTAACATCAAACCAGGGAAAATTATACATTCTCGGTGGCTCACCAAGGCCGCTAGATTATTACGATTATATGTGACAACGGAAAATCCAGATGCAAATTTAAGAATTCTGGTTGAATTTATAATTAAATGTTATGTGCCAATGAACTTCAATATCAAGTATTACAGCTCTGTCGTGTACGGCAGTGCATTATTTTTCAACTTCATTAGTTGGTCACGATTTCTAGAACCTCGTTTACGCAAAATTGTCAATCAAGTAATTACAGATAATTCATATTATGCGCATTCGGAAAATATCTTGTTATCAATGTTGTTTGATGATAGCAAAGAAAAGCGCGACTGTGCTATCAACATAATCGAACAGATGTTGACGACCCAACGCAACTTAGAGCTTATAAAAAACCAGATATAAAGTTTAATTGCACAAGTTACACGGAAATGATCAATATGAATGACATAAATAACGTATTTGAACCACCATTCACGCGTAGCATTCCGTACGATACATTGAAAGAATATTTAAATCAAGATGATCCACCGTTTAATGATCCAAAAATTCCATCACACATACAAGGAACGGAACGACATGTTCAATTGCTAGCTAGCGTTGCCAAACGGGTTATACCGGAAAATGTAGAGGCTGTTATGGCGACGACATTAGAGAGCCGTGCGAAATTGCCCAGACTTGAAAGTAAAAAAGACTTCATTCAAACAATAATATTTTTAGTTTCTTTTCTATAACTAACTTAAATTAATCTTTTCATTAATATATGTTCTGACTAAATAAATTTCAAAAGGGAAAAAATAGATATTATTATAAATAAATAATAAATATTATTATAAATAAAAAAATAAAAATAAAGAAAATACATAGCCATTTCGCTGATTTTTTCATGTAAAGGCCAAAAATGGTGATTTTTTGAAATGTTTGTATGGGGAACCCCACAATGGGGTTCCAGGGGGTGTGCCACTGGCATGGGTGGGTCAAGCCTCCAACGTTAGTGGGGGTCGGTCAAACATTTGGACTCGATTGGAGCACTCTAAATGGGTCAAAGTGGGATTTTTCAAAATTTGTGCTTACCCAAAAGTTCCACCCAAATTGGGGGACATCAGAATTCGTTTTAGAGGTATGGTTCCTTCGGCATAGTTTCTTATTTTGATCCCTAGAATACGATTTTCACAGAGCATTGAGCGATTTTTAAATCGACCTGCCCTAATATATATATATATTAAATATAGTATAATACATATTATAAATATATTATACATATTAAATATATACATATATGTAATACTTCTATATTGGCAGCAACTACATTTTCAATGTATTTCAACTTCGAAATCAAAGAGAGATAGCCTACCTAAGATTTTGTTGCTTGTATTAGTATATTTGAATATATGAAAATTACTACACACAAGAAAATGTCACATCGTCACAGGGGCGGTTGTTATGAAAAAATATGTTATGTTTTTTTGATTGGCATAAATTACAGCTACGCACCATTATACTACAATAGGATACAATACAATAAGAACAACGCGTAAAATATGATTCAATTAAAAAAAAAAAAATTCAAGACAGCAAAATTCAAACAATAAAAATTCAAACAACAAATATATAAACTGAAATTTTTGACAATGAAAGCACCGCTCCTGAATTTTTTATTTTGAAATTTAATTTCGGGTACATTTGTTAATATATTTTCTCGCTCATATAACAATATATCTGCACTCTAATGTTGGCGAATGTACCTTGAGTGTACTGCCAATATAGAAGTATTACATATATGTATATATATTATACATATTATGTATATATATATTATAAATATATTATACATTTTATATACAGCAGTTGACAACTAATTAGAAACGATATTTGTATTATAAGACATCTTCTTTAATTTCTTCTTCCGCCCAACTAACAATTTTCCTTCCAAGTTCAAACTTATAGTATGATTTAATGTTATAAACCTTGTATAGTGCTTCAATTTGGAAGAATTTCTGTTATAGGAGTGTTCACTGATATAATTCACTGCAAGAATATTCTCTCAATCAAATAATTCAGGGATAATAGAAAAACTACATGCATGTTGTATAATCATGCTATATTCATTATATTAAAAAACTATGAAGTGATTCTTCCTATAAACATAACATAAAAAAAATATACAATATTTATACCATTGTTACTCTGTGTTCGAATTTCAAAAACTTTTCGAATACACAAACTCTCTCTTTTTCGAACTGAGGCTGTCAATTGAAACATAAATAAATAAAAACAAAATAATTCAAATCAACATTTTCCAATTAATTATTGAAGAGAAACTTTTTTATTCTGCGCAAACTGGCCGGTAACTAGGAACGCACGTTGCTTATGAGTACTCCTGATGGCGTCCAATGTGGACTTATTAGAAAAATAATCGAGCGCTTTGAAGAGAAGGGCCTGACGCTTGTTACGATGAAGTTTACTTGGACATTCAAGGAGCTGTTGGAGCAGTACTTCTTATTTGTAAGCTCGTCCATTCTTCTATAACTAAATAAACACCATGAGCACAGGCCTAGCGGTGTCAATGGTGTGAGAAGGCTTGAACTTCGTGACGACCGAACGCGAGATGATGAAACTAGCCTTGCTGATTCACGAGCCAGATGCTTTAGAGTTTACGAAGAAGGAACTTGGTTTGTGGTGGAGCAGCTCATATTTAATTTTAATATTAACGATTTAATTTTAATAAAAACCGTGTCTTATGTGTTAAAAGGGTATCTACTTTTATATGTGTATTTTATTTTTTACAAAATAAACATTTAACATTTATCAGTGGTTGGTGCTGCCGCAGCTACAGTGGACGTTACTTTGGTAATTTGATGCGGTGCATGAATGCCAAATTGCCTGCAAGAGTTTGGAAATAACCACTACCTTAAGCTTTTTTGCTAACTTGATGCGGTGCTAGTTCAGTTGACCCATGAATGCCAAATTGCCTGCAAGAGTTTGGAAATAACCACTACCTTAAGCTACTCGCTTGGATTATAACAAGTTATAAAAAAAATCTCCAGGCGCCCGCCGTATTCGAACCATGGACATTCATGTTCCAAAATGACCTTCCCTCGGCAATTAAACACTGTGACGTCTTAATGTATGCTGACGATGTGAAACTTTTTCTTACCTACAAGTCACTGGACGAACAACACCTTTTACAATCTGATTTAAACAGACTAGTAGATTGGTGTAACTTCAACCTATTAAACCTTAATATAAAAAAATGCAAATCAATGACCTTCTCACGTAGAACTGCTCATAGCACAAATTACACTATAAATAACATCCACTGTACATAAAATAAAACAAATCAAGAAAAATTAAAATTATAAGATTTCCAATTTTAATAATGTATATAAATAAATTATCAGATTTTACCACGATCAATAGGAAAAGTAATTTAAAATTATTTTTTACTTTGTAGTGATTTTGAAGTAGGTTTTTTTTTTTGTTAAAAAGTTTTTATTGAATCCTGACTATGAACTTTATTGATCATACTTTATAATAATTCAACCTTGCCCTGCACCAAATTTCAGTTCCCTAGCATCAGTATTAACCGATTTACAGTAGTTTCCTCAAAATGCCTCACGCTATTAATAATCTATCCCACCTTTTAAATTATTCTACCTACCCACCTACCAAATATTAGTACCCAAGTTTCAATATTAACTGAAATGCAGTGTTCTAATTGTGACACGCCTCTTTGTTGAATCTAATCTACTTTCTAAATTGTGTTTTGTTATAACTCTACCTATTCTTGTATTGATTTCAATACCCTAGTGTCAATATTGACTGAGATATAGTGTTTTTTCTAATAGTGACACGCCTCGTTGTCGAATGTCGCCCACTTTGTCATAGTGTTTTCAATAATTCTACCCATTCTTACAATGAATTTTATCACCCTTGTGTCAATATTATAAAATTTTTTTTAAACACTGCCACACCTATTAGTTGAATAACGCCCACTTCCTTGGTATTCATTTGTAATAATTGTGCCTACATCTGTACTTCATTTCAGTACCCTTGTGTAAATAGTCTTCGGTAAAGTATTTTCTAATATTGCCACACCCCATATAACGCCCACTTTATTGACAGCAATTTTTTATAAGTGTGTCTACCTCTCACACAGTATCCTAGCGTCAATATTATTTGAGATACAGTGTTTTCCCAATATTGCCACACCTCTTTGTCGAATAACTCCCACTTAATTGACCGTCATTATTTAGAATTGTACCTACCCTTGCGTTTTTCTGTAAATGTCAGTGCCCTAGTGTTAATATTTACTGAGATATAGTGTTTTAATTATAGTGACACGCCCCTTTATCGAATACCGCCCACATTATTGACAGTAATTTGTTATGCTTGTGCCTACCTCTGTACTAAATATTAGTATCCTAGTGTCAATAGTATTCGAGATACAGTGTTTTTTCAATATTGCCACACCCCTTATTAAATAACACCCATTTTTTTTTTATTACAAAAATTTGTAGTAATTGTGCCTACCGCTGTACTAAATTTCTGCACCCTAGTGCCAATATTATTGGAGATACAGTAATTGTCTTATGTTGCCACACCCCTTTGTCCAATAACGCCCACTTTATTGATAGTCATTTTCAATAATTGTGTCTACATCTGTACTAAATTTCAGTACTCTAATGTTAGTTTTATTCGAGAAACAGAGTTTTTCCAATATTGCCACACCTTTTTCGAACTACGCCCAATTATTTAACCAAAGCTTTTAATATTTGTGCCTGCCCTTGTAATTTTACTGTGAATATTATTACCTAGTGTCAATATATACTGAGATACAGTGTTTTTCTTATAGCGACACGACCCTTTGTCAAATACCGCCCACTTTTATAGACGGGCACCTTCGCGTTGATGGTCTTTATATGTGGACAAAAAATTACGGCAATCGGGCAAGTATTTGAGGAGTAATCGATGAACATACATTCACAAAAAAAAAAAACAGAGAAACCAACCAACTTGAGAACCTCCTCCTTTTTGAAGTCGGTTAAAAAAGGGCATGACACTTTAATAAAAATTGTAAAGAGGCAGAAATTAAAAATAAGCAACAAACCATGAAATAGTAAAACTAAACTTTTAATAATAAAGTTTCATAAATCAAATTTTCCTTAATAATTCTTGCAAAAATTTTAAAAAATTCAAAAGAGTAAAGAATAAGAAACGACAGAAAAAACATTTTTAAAATTATGAGCTTAAATAATTGTGTTTACGTAGCTTACAAACTTTTTCTAAAATATATCTTATTTTCCTAAAAAGCAAGAAATAAAAACTTTTTAACAAAAAAAAACCTACTTCAAAATCACTACAAAGAAAAAAATAATTTTAAATTACTTTTCCTATTGATCGTGGTAAAATCTGATAATTTATTTATATGCATTATTAAATTGGAAATCTTATAATTTTAATTTTTCTTGATTTGTTTTATTTTTATCATAAATAAATTATTTTTTTTTTATAGTACTAAAAGCTTTGTAGTCGGCGTGCTCATAAAAAAACTTTAAAAGCGTTTTATAAAAATCACCCGAAAAATAAAGGTGATGTAAAACCAACTTTAAATCAAGTATTCTAATAAGAGGAGAAAAAAGTAATACCACAAACAACAAGAACTAGACAACAAATCAACAGCACAGGTATCAAGAAATCAACAGCACAGGAATCAAAAATTAATTGAACAGGAATCAAGAAGTTAACAAAAAACGGAGGTAACAGCAAGCTGCAAATTAATTTAAGTAAGAACTTTTTACTAATACAAATATTTTAAATTGTATAAAAATTATATAATTATATATACAAAAAAAAAAAAAAAGAAGAAAAGAAAATATATCAATGTTAAATTTTTTATACAAAAAAAAGGGTTACATAAAACTCCTTTACTGTAATTATTGTGGAGGAAGCCACGAATTCAAAAAGTGTCCTTATATATACAAAAACAATTGTTAAATAACAATAAAATATTATAAATAAAAAACATCCTGGATACATTAATAAACAAATTTGCAAAAATGACTACTGACGATAACAATACAAGGGGAATTTTCACTACCGACATGATAGCGAGACTGGTTGTAGCTAATACAAACTCATTGAAAACTGAAATAGAACAATTAAAAAGACAAATTTCAACATTAATAGGATCAAATTCAGTAGCTGACTATGCCACTGAAACAATTGACGAAACCATAACGTGTAATGAATCATTAGACATAATAAAATCAATGCCTGATTTTTCAGGAAAATGCTACGTAAGCTGGCGTGAAGCCGCAAATAATTCAATAAGTCTGTATAATAGGGGTAGTCGCAGGTATTTTGCTGCACTAACTATATTACGGAACAAAATCGTTGGTGAGGCAAACGATGTTCTCACTAACCATGGAACTGTACTAAATTACGACGCCATTATGAGTAGGTTGGATTTTGCATACGCCGACAAGAGACCTTCTCATATTTTAGAACAAGAACTAAGTGTTCTCCGACAGGGAAGTTCATCCCTTATTGACTATTATAATGAAGTTAATAAGAAACTGACACTTCTTATTAACAAAACAATAATGACGCACGGTACTAATACCGAAATAACAAATCAACTAAATGAAAAAAACCGTCAAAATGCTCTTCGAGTATTTATTACAGGGCTCAACGCCCCAATATCCAACATTTTATTTTCTTTAACCCCTGAAGATTTGCCAAACGCATTGGCAAAGGCCCAAGAGTTGGAATCCAACAACCTTAGGACAAATTTTGCAATAAAATTCGAAAGAAATCGAAATAATAATAGAAATGAATTTAACCAAAAGGATTTAAATCATAATCGTCAAAATAATTTAAGATTTCCCACAAGAAATCCTAATAATCCTATGAATAATAATTTTTCTAACCCAAATCCAGGATTTTTTAGAAACCAATACCCAAATTATAATACAAATTATATTGGAAATTATAATGCAAATAACAATAATACTTTACCAAAACCAGAACCAATGGATGTAGACAGATCCATCCAACGGAATAATAGAATAGAAAATAATAATAATTATTTCAGAAATAATCAAAATTTTAAGCGACCAAATCCAAGTATACAGTACAGTGCACAACCACAACAAAAAAGTCAAAGAATAAATTCAATTAATGAAAATGCTTTTTTAGGCGAAAGCTTAACCTTCCCTACATCTACGCAAACAGTGATAGAACAGGACGAAGGCTTAAAATATTAATCGATACAGGAGCAACGAGTTGCTACTGCAAACCTAATGTCTTAATGGATAGACATCAATTAATAATTAAAAAGAAAGTTAAAACAATTAACGGACAAACCATTATAACACATTTTTCGAATTTAACGCTGTTTAACATAAAAGAACGATTTTATGAAATTAAAGAATTAGAAGCAGACTTACTAATAGGATTAAATCTATTAAAAAAAGCGAATATTGTATTAGATTTTGAAAGAGAGATTTTAATTTTTAATAATGAAATTCATAAAATACATTTACTAGAAAACGAGGGAGTAAATTTTATAAAAGAAAAACAAAAAAAAGAGATAAAAAATAATATTACTCTGGGAAGCATTCAAACTCCTAGAGCGCCAGCGAAGAAAAATACCGCTTATACTTATAAAAATAATGATACTTTGGGATTGGACAATCCTAAAGCGCCAGCCGATGATTTTAATGGCATTCAAAAAGAAAATATTATTAATAAAAATATTTATCCGGGACATAATAATCCTGGAACGCCAGCCGAAGAACTTACCGGCAATTATTTAAAAAATATTTCTGTTGAAAAACCCACAGACAAACGCTTCGTCTATGAAAATTTAGACGCAGAACAATATGAAATAAACATTTTAAGGAAAAAAATAACCAAAGAAATTGAATTAAATCATTCAAATATAAATACAAATTTACCATTCAGGACAGATATAAAAGCGGAAATCCGCACAACTGTTGGAACTACTATATGGAGTAAACAGTACCCGTATCCTCTGTCGGTAAATTCATTTGTCAATAACGAAATCAAAAAATTATTAGATGAAGATATTATAAGACCAAGTGTAAATATTCTTAACGAGGGGAGAAATTAAACTTTCAATATAAAAACTGGGGAGGCTTCGAAATAAATAAAAAGACGAAAAAGGTTTCAATGATCTTGGTCGACCGATGTCGCTTTTATTATTAAAACTTATAAAACTAACAAAGTTTTAAAAGAGCAGCGAGAAGCGCTGCTCAAAAGAAAATAAAGAATAAGAGCCGCAGTTGCTCATTGAACACCGCTGTATCGACACTTTACAGGGTGTTCACCGGTGGACCGAACATGCCGCCCGCCTTGCACGAGTGCAAGACGCTACCAGGAACCCTGCCCTGATAAGACCCACCCAAATATAGAGTTTTGGGCCAACGGCATGCTAAACCCAGCCGGGAGACTGCCAGGCTGCATTATTCGCGCGTAGACATCGACACCCAGAATAAGTCGCAGTGGAGCTCGCTTGTAAAAGAGAGGATCAGCCAGATTGATGTTCGGATAGCTCTGGGTGATCCTCTCGTCGATGTCTTTCGCCGGCGTGACGACCTCCAACCGGCGCTCAACCAGAGCTGTCGTGTGTACCTGGACGCTCGATCCATAACGACCTCGCAGCGCTAGCGTACATACTTCCCGACCATCTACCATGCTCGTTGGAAGCCTCCATTTTCTTACCAACTCGATGGCGATTTTGGTCTGAGGGAGGCACGCATCGAGGAGAGCACATTCCTGCACTAGGCCACCATTAGCCCAGGTACTCACGACCGCTGTGGGGAGCAGCGAGACAACGCGTTGAAGGCTCGTCGTTGTTGGTCTTGTGGGGGGAGACCGCTTCGGGAATTGGTCCCTCGACGATGTCGCAATTGGAAGCATCGACTGCGGTCTCTTCTGGGAAGGAGACCGCTTCGGAAAGTGATCCCTCGAAGCCGACGCAGACGGTACAGGCAACTGCGGTCTCTTCCCAGATGAACTCTTCGGTTCCACCCCAGACCTCGTTGCTTCGCGAGCAGCTGCGGATGTAGGCTGCAGTTTAGGCTGCTTTGCGCGAGAACGTCTTCCACGCCTTCTTGAATGGGCTCGACCTGTTCGGGCCGAGTGTGCGAATGCAGCATGCTGTGGTGATCTTCACCGCAGTGACGGCATCTCACATCGCTCCGACAGTCCTTTCGCATATGAACGGCTGAAAGGCAGTTGGAACAGTAATAATGGAGTAGTACTGTTCTCAACCGCTCCTCCAGGTTCATAGCTATGAACCGCCGGCACGACATAAGATTATGCTCCATGGAGCACAAGCGACACTTTGGGATCATGTCGCTGCGCGTCACCACGGGGACCACACGGGACAGCACACTTCGCACTGGACTCGATGGCGAAGGAGCACTGGCTGCAGGGACTGGTGCACGCTCTCGCACCGTGTCGGTCTCGCTTAATGCCATCTCGGAGTCCGTTTGGAGAAGCATCTCTTCCAGCAGGTCACGCACGATGTTGGTGGTTGACATCCTGAAACGAGACGGAAAAGAAAAGAAAAAGAAAAGAAAAAGAAAAGAAACATATAAGAGAATAAAAATGGTGACGGAGCTAGGTCGGCGGTATTGCGATCAGCTTCACTATAGGTCGTGTTATGCAACCTCTCCCGGTGCGGATGTCCGCAACACGGACTCTATTGTCGCTACCGACATAGGTTTTTAAAATTCGACCGATTCGCCATTCATTCGCGGGTAAATTATCATCTTTGACAACAACTAGGTCGTTGACATTGATGTCTAATTGAGGAGTTTTCCATTTCGAACGCCGATGCATCTCTTTCAGGTATTCATTTTTCCATCGGTGGCAAAAGTGCTGATGCATCGCCTTGATTTTTTGCCAACGATTGACAAGAGTCAGAGGCTGATCAGTTATTTCTGGCTCCACTGGAGATAGCAGTGGGCCGCCGACCAAGAAATGACCTGGAGTAAGAGACTGAAAATCAGAAGGATTTTCGGACATGGCGGAAAGAGGCCTCGAATTAAGACACGCTTCGATTCGATTCAGTAAAGTTGAAAATTCCTCGACAGTATACTTCATACTTCCGGCCATCTTTTTGAAATGCGTCTTAAAGCTTTTTACTCCAGCTTCCCATAAGCCTCCCATATGGGGAGCACCAGCGGGAATGAAGTGCCATGCAATTTCTTGATGCGAATACTGGGATAGTATTGCATCATGTGACGCAGTTAAGAAGGCTTTGAAATCCTTTTTGAACGTGTTTGATGCTCCAACAAAGTTTGTACCGTTGTCGGAGTACACGTTAGCTGGGCAGCCACGTCTCGCAGTGAATCGAGAGAAAGCTGCCAGAAAAGTAGCTGTCGATAGATCGCTAGTGGCTTCAAGATGAATTGCCTTAGTTGAAAAGCACACAAACAAACAAACATAGCCCTTACTTATTCGACAAGATCTACCAATGTAGCTTTTAATGTCGAATGGGCCCGCGAAGTTAATACCAGTCGCAGCAAATGGCCTTGAAATGACAGTTCGCTCAGCTGGCAGCGCAGCCATTATTTGTGTTCGTTGGCGTTTCATGTGGATTACACAGGTTTTGCAATTGTGCAAAGTTGATTTTATAAGGGTTTTAGCACGCGGGATCCAATATTGCATCCGAATAAGTCGAAGCACTAATTGATTCCCTCCATGAAGTGAGATCTCATGGACAAAACGTACTAAAAGGCGTGAAAAGTGACAATTATATGGTAATATAATTGGATGCCTTTCATCATATGATAGGATTGGTGAAGAGGCTAGCCGGCCACCAACACGCATTAACTTGTCGTTGTTCAACAATGGACTTAGAGCAAGAATGGGGCTCTTTGCTCCAATTATCTGATTTGTTTCCAAACAGTGATATTCGTTTGGAAAAGCTACTTTTTGACATAAGAGTGCCAATCGTGTTTTCACAAATTTGATTTCTGCCGTTTCTAGGCATGTTGATTTTTTGAAAAGGACACACGATACTTGGGGTGTGAGCGATGCAGAAAGCGAAACACGTACGCTAACACTCTCAATCCACGCGATAGCGAGGAAAACCGCTCTAAAATATCTTCATATTTCGAAAAATATGCAAAGTGTATCTTTACAGCTTTGCGCTCAAGCGAAGTTTCTAGAGCAGGAGGTTGCGTCATTCTTGGCCAAGCCGATCGTTCGAGCGAGAGCCAGGAAGGTCCATGCCACCAAAGAGTATTATCGACTAACTCTTGTGGCGTAACTCCACGCGTTGCTAAATCTGCAGGGTTCTCATGTGTGTCTACATGAAACCAATTGTGAATTCCGACCTTCTCTGCCACCTTCGAAACTCTGTTGGCTACGAAGGTCGTCCAGGAACAGGGGGGCTTACAAAGCCAGGCAAGCACTATTGTGGAATCAGTCCAGCAATATAAGCTTTGCCTTTCAATTTCAAGGTGCGATAATAATGTGTCTACCATATCCGCGAGAAGTGCTGCGCCACATAATTCAAGACGCGGTAGTGAGATCGTCTTGACTGGGGCAACTTTACTTTTCGCATAAAGCAGATGACTGACAACACAATCATTTTGTTTTACGCGAATGTAAATCGACGCTGCGTATGCTTTTTCAGAAGCATCGCAAAAGGCGTGAAACTCAACGTCGGAATCAGGTGAAAACCCAACAAAACGGGGTATGCGAATTTTATTGATGTTTTCATAATCTAGCAAAAAAGATTGCCAAGATTGAAAACTGTGTAATGGGAGATTTTCATCCCAATCAATTTCATCCAACCAGATGCGCTGCATTAGAATTTTTGCTGTCACCACAATGGGTGCCAGCCAACCTGCAGGATCGAATAGTTGGGCTATCATTGATAATACTTCACGTTTTGTATACGATGATTTAATCTCAAGACGCTTAGCGGTAAAGTAGAAAAGATCTGAAGTGGCATTCCAACGAATTCCTAGCGCTTTGGCGCAACTTGCATCTTCTAACTTTAAAAAGTCTTCATGAAAAAGATGCTCTGTAGGTAGGTCTTCTAAAATGCTTGAAGCATTTGCAGTCCATTTTCGCATAGTAAAACCTGCAGAGTCTAAAGCAGCGATAAGCTCATTTCTAGCCTTTATTGCGCTTTCCACATCTTGAGCTCCAGCAAGAGCGTCATCGACATATGTGAAATTTTGCAAAATTTGAGCAGCAAGGGGATATTGCTGCTGAACATCATGTGCTAATTGCAGCATGGTTCTAATGGCTAAATATGGAGCACAGTTTAGGCCAAACGTAACTGTCTTGAGCTCATAATCCTGAATCATATCATCAGGTGAGCTTCGAAATAGAATTCGTTGAAAAGCAGAATGTTTTGGATCAACAAGAATCTGGCGGTACATCTGCTGGATGTCACCATTAAAAACGTATTTGAAAAACCGCCATTTCAATACCAGGAGCGTCAAATCAGCTTGAAGAACAGGGCCTGCGTGCAGGACATCGTTCAAGCTGACCCCATTCGAGGTGGGACTTGACGCATTGAATACTACCCGAACCTTTGTTGTAGTGCTCTCTGGCTTCATTACTGCGTGATGCGGCAAATAATAATGAGATGGTGACTTTTCACATTTTGGAGCTGCAACTTTTTCCATGTGACCCAATTTGAGGTACTCATTCACCACTTCTTTGTATTGCGTTTTTAACTCTGGATTTTTGTTCAATCGAGCTTCACTTCTAGCCCACTGCTTGAAAGCTATACCTCGAGAAAATCCAAGATTAATATCATCAGGGAATTCATTTTTAAATGGTAAGGTAACTATGTATCGACCTTTGTTATCGCGTTTTGTGGTTTTCTGATAGTTTTCCTCACAAAACTTATCAGACTGGGATAAAAATTGTTTTTTAGGTAGTTCCTCCAACTCCCAAAAACGTGCGATCTGTTGATCGATCGCAACTTCACTATAATGGCTCAAACATGTTGTAAAGCTGGATATTTCGTTACAAGGCATAGGGCCTGTGAAAATCCAGCCGAAAACTGTTTCTTGCGCCAAAAGTGATCCAAGAATATTGCGTTGAATGCCATAGAGAATTATGGCAGGGTACAAATCGCCACCGATAAGTACGTCAACTTGATCACTTCTGAAGAAGTGCGGGTCTGCCAGTTGTAAATCCGGCAAACTCTTGCACAAAGAAGGATCAATGGAGCATGACGGCAGATTCCCAGTTAAGCGTGACAGCACAAATGCTGTAGCTTCTATTTGAAATTGCCTATTAATAGGCGAACTGAGAATTATTTCGCAAGCTTTCGTCACTTGCGCTGAAACTGCGTTATTAAGCCCCGAAACTTGAGCGCTTACGGCTCTTGTGGGTAACTTCAATAGCTTCTGCAATCTTTCAGATACGAACGTACCTTCAGAGCCAGAGTCGATCAGAGCTCTGGTTGTGTACGCTGATCCTAGGTGACATACGGTCACCATTGCTGTACCAAGCAATACGTGCTTGGTAGTGGTAGCGAAGCATGATTGAACGTCATTGCTAGTGGACTGTATTTGCGTAGAATGGGATTGTGTGTTAGAGCCCGGGGGGTTGGGTCGAGAGCTCGACCTACTTGAGTCTACACTCGAAGTAGGGGATTGGGGTGGAGTCGAGTCTCGATGCAAGAGAGTATTATGACGTTGTTTGCACATCACACACGAATACTGACTCTTGCACTCTTTCACCTCATGAGAATAGGCTAGGCAATTGAGGCAAAACTTATTTTTGCGAATCATTGCTAGCCGATTTTGAGTATCCATTCTCAGAAAACGGGGACAAAAGCGAAGTGCGTGCTGTTCGGTAGAGCACAGCTTACAATTCGCTGAAGTAATTTTAACTTGGTAGTTATTTAATTTTTTACCAGATGAATTGCTCTGGTTTGGTTTAGAGTTGGAGGAAAATGTAGCAAAGTTTTGTCTAGGTATTGCACCGCTAGAGCTGCGAATATCAGACACGGTTTCAAGAGTTTGAAACCGACTCGTGAGGAAAGAATCGAGATCAGTCCATTTAGGAATTTCGTTTTTATTCGAAATAGACTGCTCCCATAAGGAGAGCGTGACCTCTGGCAATCTTGTCGAACATTGGTAAACAAAGATTGCGTCCCAGTTATTGATATCAATGTTGTGCATTTTTAGAGCAAAAATACAACCATTGATATCTCTTTGTAGTTTTTTAAGTTCTGTGCCAGATTCTTTTGGCACATGGGGCAAATTAAATAATATTTTTAATTGGCTGTTGACCATGATACGCTTGTTTTCGTATCGGTCAGATAAATCTTGCCAAGCTTTTGCAAAACCATCATTGGTTAAAGGAGATTTTCGTACAATCTCTTTTGATTCTCCCCGTGTTTTTTGGTTTAAGTGGAATAACTTTTCCACTGACGTTAGCCGCGAGTTCATTATGTAAATGGCCGTAAACATGTCTCTGAAGGACGGCCATGAGAGGTAATCACCACTGAAAACCTCAGTATCGCATGGTGGCACAGGCATGCTGTGGCCCATGACTGCCGCCGGCTCTGAAGCAATTGTTTGCTTCGAGGGCTTATTCTGAGAAAACTCAGAAATTCTTCCTGCTACCCGTATATAGGATTGATAGCAGGCGCGATACTTTTTTTTTATTGATTCAATATCTGAATCCTCGTCATTGGACATTTTGTCCAAACAAGCATCATATGCGGCTTTAACTTTTCTCCACTGGGCTTTCAGCTCTTCACTTTGAGCCTCCAGGGAGAAAACGTCATGAGTTTCCACGGCATTAAAGTCCGTTTCAAACTCGACCAGCGCATCAGACAGACGGATAAATGCCTTTAAAGCGGACATTTTATTTTGTCTGGTAATAATTTAATTTTTGTTTAAAATTTAGAAGTAAAAACAACAAAAGTCTATAAATGTATAGACAAATATGAACAACAACAAGTAAAAATTTTTTTTTAAATAAAATATATTATTATAAAAATATATATATATATATGTCTATATAAATTGCAGTTAAACCCGTAAAAATAATTAATAAAAGAAATTTAATAATATTGTTTAATTTATTTTATTTAATTAATAAATACAATGAGAAAAACAATTTTTTTTTTTTTATATATAAAGTATTTTTATTTTAAATTTATTTAATTAATATATTATTATTTCTTTTTTTTTTTCTCAATAAATTTGTGCTTGCAAAATATTGTGTCTTGCCCACAGTGCAATTTTCCTATGAAAATAGACTAAGTCAATTTTGATTGCAAATTGATGCCTTAGTCCCACTGTGCAGCTTATTTACTTTCTCGCTACAAGTATATGCAGCCGGCTAAAGAGCTGTGTATCAAGCGCAGCAGGCACGAGATGCAGTCTCAGCTTTGAACGCAAACAATTAAATTGAGTGCGTGAGAGAGTAAATACTTTTTAAACACAACTTGGGGTTGCTATTAGCAAGCACAAAGCACGGTTCTGGCGTCGATCGCTGCGGACACCGCACAAAGGGGAATGCAAAAATTGTTGAACAAGAGTGCAGAAATGCTGCTGAGACTCTTGCTCCGTACAATTTTTGCCTGTTTTTGGCTCCAAAAATATCAACTCAGCCCAGTGTGCTGATATTTTTGTTTTTGTAAGTTTTACAAAAAAACACAAGTTTGACTTTTTATTTAAAGTCAACCGTGAGCACAAAAACTTTTTTTTTTTTTTTTATATAAGGAAATAGACGAAAAATAATTTTTCGCAAGTCTCAAGTTCAAGGAACCTTGTAAATAAAGTTATACATATATGTGGTTTTCCCGCCAAATTTTTGGTTAAAACCGATATGTACAACTCTATATACAATTATCACACTATAACCTGCACTTTACAAAAAAATATATTTTTTTTTTTTTACTTGACCGCGCGCGAATGGCGAATTTTTAAAACGAAAAAACGTCACTTTTCTCTTTTATTAGTAAATAATAAACTTATAATAAAAGGCAATATACAAAAAATATAATATTAATTAAAATAAAAAATTTTACCTTATTTTTCTGCTTTTTTAAATAAATGTTGTTCTTGATAATGTTGTTGTTGTTGTTGTTGTTGTTGTTGTTGTTGATGCCGCTGCTGTTGAAGCTGCTGGTGTTGATGATGATGTTGATGATGTAGTTGATGCCGCTGGTGCGCTGCTTAAACTTGCTTTTTTTTTTTAATTTTCTTTTAAAAGAAGCCTTTTTTTTTAATTTTTAGTTCTTAATCTTGTTTTTTTGTTGTTTTTAAGAACTATTTGTTTTCACTGCATTAATGTTTAAAATTACAGCACTTTGTTGGTTAGTTTTTGTTTTTTTTTTGGTTAAAAAAAACTCGCGGCGGCTAGCGATTAATAATTTTTAATTTGTTTATTTGTATTTTATTTAAAACCCGGCTCGGGATGGACCATGTAAATATTCTTAACGAGGGGAGAAATTAAACTTTCAATATAAAAACTGGGGAGGCTTCGAAATAAATAAAAAGACGAAAAAGGTTTCAATGATCTTGGTCGACCGATGTCGCTTTTATTATTAAAACTTATAAAACTAACAAAGTTTTAAAAGAGCAGCGAGAAGCGCTGCTCAAAAGAAAATAAAGAATAAGAGCCGCAGTTGCTCATTGAACACCGCTGTATCGACACTTTACAGGGTGTTCACCGGTGGACCGAACACCAAGCAAGAGCCCATATAATTCGCCTATTTGGGTGGTTCCCAAAAAAGGAACAAACGAAGATGGAACCAAAAAATTAAGAATGGTTATAGACTATAAGAAGCTTAATGAACAAACCATATCAGACCGTTATCCGATACCAAATGTTACGGTTATACTTTCAAATTTAAGAAATGCTAAATATTTTTCAACTATAGATCTAGAGTCAGGGTTTCACCAGATTTTAATGCATAACGATCATATAGAAAAAACCGCCTTCTCCGTTAATAACGGAAAATACTAGTACTTACGTTTACCTTTTGGATTGAAAAATGCGCCTAGTATTTTTCAACGCGCCATGGACAATATATTACGTGAATATATTGGAAAAACTTGTCATGTTTATATTGATGACATTATAGTTTATTCAAAAAGCTTAGAAGATCACACAAAAGATTTGACAACAATAATTAAAACTTTAAAAAAGGCTCACATGAAAATTTCCTTGGAAAAATCCAAGTTTTATGAAAAACAAGTTGAATTTTTAGGATATATAATAGCAAAAAATATAATTAAGACAGACCCCAAAAAAATTGAATCAATAAAGAATTTTCCAATACCAACTACATTAAGGCAACTAAGAAGTTTCCTTGGAATGACCGGTTATTACCGGAAATTTATAAAAGATTATGCTACCATTACAAAACCCTTAACAAAACACCTTTCCGGTGAAAATGGAAAAATTTCACAATATTTATCAAAGAAAATAGAAATACGTTTAGATCAAGATGGAATTTTAGCTTGTGAAAAGTTAAAAGATTTACTTAATCATGAAGTTGAATTAAACCAACCAGACTATAATAAAAAATTTATACTTACTACAGATGCTTCCAATGTCGCCATAGGCGCTGTGTTAACTCAGGAAGGCAAACCAATTATCTTCATATCCAAAACATTAAATTCCACGGAGCAAAATTATGCAACAAATGAAAAAGAGTTGTATGCAATTGTTTGGGCTCTAAAAAATTTAAGGAATTATCTGTATGGTGTTACAGATCTTGAGATCCATACGGATCACCAACCATTAACATTTGCTGTTTCAGCCCGAAATCCTAACGCCAAAATGAAACGTTGGCATGCTTTTATAGAAGAGTTCGCTCCAAAATTAATATATAAGCCTGGAACTACTAATGTAGTTGCAGATGCACTATCTCGACAATACCTTAATAATTTATCCGATAGTTCTTCCTTAACGGAAACCCAACACTCTGCGGAAAGCAGTGACAGCAACCAAATTCAGGAAACTAAAAAGCCTTTAAATCAATTTAAGCAACAAATTTTATTAGTAAAATCTAGATTTACTATTCATGAATCCATTAATTATTTTGGGAATACAAGACATTTAATCGATTATGATACCATTGAAAATTTAATTACAATTTTAAAAGAGTTTTTGCGACCAGGTATAAAAACAGCAATTCATTGTACAGTTGAAGATCTTTATGAAATTAAAGATAGTTTATTACAAAACTTTAATATTAATTTTGTACACACTAAAAATTTCCCATTAGATATAACCAATAGAGAAGATCAGGGTAATATAATTGAGCAAACCCACAATAGAGCGCATAGGAATCATAGAGAAAACCTTAAACAAATTTATACAAAATATTATTGGCCAAAAATGGCAAATCAGTTTAAAGAATTTGTACGTAACTGCGAAATTTGCAATAAAAACAAATATGATAGAAAACCAAAGAAAATGAAAATAGGAAAAGCACCCTTACCAGAAAATGAAGGGGAAATCATACATTTAGACATCTTTTACGCACAAAAATTAATTTTTATAACCTGTATAGACGCGTATTCAAAATTTTTATTTATAAAACATATTGATAATAAAATAAATATATCAGAAAAAGTTTTAGAAATTTTACAAGGATTTCCTGATATTAAAAAACTTATGGTAGACAATGAACCTAGTTTTACGACTCCACAGTTTAAATCATTAATGCAGCGAATAAATGTAG
Organism: Tetanocera ferruginea; assembly: GCA_958299015.1. Lineage (NCBI taxonomy): Eukaryota > Metazoa > Arthropoda > Insecta > Diptera > Sciomyzidae > Tetanocera > Tetanocera ferruginea. The sequence goes on from OY282640.1 coordinate 107,163,397, forward strand.
AAATAACATTCTGCGACCCAAGACATAGCACGACAAATGGACAGGTAGAGAGAGTCCATTCGACGCTTATTGAAATAAGTAGATGTGTAAAACAAGAGTTTAGCTTAATAAGTGATATTGAAACTATAATTCAAGCTGCACAAAAATATAATAAATCTATTCATTCGTTAACAAAGGAAAGACCTAATGAAATACTTTTTAATAAGATTAACCATAATGAAGTAAGAAATAGACTTAAGCAGGCACAGGAAAGGATGCTAGAATTTCATAATAAAAAAAAATGTGAACGAAAAATTGACCAAGAAGAAATAATTTATGAAAAAAGAGTAGGAGAAAGAAATAAATTAAAACCTAGGTTCAATAAACAAAAAGTACAGCAGGATTTAGGAAATAAAGTTAAAATCTATTCTAGAAATCGCATAGTTCATAAAGATAACATAAAATCATAATATTCTTCTAAAAATTTATTTCAGAAAATGATACAATATTTACTACTAATAATAGTTGAGTTACATCTCATCAAAGCTACTGACATCGTGGATTATACTAGAGAAAATTATGTTTTAATAGAAGGAAATGAAGTAGCTCTCTACAATGATTTTGGTAATATATTTCACTTGACAAATTTAACATACTACGAAAACATTTTAACGGAAACAAGAACCCTACTAGATGCAAATAAATACATTAGCTTTGAAATACCCAATACAAATGAAAATCACAATTATTCAACATATAAGGAAATAAGTCCGTATGACGACAACATTTTTGAAATAAAATTTGAACTAGAAATAATTGAGACATTGCTTGAACAATTAGACAAAATAGGAAAATACAAAACAAAAACAAAAAGAGGTATAAATGAATTAGGAACAATCTGGAAATGGATTGCGGGTACTCCCGATCATGATGATTTCGTATTAATTAAAAACAAATTAAATGAACTTATAGAAAATAACAACAAACAATTTGTTACCAACTCCAAATTATTTAAGGCAATAACCGACATAACAGAAACAGTCAATAATCTCAAAGGAAGTTCAAGAATAATAAAGTTTATGAAACATAGAAACAATTTAATTATTAATGAATTGCATAATTTAATTCAGACGATAGCTTTGGCAAAGGCAAATATTTTAAACCCAGCAATTTTAAATATAAAAGAGATTAACGAAATTATTAATCACGAACACAAAGACTTAACATTAACAGACTTACTTGACGTATCACAATTCAAAATTATTCAAACCAGTGATGTCATTGCTATATATATAAAATATCCTATTGTTCAAAAATTATGTAAAATATATGAAGCAAGAGCTATTAATCAATTTGATGGAAAACTAATTTTGGAAAAACAAATCGCAAATTGTAATAATTCTTATATAAGTGTTCAAAATTGTAAAACAGAAATAAAAAATGTTTTTTGTAAAACTGGAAATAGTATTACATGTCTAGTTGACATTTTAAATAAAGAAAATGGTAAATGCAAAAAAGTTAAAGAGAAAAACTTTGACTTAGATATAATAAAAGAAGGTGCAATTTTAATTTCCGGTGAACATATAGTTGATGGCCATAATGTAAATGGAACATATTTAATTGTATTTGATAATTATACAAAAATTGATAATATTACCTTTGAAAACCCAACCAGTAAAATTACAAATTATCTTAAAACAGTTTCTATCGATGAATTTCTAATAAGAGAATATATTGAATCAAAAAATATTGAATTAAATTTAAAAAATATAAATATAATGTCAAAATATAATGATGAAAGCTCAATTAATATTGTAATTTGGACCTCCATTATTTTATTTCTACTAATTGCAATGTTTATTTTATATGTCAAAATTAAAGTTTATATCAACAAACGGAAGTCCAGACAAAGTGAAAAAATGTACTAAGAATTAAGCAAAAAAAATTCAAGATCTTAATGAACAATAAAAAAAGAACGGGACGTTCTTCTTAAAGAAAGGGGGGAGTTAATACAACCCTTTATTAAGCACTTAAATGTCTTATATAAACAAAATTGTCTATTTGTCTATCTCGTGCAGAATTTCATCATCTTATGAAATTCTGTTTGTTTACAAAATCCTAGAATCACGCCACCTCGGTTTTATTTATCTTAAAGCCTTTTAAACAATTTTGTTTATTTAAAAAACCTTTAAATAGAAGCAACAGTAGATTTAAGCTCAGTTTTTGTTTGGAACAGTTTCAGTTACAACCAACTCAATTAGTTTTGTTCAACTAGTTTTTAAGAAGCAGTTTAAATAAATAATGTCTTTTTAAAAACACCAAAACCACAAGACTAAAATTAATTTGCATGCGTATAGTACGGGCTATACGTATTCATGAGATTCCACACTCCTTTGGCGAATCCAAAAAAAAAAAAAAAAGGATACATTAGCACCCGACCTATTTGAAAAACTTCGAAAATTGATATTATTTCATATATAAAAAACGAGTTCACCGTCAATTGTAGTTTAAATATGTATGTCAATAACAAGTAATGCAAACACAAATAATAAAATTAGGGAGTTTTTACCATTTAGAGTTTAACTTTTTATATTTTTATAAGCTCATGCTTACTGCGTTAGCGTTATATAAACTTTGTTGCGACGTTTGTTGAGCCCACACGGAGGCACGACAAATATAAAAATGTTTATATATTCTTGATCAGAATCACCTCCTTACAAGATTTATCTATGTCTGTCGACAGGATTACAACCGTATTTTAAGATCTATGGAAACAAAATTCTCTATTTAAGCTTTAAAATACAGATCAAGCTCGAAAATGAACCAAACCACGCCCAGTTTCTTTTAAAACATCATTAAAACGGAAAATTTTTAAAAAATCCAAAAACAAATTAATCTAATGACTTGAAACTTTTTCATAAAAGCTTTAAAAATTTCGTCATAAGCCAATGGAAATCCGGCTTCTTCATATACAAACTGACGTCCTCGAAATTTCAAAACTTTCATATATTCCCCAAAAATTAATGCATTGACTGGTATTTTATACATTCACTTTGATATTTAACACGTTCTCTGAGTTTGAAATGTTTGAATAATGCGCTTATCCACAATACAAAGTGAAGTCATCAAAATAATAAAACTGATTTAACTTGGCATTTATTTTAATACAGAGTGAGGGTTATTTGAATTCGGCCATGTCGAAGATTCCTTACTATTTTTTTAATGTTAAAGTTTATTTAAAAATTTTTGTGCTAAAAAATTATGTTTTACTCACAAAATATATTCGTATAAAACAATCAAATTGAAAATATAACACTAGTTATTATAAAAAATGAAGTGGTGATTAATCAATACCGAACAGTCAAAGAAAAATTTCTCCCTTTTCTTATAAACCAAATTAAAAAGCATCACCTTATTATGACACTCAATTATTATAGACATTTCGAAAAAATGTTTGATATAAATATTCATGCTACAAATTCACAGCGCAGTCTTTATTTATTGAACATTTTTTCATTATATTGGATATGTAAAAATGGGCGAGAAGATAATGCGTCGGACTTGCAACACAAAGTTACTTGGTTCGAATCCCGCCGCTACACGTGTAAATAAAATAAAAATTTAATATAATAAATAATCAAAAATCAAAACATGTATATCATCAATGCGTCAATGTTCAGTTTTGAAGTTTCACTCGGAACCAAAACAAAAAAAACCAAAATAATTCAAAATTTTTTTTCGAATGAGATTTATATTTTTTCGAATATTTTTTTGGCATAAATATTTATGTTCTCTCATGCTGTCTTTAGAAACGAACACTGCTATAGGAAACATGGTATAAAACTCCTATAAAGTAATGATAAGAATATGTTCAACAGGATAAAATTTTACTGATGTAGGGTTTAATACAAACAAAAAAGTGCGCCTTTTTCGTCTTATACGATTATTATACAATGATTATATCCGGGAGATAAGGGGGCGATATCACATGGCAACGTGTCTGACTGCCTCAACTTGGCGAGGCCAGCATTATCCATGTCGAAATCGTCTGAAGTCGACTCAAACCTCCGCGTGGTGTCTCCTGGAAACGTCAAAAAACTATCACCCGATATACTTTGGCGGCAAATCTGAGCGGCGGGCTTCCTTTGGCCATCAAGCAAAGGTTATGCGTTGGGTTTGAAGCCCACCATGTAATAAAACTATTTCAATAAAAAGAACAAGAATTAATAAAAGAATGATCCCCAAATCTGATGACGACTACCGCAAACGAAAAACTGATAATGATTTACGAATATGCAGCTGGAATGTCCGAACCCTAAATTGGGATGGTGCCTCTATCCAACTGATTGATATCTTGGAAAGATATAATGCTGATATCACTGCAATCCAAGAAATGCGATGGAAGGGACAGGGTTGCTTACGGCAAGCATCCTGTGATATCTACTACAGCGGCCATGTTTAGAAGCACGAGTTTGGATGCGGATTTGTAGTTGGCAAGAGAATACGGCATCATGTCCTGCGATTCACTCCTGTGAACGAACGACTTGCCATAATCCGCTTCAAGGCAAAATTTTTTAACATAAGCCTAATATGTGCGCACTAGACCGTACCTCAAAAAAAAAGTGCGCCGTAAACCAGCGAATATGACGCATTTGTGCAAGGCAATTACGAAAAAAAATTTTTTTTTTTGACCGAACGTAGGGGTCGCGCATTGACATATTTCTTCATAACTCTGGTGTTTACAGTCGGATTTTAAAGTTTGGTACAACAATGTTTTTGTCTCAAGAAGATCAATATGACCTCTTTAGAAGTCATTGACCTCAGGTGTACCGTTCTAGTACTTACCCTCCAGATCTCAGTTGCTACCATCCTAATGTACCATCCTTATATTAAAAAAATAAAGCTCTTAAAATATCATTAATCTTTTGCCCAGGAAGTATATCGAAATTTCAAGCAGAACTATTTTTAAAAAATTTTTTAAAATTTTTTGCCGAACGTAGGGCTCCCTTTTTTCATTTTCATCATATCTTCGGTATTAAAAGTCTGATCATATTGAATGACATATCGATGTTTTTGTTTAAAAGAGACCAATTATTTTTATTCCAAAATAAAAAAAAAATATTCCTACAAGTCCTTGGAAGGTCTTTAATTGATTTTGAGGAACTTTAAAGCTCGTAAAGAGCTCTAAAAAAGGTTTCAACGCTATTTTTGTTGTGATTTTCTAAATGTACAATGGATTATTAGTTTCACAGCCACATCGAAAATATCAATTTCAAACACTGGCTATTGCAATTCGTGTTTCCCCGTGAAAAAACAGTTGAAAATTGCGTCTGTCTAATATTTATTTCAAACGAGAGTTTTATAGAGTTTTGATCATTTTCAATAAAAATCGAACAAAAAACATTTAAAAAACAAATGTCTTTTATTGCGAGTGACTTAAATAATACAAAATTTCTAACGGAGTATGATGTTATAAATTTTTTATTGTATCTGCGGCATAACAGTGATAAAAGTCGAAAGTTGGATGTTTTTAAATAAGAAGCTGTTAGAAATGTAATCGTTTTGTGGCAACGCGCCGGCATACCAATTATAATCCTAACGGCGGTTCGGAAACGTGTTGATGTACTTGTGAATACCTATTATACAATTTCTAAAAATCGATTGAGATATACCCTGAATGATTGGAATAAATTGTTTAAAATTTCGATTTGTTTTAAAAATCCATCAAATTTTGACGTGATTCAAGTTGGCTATATTTCTGACAGCTCTCGAGTTTTGATAAAATGTGACCCATGCGTTGTTCATCGGTGACCGCCGAAGCAGATTCATTTACTACATGAACAACACGCTCGGTGTTTTGAGAATGGCATGGATAAGCTGTGAAGTTATATAGGTTTACTATAAAAATTAATCAAATTAAGTCATTTTCATTGTGCGAACCTGGTAATTTGATTAATTTGTTTGAATGTTGCAATGATTCTTGCTGGTCTTAACAAAATATTCTCCGGGTGCGAGAAGTACGCATTGTTTTTTATAAAAGGACTAACTGCCAGTTGAATATCTTATGACTTATTGTTTAACTTTCGACTTTTATCACTGTTATGCCGCAGATACAATAAAAAATTTGTAACATCATACTCCGTTGGTAATTTGGTATTATTTAAGTCATTCGCAATAAAAGACATTTGTTTTTTAAATGTTTTTTGTTCGATTTTTATTGAAAATGATCAAAACTCTATAAAACTCTCGTTTGAAATAAATATTAGATAGACGCAATTTTCAACTGTTTTTTCACGGGGAAACACGAATTGCAATAGCCAGTGTTTGAAATTGATATTTTCGATGTGGCTGTGAAACTAATAATCCATTGAACATTTAGAAAATCACAACAAAAAAAGCGTTGAAACCTTTTTTAGAGCTCTTTACGAGCTTTAAAGTTCCTCAAAATCAATTAAAGACCTTCCAAGGACTTGTAGGAATATTTTTTTTTATTTTGGAATAAAAATAATTGGTCTCTTTTAAACAAAAACATCGATATGTCATTCAATATGATCAGACTTTTAATACCGAAGATATGATGAAAATTAAAAAAGGGAGCCCTACGTTCGGCAAAAAATTTTAAAAAATTTTTTAAAAATAGTTCTGCTTGAAATTTCGATATACTTCCTGGGCAAAAGATTAATGATATTTTAAGAGCTTTATTTTTTTAATATAAGGATGGTACATTAGGATGGTAGCAACTGAGATCTGGAGGGTTAGTACTAGAACGGTACACCTGAGGTCAATGACTTCTAAAGAGGTCATATTGATCTTCTTGAGACAAAAACATTGTTGTACCAAACTTTAAAATCCGACTGTAAACACCAGAGATATGAAGAAATATGTCAATGCGCGACCCCTACGTTCGGTCAAAAAAAAAAAAAAATTTTTTTTCGTAATTGTCTTGCACAAATGCATAGGAGGTGGTACGGTCTAGTGCGCACGCTCCGACAGAAGAAAAAGATGACGAGACCAAAGAAAGTTATTACGAGCGCCTTGAAGACGCATACTAGCGCTGCCCCCGTCATGACTTAAAAATCGTGCTTGGTGACTTCAACGCTAAGGTGGGTAAGGAAAACATATTTGGTCCAACAGTCGGAAAGTTCAGCCTCCACGACAACACATCCGATAACGGAATGAGGTTGATTGACTTCGCCGCAGCACGAAACATGGTCATTAGTAGCACTAGATTCAATCATCTAAATATTCATAAGGCCACCTGGTTGTCCCCTGATCAAAAAACATGCAACCAAATTGATCACGTTTTGATTGACGGAACGCACTCTTCCAGTGTACTAGACGTACGCACGATCCATGGTGCTAACATAGACTCGGATCATTATCTTGTCGCAGCCAAGATCCGCACACGTCTGTGCGCAGCTAAGAATGCTCGCAATCCTACACAAAGAAAGCTAGGCGTCGACAAGCTGCAGTCAAAACGGACAGCCGAAGACTTCGCTACTCGACTCTCACTCCTGCTTCAAGAAAGCACTGCTCCGATCGACGATATATGCGGACAGTGGACGCACATATCCCACTCTATGCGTACGGCTGCCGAAGAGGTGATAGGCTACCATCGCCCTCGCCGAAACCAGTGGCACGACCAGGAGTGTCGCGACGCCACTGCAGAGAAGGACACCGCCTACAAAGCCACCCTGCAGTCGGTTGTAACGCGTGCTGTTATGGAGCGATACCGAGAGAAGAGGTGGGAAGAGCGACGCATTTTCAGGCGAAAAAAACGAGAGGCGGAAAAGCGTGAGTGCGAGAAAATTAAGATGCATGGCGACAGGAATGAGACTCGAAAATTTTTCGAAAAAATAAGACACCTGGCCGATGGTTTTAAGACCGGAGCCTCTTCCTGCAAGGACGAGAATGGGAATCTAGTGACAGATATCCAGAGTACACTGATGTTATGGAGGGAGCACTTCTCAAGACTTTTAAATGGCGACGCTGACAACAATCCCGCCAGTGGAGATGATATCCCGGAAACCCCAATTATGGATGACAGCGTTGAAGTTCCGCTGCCCGACTATTACGAGGTCTTAACAGCTATAGCTCGGCTTAAAAACAACAAAGCCGCAGGAGCCGATGGCCTACCGGCTGAGCTGTTTAAGACCGGTGGCGAAGCTGTGTTTAAGTGCATTCACAGATTTCTATACAGAATATGGTTGGAAGAATGCATTCCAGATGATTGGAACCTCAGTGTGCTCTGCCCAATCCACAAGAAAGGCGATCCCACCATTTGCGCCAACTACCGTGGGATTAGCCTTCTTAATATCGCATATAAGGTCCTGTCGAGCGTATTGTGTGAAAGACTGAAGCCCATCGTTAACCAACTGATTGGACCTTATCAGTGTGGCTTCAGACCTGGAAAGTCCACCATCGACCAGATCTTCACGCTCCGACAAATCTTGGAAAAGACCCTCGAAAAACAAATCGACACACACCATTTTTTTGTCAAAGCCGTCTTCGACAGTCCAATAAGGAGTCACCTATATGCCATCATGTCTGAATTTGGTATTCCTGCGAAGCTAATACGTCTTTGCAGGATGACACTGAACAACACCAGCAGTGCAGAGAAAATCGGGAAGGACCTCTCCCTTCCTTTCGATACCGAGCGAGGTTTCAGACAAGGTGATTCCTTATCGTGTGACTTTTTTAATATAGTCATGGAGAAGATCATCCGAGCTGCTGACCTGAGACGCAGTGGCACAATTTTCTATAAGAGTGTTATGCTGCTGGCGTATGCTGATGATATTGACATCATTGGTCAAAATACGTGCGAAGTCAGTCGAAAAAAAACATTTGAGGTAAAAAAACATCAGAAAATATTTGGATAACACCAACAAACACACAGATATAAAATCCTACGGATCGAACAAGAAACACCGAACATATAACGAAAAAACTAAAATAGCACCATAGGGACCACTTTAAAAAAAAAAATTTTTTTTCGAAAATGTCTTTCAAATATCTAACGATTGAGGCGGGGTCAAAAATAGGTTAGTTTTGGTGATACGCTCTAGTGCCCTTCCTTGGATCAGATTGTGATTGTCGGACAATCTTTTGATCAATATGTACTGAAGTTTTGCTCGGTATTTTATGGAGTGGTACATTTTCCGTGGTTTTATATTGTCGAAGATGAGCAATAGCATTGAAAACCATCGTTTTGATAGCCCACCGTTTTGGTGGATTTACGGATAATTGGATGCCCCACCAATTGATCCGCTGATATTGATATATCCCACTCCATGCGCACTGCTGCTGAAGAAGTCATTGGTTATCGGCGCCCGCAACCTCGCAACCAATGGTATGACCAGGAGTGTCGCGACGCGACAGCAGCAAAATACGCCGCATATAAAAAGACGCTGCAGTCAGCTGCAACGCGAGCCATGCACGAAAACTATCGCGATAAGAGGAAGGAAGAGAGCAGGAAAAGCGTGAGCGAGAAAAAATTGAGGTATACCAGGGCAAGAAGGATGCTCGAAAATTCTACCAGCAGGTTAAGCGTCTAACCCAAGGTTTCAAGCCCGGAGCATCCACTTGTAGAGATGAGAATGGTGATCTGGTAACAGATACGCAGTGCGCATTGAAATTATGGAGACAGCATTTTTCCAATCTGCTTGCAGGCGACGATACCAACAATTCCGCCCTTGGAGAATGCAGTCTGACACCACCAATCGACGATGATGGAGTGGAAATTCCACCACCTAGCCATGACGAGGTTAAAGTCGCTATCCAGCGACTCAAAAACAACAAAGCCGCAGGTGCTGACGGCCTGGCTGCTGAATTGTTTAAAACCGGCGGCGGTGAATTGATAAGGTGCATGCATCAACTCATCAGCAAAATATGGCTAGCAGAAAGCATGCCCGACGATTGGAATCTCAGTGTGCTTTGTCCTATACTTAAGAAAGGAGACCCGACAATCTGCGCCAACTACCGAGGTATCAGTCTTATTTCCATCGCATATAAGGTTCTTTCAAGCGTATTGTGTGAAAGATTGAAGCCGCATACCAAAACACTGATTGGACCTTATCAGTGTGGCTTTCGTCCTGGCAAGTCCACCATAGACCAGATTTTTACTCTACGTCAAATCCTGGAAAAAACCCACGAAAACCAAATCGACACCCATCATCTCTTTGTTGATTACAAAGCTGCGTTCGATAGCCCGATTCGGGATTGCCTGTACGCAACAATGTCTGAGTTCGGTATACCTGCAAAGTTGATAAGGCTCTGCAAGATGACGTTGAGCAATACATGCAGCTCCGTCAAGGTAGGAAATGACCTCTCCGAAACCTTTAATACGGAACGAGGTTTCAGACAAGGCGACCCGCTATCATGCGATCTCTTCAATATCATCATGGAGGGGATCCTACGAAAGGCAGGTGTTAATCGAAATGGTACCATTTTCTACAAAGGTGTCCAGCTCCTTGCGTATGCTGATGATATTGATATCATCGGCAGAACCAAGAGAGATGTAACCGCTGCTTTTGCCGCTATCGAAAAGGAATCAGCCAAAGTGGGTTTGACGGTGAACGAGGGCAAAACAAAGTATATGCTGTCTGCAAATAGGGAAATGCGGCGTTTAGGCTCCCATGTTACAGCAGGCAAATATAACTTTGAAGTTGTCAAGAAGTTTACTTACCTTGGCACCGCCATAAACAGCAACAACAATATCAGCCTGGAGATAAAGCGAAGAACAACAATTGCTAATAGGTGCTACTACGGGCTAAGTAAGCAATTAGGTTCCAGAGCCCTCTCTCGATCGACAAAACTAACACTCTACAAGACGCTCATCATACCTGTGCTTCTCTATAGCGCAAACAGATGCAGCCGCTCTTGGAGTGTTCGAGAGGAAAGTTCTTCGCAAAATCTTTGGTCCTGTTCGAGTTGGCGACGACTATCGCATTCGAATAAAGCACGAACTGTACGAGCTCTACGACGACATTGACATAGTCCAGCGTATAAAAATTCAGCGACTACGTTGGCTGGGTCATGTCTTTCGTATGGATGAAGAAGCTCCAGCGAAAAAGGTGTTTGAGGCGAAAGCCGAGGGTCGACGACGAAGAGGAAGACCATGCCTCCGATGGATTGACCAGGCCGAGGAAGCCCTTACCGCGCTTGGTGAAAGAGATTGGAGACGGCGCGCGCGAAGCAGAGATGCCTGGCGAGAACTGATGAAGTCGGCCGTAACCCGTCAACGGGTTGTCATGGCCACCTAAGTAAGTAAGTAAGCAAAACACAATTGTGACGTGGTTTTATCAAAGGCTGAGGTAAAACTCAGCCGCTCCAAGGTTCTCTGAAGGATCCACTCAACCTTCAGTAATTAAGTACACAATTTAATATGATTTTATATTTTCAATCTTTATTGTACAAATTCAATCACTTAATATAATCCTTATGATAATATATACAAAGTAAACAGTGCAGCGTACGTAGTAAACAGTCGGTGGCGGTTCAACGTTTTATCGGTAAGGTTCGGTTCTGGTATACGGAAATGGCAACGTTGCGGCGCTGCTAGCTTAGCGACGGATTCAGTTTTGTAAGATCTGAACTATTGCTTCAGAGCATACGGTCGCAGGTTTTCTTAATAGAAGCGTTGGCTCAGCGAGCGCAATTAAAGTGTAAACTGCATAGCAGGATTTGCATAAAAAAAATATAATTAACCATAAGCGCAATTCTGGTGTGAGGTCGGCTGCAAAGCTTAAAGAAAACCAGGTTCCGGTAGCGCAGCAAGCAGAACAAGTAAATAATTAAACCTTTTGCGAGAGCGACTGAGCAGCTTAACATAAGCGAGGTTCAGGCGGCGAAGCAAATAGAATATATGACAAGTGCTCTGATGTGAGGGCAGCTGAAAGGCTTATAGAAGCGAGGCTGCGAGGCAGCACGGCAGGCAGAGGCAGAACTTTCAGTTGAAGGGTAGACGAAAAAAGCAGATTAGTGCAAGGTCCGACTACAAGCTCACCGAAGTTTTGATATAAAAAAAAAATAATATAAAAAAATAGTACCAATAAAACTTCCAGAGAAGTAAGGTATGGTCGTGAAACGTTTGAAAGGTTATGCACCGACGAGTCACACCAGTTGCAACAATCTGCGCGTATTTAACCATTCGACATTCAAAAGCAGTTGTGAATCATATTATCGGAAGGGCACATCAATCGAAGTTTGGCTACGTGTTTTAAATTTGTTGTCAATAGTTTGTGCGTAGGTGTTTTGTATGTGTGTGTATGTTGTTTCTTAATCTAGTTTTACAATAGTTGTTGTTTTTTTTTTTTTATTTGTTCGAACCCCGCAGCGGTCGTTGAAAAAAATATTTTTTTTTTTTTTTTATTTTTGTTTTGTTTTGTTTTTGTTTTTTTTTTGTTTCTCTTTTTTTTTTTGAAAAAAAATAATAATAATTTAATAAAAAAAATAATTAATTTATAATAACAATTTCAGGAAATAAAAATAATATATAATAGGTTTAATAAGTATAACATTATAAGTAAAACATATTCATGTAATGCGGTCGGCCTGAGATCGATCCCTACGGTGGGCAAGACAAATTATTATTTTAATTTTTTTTTTTTTTTGGTTTTTTGTTTTTTTTTTTTTGTTTGTAGTTTTGGTTTTATTTTTTTTTTTTTTTTTTTTTTATAACAATATCATAGAAAAAAAATAAACTTATCTTTATTTGTAACGCGCCGTTACAGTCCCCCCCCACTTAAGAGGGTGACCTAAGGTCAAAACGCAAATATATAAATAGTATATAATAGTATATATTCGTATATAATAAGTATGTATATAAAAACAAAATACAATTCAGTTTTATTACTTAAATAAAAGTGATAATTCGTATACATAAGAAAAGAAAAGGATAAGAAAAAAAAATTATACGTAAGCAAAACAACAAAAAAAAAATTTTAAACGCGTTTAACTAAAACGCGGTGGCCTTGGCAGCGTAACTCGGCGTGTTCGTCGTCCACTAGCGTGACAGCGATACCTGGTCGGCCCCGTCTTCGGATGTACCATGTTTTTTTGTGGTTGGCTGGTAAATCTCTCTTGATTTTTACATTGAAGAGTTTTGCCACAGCGTTGCTTGGCTGATTACTGATCGCCGGTGAGGTTGACGCTAGTGTTGGCGAAGGTTTTGTCAGCGTTGATGCTGGTCCTGAATGTGGTGGCGATGTGGACGCAGGCGATGCAATGGAAGGCCCTGGTTCCGATGGTGATGGTGGGGATATTGCTACTGTTTCTTCGGGTAGCTCTGCCTCTGTTGGTTGCGGTGATGGTAATGAGGATGCCGCAAAGCAGGTCGCTCTTTCGATTTTGCGCGACACCAGGCGCCATCCACCAAATTTCCCAATCGGCAAATTCTTTAGTAAGGTGGCTTCCATTGGTGGCTGCAGCGGTAAGGGCTCCCTTGGCATAGTGGTCTGCCGGAGATAATTGGCAATACGGCCCGGGTGGATGGGGTTGGTTTTTTTCCGCTCCATTGTGTAGACAGTACTAGTTCAGTGGAGAAGAAAAGAAATAAAAAGAGAAAAGAAGAAGAGAGAAAAAAAAAAGAGAAAAAGAAAATAGTACGGAATTAATGGAATTAAAACAATAAAGGATGCTTATGAATAAATAAAAAACGAAAACAAGATCTAGGATGAATGAGTGTATTTTAAAATGAAACATATTGACAAAATTTCAACTTCCCCTTTATGTATATAAATATACGGCCTCCCTTATATTTGCCTTGGCGTAAATTCTTTTAGATCCTGGATGTGTGCCCGGACCGTCACATTTTTAGACTTTTCCGTGCTGACGTCTTTTAGTTCAACGATATTAGGTGATACCAATCGTCGTACTATAAATGGACCGGAAAACTTAGGTGCAAGCTTCTGGGAAAAATAGTCTATTGCCGAAGATAAAGGGTGTTCTCGTTTTAAAACTAAAGTCCCGATGACTGGTTTCCACATTCGGCGTCGAAGATTATAATATTTCTTTTGACGCTCCGATGCAATAGTTATGTTTCGGTTAACTTCTTCCCATAATAGCTGTATGTCGGTGTGTTGTTGACTGTCATCGGCTGGTACTGGTCCATTTTCTCTTAGTTGATTTGACACATTTGGGTTACGGCCGAAGTTGATCTCAGCTGCTGAGAGCTTGGTTGACTCATGGCAGGCGGTGTTAATTGCAAAGGCAATTTCTGCAAGTTGGCTATCCCATTTTCGGTGGTTGTTACAGCATCTTTGAGCGATCATAGTTTTAATCACCCGGTTGGTCCTCTCGGTTGGATTCTCCTGAGGAGAATATGGGGCTGTAAAACGGTGTTCGATTCCCAAGGCGGCTAGAAAGCTTTTTAGTGTTCGGCTCGTAAATTGTGTGCCATTGTCGGACAAAAATATTTTTGGACAACCAAATCTATAAATGACACGCTCTTTTAGAGCGGTGATGACGCAGCTGGCCGTAGCTCGACGAACTGCAACTAGTTCAGTCCATTTGCTGAATTTATCAACTAGTACAAGTAACCCTGTGTTGCCTTGAGAAGAGCGAGGAAGGGGACCAATAAAATCGGCACATACAAGTTCCCATGGTTGAGTGCTTGGCATGGTAGCCATGAGTCCAGCTGGCTTACGTTGTTCGACTTTAAACTTTGCACAAGAGCCACAGCTTTTTATATATTGTCTGACATCTCGATACATACCTGGCCAGTAGTAATTTTGTTGGGCACGTTTTAGTGTTTTGTGTACGCCGAGATGACCAGAACTTGGGTTGTCATGAACTTCTTTAAGAATATCGTTTTGTTGTGATTTTGGAATACAGAGCTTCCATTGCGGTGAAGTGGTTACTGTGAACTTCCTTGGAATATGCTTAAACATTCGTTCTTTCAAAATACGGTAATCTGGAAATTTATTGCTGTTAGCTTGAACCCTTTCCTTTTGTCTATTATACCAGCTGGGGCCATCTTCAAAAACTGCGAGAAGTGGTGATTTTACTTGGCTGTTGTCTAACGGACTCCGAGAGAGTGCATCAGCGACGACATTGAGGCTCCCTTTGCGATGCTCTATGTCAAAATCATATTGTTGCAATTCCAACGCCCAACGAGCTATTCTCCCAGAGGGATTTTGTAAGGAGTGAAGCCATTTCAGTGAGTGATGATAGGTGATTACGGTGAAATGGTAGCCTTCAATATATGGTCTCATCTTCCTTATTGCCCAGAGTATAGCAAGGCATTCTTGCTCGGTGGCTGAGTATTTCCGCTCTCGTTCGGTTAAAGTTCTGCTCGCATATGCCACGACACGTTCTTGTTCAGAGTGTCTTTGAAACAAAACAGCGCCTAAACCCTCTCCACTGGCGTCGGTTTGTAAAATGAAAGGATGTTCGAAGTCAGGGCAGCATAACACGGGTGCTTTGGTTAATTTATTTTTTATTCCTTCAAAAGCTTCGTTTTGTTCCTTACCCCAGTGCCATTTTTCACCCTTCCTTAATAAGCGGTTTAAGGGTGCCACGAGTGTTGAAAAATCGGGTACAAATCTTCGATACCATGATGCTACTCCAAGAAGTCTTCGAAGCTCTCGAATGTTCGTAGGTATGGGTATCTCTTTCATGGCTGACACTTTATTTGGATCAGTGTGAATGCCTTGTTCACTTATCACATGTCCCAAATACTTTACGCTGGTACGAACGAAATCACTTTTCTCAAAATTAATTTGAAGGTTGGCTTCTTTTAATTTTTTAAACACCATAGAAAGGTTACTGAGATGCTCTTCAAAAGTCTTTCCCAGGATAATTATGTCATCTAAATACGCAAATATTTTTGGTTGTAGTTCTGGCCCAATAATTTGATCTAAGATTCGTTGGAACGTCGCTGGGGCCGAATGAAGTCCGAACGGCATAACCTTCCACTGGAATAAGCCCCGGCCTGGTACGGTAAAAGCGGTGTATGGCTTTGACGCCTCTTCTAATGGGATCTGCCAATATCCATTTTTCAAATCAATTGATGATATGTATTTGGCTTCTTTAAGTTGGTCTAGTATTGCGTTAATCTGTGGCAATGGGTAGGCATCAGGATCGGTAGCTGCGTTAAGTTGTCGAAAATCAATGCACATCCTCCAAGTGCCTTGTTTTTTACGAACTAAGACAATAGAAGAGCTGTACGGGCTATTAGATGGTTCTATTCGGTCGGTTGCGAGTAGTTCATCAATTTCATGATCTATTATGGCTCGCATTGCTGGATTTCTTGAGTAATACCTCTGTTTTATAGGATCACTGTGTTTGAGACGAATGCGATGTAAGCCCACTGTACAAGGTCCTTGGATTTTCGAGAAGATGACTTCGTTTTTTTTTATGAGGTCTTCTAATAATGAATTTTGTTCTGTTGTTTAGAATTCTCGGCTGACGAGAGCATTAAGGTGATCAAGCGGAGGTGTGGATACTTGGTGTTGAGTGGGCAAATCGATGTTATCCAATGTTAACTTGATATTCCTTTGGGTAAGAAAGTCCATACCTAAAATGACTGGTTCTGCTAATGTGGGCATGTACGACGATAGCACTCGTGTCTTCCTGCTGTTAAGGAATATGTCCAACGGATATACTTCGGTACTTGTTACGCAGGTTTTATCTGCTAACTGAACACTTCGCTTATGTTCTCGTGGTTGAATGCCCTTATGACGTAGATGGTGTTGTACTAGTGCGCCGATGTAAGTAAGTGTTGCGCAAGTATCAATTAATGCATGTGTTTTTAACCCAAGAATATCGATTTGAATGTAGTACCGGAATCCGGTATACTGATTTGACGTAGCGATTGTATTCGGGGTAAGAAAAGAGGTTGTATCATTTGGGCATGGGCATGATCTTGAAAACACACCATCTTGTCCACAGCGTGAACAAAATAGCAATCGCTTGCCTTTGCATTGGTTGCGGTAATGCCCTGGATTTTTGCAGCGCCAACAATACGTGTTCCGATTGTAGCTACTGTTCGCAGGGGCTCCGAGACAGTGATTGGGTTGAGGGCGATTAAACCTATTCTCATCTCTTCTCAATAGTTCATAATCGTCTGTTAACTCCATTAGTTCATTCAAGGAAGAAAAATCATTTCGCCTGACATATAATTTATATTCAACTCGCAATCCGTTGTATATACGATCAGTGTGATCTAAGCACTTTAATTGGGGATGCTGGCGAATTAATGTTTGCATGGCTAGTATATAGTCTCTGGCCTTTTCTCGTTGCCATTGCTTTCGATGATATATAGTATCTTCGAGCTGGGCAAGATACCTTTTAGGTAGGAAGAATTATTTGATTTCAGTTTTGAAGTGGTTCCACGATGAGATGCTCCCTCGGTTAACACGGTACCACTGTAAAGCCTTGCCTTGCAAAATTGCTGGTAATGCAGGAAAAAGTGAATTTTCAGGTAATTGGTAACATTCAGCTAACTCTTCTATGCGTTCCAAGAAATCAAGTAGGTTTTCTCCACCCTCAAACTTTAATTCCCACCGTTGTACGGTACTCATAATCTCGCCTTCTGTCCAGCGGTGTAAGTGTGGTGAAAGGCGTCCTCGGGAAGTTGAAGGTATGTCGACGGTGTGACTTTCATAAATGTATTTGTTTTCTTCGCGTTTAACCTCATCTTCTAGTTCTTTAAAAATATTTTCCGTAGATTTCCGGCAACGTTTCTTCTTTATGACTTCACTTAGTTGACGGCGAAGTTGCTCGACAGTACATCCATCAGTGGTTAGTCCAATTTTCCGACATTCTTCAATGAGACGATCTTTCTTTAGGAGATAAACCCAGCTGACCGAATCTACCATTAGGGAATGCTTTCCGTCATTTTGTTGCCTGGTTATAGTTGTTGCTTCCGACTGTTGCTGCATGCTGTTTGATTGTCCTGATCCGACGTCGTTGGTGGTTTTAAGCGGTTTTCCACAGTCGTCGTTGGAGTCAAGTCCCTGCTCGGGCGCCATTTGTGACGTGGTTTTATCAAAGGCTGAGGTAAAACTCAGCCGCTCCAAGGTTCTCTGAAGGATCCACTCAACCTTCAGTAATTAAGTACACAATTGAATATGATTTTATATTTTCAATCTTTATTGTACAAATTCAATCACTTAATATAATCCTTATGATAATATATACAAAGTAAACAGTGCAGCGTACGTAGTAAACAGTCGGTGGCGGTTCGACGTTTTATCGGTAAGGTTCGGTTCTGGTATACGGAAATGGCAACGGTGCGGCGCTGCTAGCTTAGCGACGGATTCAGTTTTGTAAGATCTAAACTATTGCTTCAGAGCATACGGTCGCAGGTTTTCTTAATAGAAGCGTTGGCTCAGCGAGCGCAATTAAAGTGTAAACTGCATAGCAGGATTTGCATAAAAAAAAAATATAATTAACCATAAGCGCAATTCTGGTGTGAGGTCGGCTGCAAAGCTTAGAGAAAACCAGGTTCTGGCAGCGCAGCAAGCAGAACAAGTAAATAATTAAACCTTTTGCGAGGGCGACTGAGCAGCTTAACATAAGCGAGGTTCAGGCGGCGAAGCAAATAGAATATATGACAAGTGCTCTGATGTGAGGGCAGCTGAAAGGCTTATAGAAGCGAGGCAGCGAGGCAGCACAGCAGGCAGAGGCAGAACTTTCAGTTGAAGGGTAGACGAAAAAAGCAGATTAGTGCAAGGTCCGACTACAAGCTCACCGAAGTTTTTATATAAAAAAAAAATAATATAAAAAAAAAAATACCAATAAAACTTCCACAGAAGTAAGGTATGGTCGTGAAACGTTTGAAAGGTTATGCACCGACGAGTCACACCAGTTGCAACAATCTGCGCGTACTTAACCATTCGACATTCAAAAGCAGTTGTGAATCATATTATCGGAAGGGCACATCAATCGAAGTTTGGCTACGTGTTTTAAATTTGTTGTCAATAGTTTGTGCGTAGGTGTTTTGTATGTGTGTGTATGTTGTTTCTTAATCTAGTTTTACAATAGTTTTTGTTTTTTTATTTGTTTGTACTAAATATGCCTGGGTTCGAACCCCGCAGCGGTCGTTGAAAAAAAATATTTTTTTTTTTTTTATTTTTGTTTTGTTTTGTTTTTGTTTTTTTTTTTCTCTTTTTTTTTTGAAAAAAAATAATAATAATTTAATAAAAAAATAATTCATTTATAATAACAATTTAAGGAAATAAAAATAATATATAATAGGTTTAATAAGTATAACATTATAAGTAAAACATATTCATGTAATGCGGTCGGCCTGGGTTCGATCCCTACGGCGGGCAAGACAAATTATTATTTTCATTTTTTTTTTTTTTTTTATTTGGTTTTTTGTTTTTTTGTTTTTTTTGTTTGTAGTTTTGGTTTTATTTTTTTTTTTTTTTTTTTTTTATAACAATATCATAGAAAAAAATAAACTTATCTTTATTTGTAACGCGCCGTTACACAATAATCAACAAGATTTGTCTCTGCTTTCGTTGGCTCCTTCAACGAGTACTATGCAAATGCAATCTAGCATTCAAAAAGTGACAATGTTGAGAAGACATTCGAAAGCAACTAAAACACCAACTGAACTAAAACAAGGAACGAAAATAACTGTTATTTTACAATTTTCAAATGAAAAACATTGTTGAAAGACTTTTTCAAATATACCATTATGTTACAAATGTCCTCAGCCTCATGAATATTAAGTTCCTTTTAAATTTAAGACTGATTCTTTAAAAGTTAAAATTTAACGCCCGGTTTGTTCACAGAGTTACAAATATAAAACTTGTCCTGTAACTGTTTTTGTGACTTAATCAGTTTGTTCGGCATCTAGAACTCGTTATATATCAAATTGAAACGAACTTTAAACCTCGTTATAAATAAAAATTCAGTTGTGCTAAAACGCCACAAAATGTGTTTTAAATTTGTAACGAGTTTTATAGCCTGGTTATGAATTAAACGTCAGTTCTAACAAAACGCTATAAAATGTATACATATTTGATGCTTTCACTTTTTCACCACGTTATAAAAGCATTTCACCAGTTTATAACGCGTTACAAATCGACCGTAAAAATTGAATGAACAAATCGAAAAAAGTTATAACGTATTATAAAGAAGTTTTATTTTGTAGCTGGTTTTAGATATAACGCGTTATAAGCAAATTTATAACTCTGTGAACAAACCGGCCCTAAGTTTTTTTTTTTGCCTTGTATTTTTCGATGAAAAATAAAGGTTCTTTTGACTTATATTTTATCTTAAGTTTTTTCGGTCAAAATTATCAAGCAATCTGTGTTTGTTTTAAAGGCCGCTTGACAGATTGAACTGTTGACACCATGTGCAAAATGTCTCACCGATGAGATGAAAATAATGTTATAAACATTTTTTTAGTCGGTAAAATGACTTGAACAAATCTGTGTCGACAAGGGATAACAGCTAAACTCATTTTCATAATTTCAGGAGAGCATTTTTAAAACTTAAATTGCTACCTTATATCAGGGTACCCTGACTTTTGTTTAGATTTGATGGCCTCAAACATTTAATTTTCAAGTAACAACCATACAAATCGCAATGAAAGAAATAACCTCAGTTTGTCCTTACTCGACTTTAGCGGTTATTCCTTGTCGACATAGAAATATAAACTACCTGATATTTTTGACCAAAAAATAAACGGCAGAAGAAAATAACTGTTATTTTCGACCGATAAAATAAAAGTCAAAAGTAACTGTTACCGACCGATAAAATAAAGGTCAAAAGTAACTGTTATATAATTGCCCAAAAAACTATAAGGCTCAAAATAACTTTTATTTTTGTCGGAAAAAAAAACCAAAGAGACAAAAGTTAATATGTGATACTTTCGATAAAAACCTTAGCCGATACGATATGCAAATATTGAATCAAGATTATTATTCCATTTAGTATTGATTGAATTTCTTTTCAGATACTTTCTCTCTCTATTTCACACTAAAATCTCTCTTATTTCTTACTGTTAAAGAAGTTTCACTTCTGCCACGTGTACGTTGCTACACGCGAGTTTTTTTTTTTTTAATAAAATATACTAAAACTTATTAATGCCATATGAAAGAACATCTGAAAACATGACCTTTCAATCATTGTAATATGTTCTTTAATAAGGATTTTATGAATTTTTAAATATTTCGAATTCTTTATGTAATAAACTGATATCTGAAACACCCTGCCCAAGCAACAATTACTGTTTTTATTTTATCCTTAAAACTTCCTGAAGAGAAATTATTAAGAATGACACACTTACGATTATCTCTAAATGATATCTGTAAGATACTTGTACAACTCTTCTTAGCTCATTTTGGCACTATATAAGTGCGAGTTGTTATTTTAAGAGCGCCCTCATATCGACCTCTTAGACCACTGAAACAAGATCAACACTCTTAGAAGCATTGTCTTAGACAAGACTTACAGATCTATTGCAGATAAATACTTTTAAGAGAATTAAAACACAAATACGTAACATAAATACTTCCCAAATTATTATATCTATAATATTGTATATGCGTGGTGTAATATTTTATCACATTAACGCAAAAATTTCATTGCAATTGAAGCTTTACCGTATGAATCTTATATTGCACCTCGGTTAGAAGTTGTGCCCTTTCGCAAAAATCAACATTAAAAGTTTTATTTAATTAACAAATTATACCATACTCTCAATAAATGCACTGTAAGGCAGTTTTAAGAGGTGATCCTCCATACAAGAGTTCAGCTCTTACTTCAAAAATAATATACTTAAGTAAGTCACATATAAGAGTTTTATACTCTACGAGATGGGTTAAAGGCTTAATTTGTAGGACCACCATTTTGAAAAGAATTCGCTAGTCAGACCTTTGCTCTTATAATCAGAGTGATACTCTTGTAGTCAGACCGTTGCTCTCATAATCAGAGTGATACTCTTCTAGTCAGACCGTTGCTCTTATAATCAGAATTATACTCTTCTAGCCAGACCGCTACTCTTAAAATCAGAGTAGTACTCTTCTAGTCAGACTCTGACAAATGTCATTTTAGGATATAATGTACTCTTTATTGACATTTACAGGGCCCTTGATTTTACAGTATACCAGATCAGATCAGAACTCCTTCAATATAAGACTTGGAAATGTCTATAAGACTTAATCTATAAAGCTTAAACTCTTCAGAGTTTGACTCTGAAAGCTGAAGTCTTGTAGAAGCCTGTAAGAAATGACTTGTAAGATACTGAATCTTCGCAGGAATGCTCTTATAACACATCTCTCTTAAACTACTGTGAGATAATGTAAAATAGAACAGAACACTTATAGACAACTAGCTTTGCTGTAATTAATCTGTAAGCGTATTACTTTTGCTGAAGATAGCTATAGGACCTAATTCAATAATAAAATTTTTCATCGAGTGCTCAATTCTTAAGAATTGTTGCTTGGGTGTCTTCCTAAGGAGATATCAGTGTCCGAACATATCAGTTGCCGCAATAAGAGTTTAAGTCGGAAAAGAAAAAAAATGTTTTACATTGTCCCTGTTAGCAAAAAACTTTTTAGACCTCTTTGAAATAATTTAATGAGAACCCATAAAAAGTATGCAGTTGTGGGATTAGTAACAAGATCTGAATTTTTTATAATTGTTTTTAGACAACAGGATGTCCCAAATTATGTTGCAATAATTATTTTTGTTTAAATTTTTTTTTTTAAATAATAAAATATATAATATATTATTGACATATGAAAGAGAATTAATTAAAATTCTAATAAAAAGCATTGTGCAATGGTCGAAAAGTAAAAATACATTAAATTTAATGTTTTTTTTTCAAATAGCATTAATAAATTTTAGTATATTTAATTACAAAAACGACATGTAAACAAAAATAATTTAGAACACCTAAAATTAATTTAAAAAAAATTAAGATCTTGTTTTAGTCCTCACAACTGCATACTTTTTTCGGGGTTCCAATGAAATTTGTTTCGACCAGGGCTTAAAAACATTCTTGCTAACGAGAAATACACTGTAAAAAAATTTTATTTTCTCGGCCTTAGCTCTTATTTCAGACACCAGTACTTCAACTTTTTTTTCAAGCCGGTCTAGTGTACACCTGGACTCCAGGACAAAGAGCCTGAAACCAGATCATGTCCAGATTTTCCGGGATGTATGGCAGCCCTATTCAAGGGCTATGTTATGCTGGTGGTCATGGGCACATCATGGTCTCACATGGTATCGCATCATGGTTGTTTCCAAGGTTCATTTATATAACGTTGCGTACATTTTTGACGTTTTCTCTTTTCGGCACCCTTATTTTAAAATGAGAACAATAGAGCGTAGTAATTTGAGAAAAGAACTCACGCGGTTGCCTGAATAAAATACTATTTGGTAGTGGTATGGTTGTAGTACTACTTGGTAAATTGGAAACTACAATTTTTGTTTAGTACTTTTATTACTCCTATTTTTTATCTTTACATTCGGCTGTCCTGATAAAATGAAGCCGAGGAGTTTGATATGCCCATAATTTTAATTTTGATTGAATGATTGCAGCATTATAACCTAAAAACGGTTTAATGAAAGAAATATATATTAAGAACATCAAGAAAGACAGACCAAATAAATATTTTCTGAGTCGAAACTTTAATTGCATTGGACTACGGTAATCATTAAAACCACTTTTACTTCTAATCTTGCCAAAAAAACAATATTTCAACACATCTTGTGCACAAAATCTTGTACACAATATCTTGTACACAATATCTTGTACACAATATCTTGTATACACAATCTTTTACACACACATATTGTACATCTGTACACAATATAATAAAACTACACAAAACCGTCAAACGTTTTGCAAACGTCAAAATATTTTTGTTTACATAAAATATGGATGCGTCAAAAAATGTAGACAACCTTAAATAAATGATACTTGGGTTGTTACAATGTAAATGAAAAATTAGAGAACTGGAGTGAGAGAGCATATTTTTCCTCTACGGAAGAGGGGGAATGACTTACGCATATGTATTTATATCAAATCACGGAATCAAAAGTGTTGCGTTATTATATTATTAACAACATTTGCGTTTTGACATGGAAATATGGTTAATGGTAGCACTAAAAGTATTAAAAGTAGCCAAAAGTTTACTACTATTTAGGGATCATTTGGCTGCAATCTGAATATAGCACCTTCAAAATAGATGCATCCTCTATTTTTGACATTGGAACTCGTACAAGCCTGTTGTGCTCGCACTCCCATCAAACGTCAGAGCTATTAAATGCTCGTCTGGCAGACACTTGCAACAGTCAAAATAGGCTGGCTGTTTAGATTTACTTTTAAAACTATGAAAAGAATATACCCACAACATTTCACCTTTGTGGGAAGCAGGTTATGAATTACCCTCCCGATGACAACTTTGCTGTCTTCTGGCAGATACTTGCAACCATCCAAATTGGTTGGCAAATGTTTTTTTTTTACACTTTTATATATGTAAATTACAACATATTAAAATTTTATCCTTATTAAAATTTTATCCTTGTGGGAGCAGGTTCAAAAAAATTTTTTTTTTTACATTTTCAAAAATGTAAAGGACAATGATGCAACCGTGAGATCCCTGCCAGAACGGTATTTTCTTAATAGACTTAAAATAAATCATCACTTGAAAATTTTCTAGCCTTGTGGGAAACGGGTTAGTCAGATGGTTCACTAGCTCTCCTACTATTAGTGGCTGCGTTACTTTAAAAATACTATAAACAACAAATCTTAATTCATAAAGATGTTTTACAACTACGTCACTTAAGTAGCTTTTAGACGCCGAAATTTCATTAAAACAATGAGAATCCTCCAGTAAGTTTCATCGGATATAAATTCACTTAAATTCCGATAAATCGGATTGCAGAACACCTACAATCCTCCAAAAAAACAAATATCGGATTCAAAGATTGGAATCGGATTGCAGAACACATTTCAATTAAATGTCATAGGAAGTTAATCCAATTCCGACGTAAATCGGATTTCAGAACATGCCTGATTATACATATTTAGGCATGTTCTGAAATCCTATTTACGTCGGAATCGTATTTACATTTGACATTTGATTGAAAGGTGGTCTGCAATCCGATTCCGATTTTCGAATCCGATATTTGTTTTTTTTTTGGCGGATTGTAGGTGTTCTTTAATCCGATTTATCAAAATTTAAATCCGTTGAAATTTTTACTGGAGGATTCTCATTGTTTTAATGAAATTTGAGTAGGGGAAGAGTGGTATGAAAGAGCCAAGTTTTGAAAGATTTTGATTTACGCGGAAGTTTTCATACGAATGCTTCCTTAATTATAATTTTTAAGAAGCAATACTCGCCATATGGCACCCACGAACATTTGACAGTTCACTGATAATAAACGACGTTGGTGTATCGTATTTTAGATTTCTTCATCATTAAGTAAGTTTTTCAGAACATTTTATTTGTTTTGTGACATCTTCACCTTAAAAACTAACAGTAATATTATTATACTATAATTTTATGGATTTATTAAGCCTTCCAATAACATATTTATTTTGCCGGAAAAATCTTGATTTCATACTAATTTTTGAGGTTATGTTTCTTTGGACAATATGTTTTGAACGAGCTGGGTTGCGGTGGTATGAAAAAGCGTAAAGGAAGTTTAAATTATTTTTGTCAAAAATGTTTTTTAGTGTTTTAAACATCTTATTTTGTTTTTGGAATAGGTCTTATTATTATAGATTTTCTTCAAAGCAATTTAATTTTTTGCTAAAAATATTTTTAGTTTTTTAGCTATTTTTTGTTTTTAGTTTTGAAACTTTTTATTTATTTAATTTGTTTTGGTAAAAACAATACTTTTTATAATGACAATTAATATTTTCAATAAAATATTCGTTATTTTTCGTGTTAAGTCTTGCAATAAGAAGATGGCTCTTTCAAAACTTAGGTTGGCTCTTTCAATGCCCATGTGTTATGAAAGAGCCGAATTTAATATTTTTTATAAATGGCTACAGGTCCAAGAATATTGTTGATTTTGGAAAATATTTCATGGTATTACGTTCATAAATGAATGAGAAAATACTTTTGATACAAGTATTATAATTTTATTAATTATTTTTATATATTTTGTAACTTTTTTAAAACTGGCTCTTTCATGCCACTCTTCCCCTAACATTAGATGAAATAAAAAGTTTCCATTCCGACAAATGGTTTTCTATCATTTGACGACTGCATTTTAATGACATACGACATTTTTATTTTATTTGTAAAATTTATTTTATAATGACATACGACAGTCTCCGTTAAAATATTATAAAATAATTGATAATTATTTGGACACCCAAAGCAATGCTGTAGCGGCATTCCCAAAAAATTAACGTTACGATGTCGTTATCGTTATCTACCCACGTTTGTAGTTTGCAATAATGAATGTTGTTTTCTCAAAACAGTACTAAGCGACAAAATTTTTCAAACGTAACATTCACAATAGAAGCTACAAACGTTGTTAACACCCATCGAAAATATGGCAGCACTGTCCTTTTGACAACTAAATAAGAACGAAATTTAATATTAGACAAATAACAGCAGCAATGAACGCAAAAAAAGAGCAAGCCGGACAACAGCTGAGCAGCACCAAATAATGTTAAATATTTTTGAGACAAACAAAGGGTTGGCCCATGTTAGAATAACAAGGTAGGCGCATATTGGAGAGGAAGTGAGCTAGATGTCAAAATCAGATGTTCGAATTTGAATTGTTCTAATTGTTGTTGTTGCCTTTTAGTTTGACGTTTATAGCACTCATAGCATTGTTTGTGTAAAACAAGTCATTTGAGCAGCCATATTAATATGAGCCTACCTTATTATTCTATCATGGGTTGGCCGAAGGAATGTTTGCCTCATTGCAAACCCATTCAATAGTACTATAAGCAGCATTGGGCGGTAAGCGGTATAAGTTTATAAATTTGACTCTTCTTAATGAAAGGGATTATCCACCCTTCGAAGAAGAGACCACTCCAACGCACTGTCTCGCATCGATATTTCATCCTGCATCAACGCTGCATCCATTACTATAGCTATTTTTTTTTTTTATTATTTTTTTATTATTTTATTATGGCCATATATTAATTAATATTCGAAGGCCATATTTTATTTTTTGTTTTTATAAGTTGGATTTTATCACTGAAAATTATATCAAAGTATCGTATTAACGTTGTTTTTTACACTAAGCGGTGCCAAAATATTCGTAGTTAAGCTAGCAGCAAGTGTAGTTCGAGAACTGTCAAAATTAAGGACATATCTAGCTAAAATATGAGTTGGGAATACCACTTAACAATAATTGCCGTTAACTCGTTTGAGAATGCCGCTACTGGCATCTTTTCCAACAAAGCTTTGTTAACCATTTCCGCTAAAAACGCAAAGTTGCTTCTAACTGTAGCATTGATAATGGTCGTATATAATCTTGCACTTCATTTGTGCAAAGTGTAGCGATAACTACAGTACTCATTTTATTAATTTATTTTATTTTTGAAAGGCTTTCTTTTTTCTGAAAATATTATAAAAATGTCAGATCTGCTGTCATATCATTGATGCGTTCGGAAAACAACATGTTTGAATACAAGTTCGAATCCGATTGCTTTCCGATCGGAATCTAGAACACCTTTTAAAATCGGAAATGAATTCCGATTCCAATCCACTTCCGAGGTGGATTTCAGATCATGCCTGATTAAATATATATATATATATATGTATAGCCCAGCGGTTAAAATATGCCTGATTCAATATATTCTCTCAGGCCTCAGGGGTAATGGTAAGACATGAGTATTCAACATATCTCTTAATTTTCTTTGCCCATATAAATGTCATACTTACGTAATACCTGCTATCGTATAGCGTAAACTCAGGCCTGAATATCCCTAAGAATATTCCTCCGAAAAGTCAGGCCTCAGTGAATACTTTAATATCAGGCCTTCTATCAGGTCGTTCCAAGCCTGAAAATTCAAATGAGAAAGCATTTAGTATATACATTTACCGAGCTGTAGTTCGGCTTTTGTTTTTTTTTTTTTGGATTCGCCAAAGGAGTGTGGAATCTCATAAATACGTATAGCCCGTACTATACGCATGCACGACTTACATTCTAAAATCTATCCGGATCAACCGGAACAGACAGAAGGCACCTACGTACTAAAACACACACCCAGTTGGCGAAGTATGAATTTCCACTAAGCACATTAATTGGCTTTTCAGCGGAACTTAACAATTTTATACAAAAACACGAATTTATTAAGAATTTTTGAATTTAAGAAGTAAACAACATCAAAGAAGTAGTAAACTTTGCATACAACTCTAAAACAAATTGACCAAAGTAACTATAAATAATATGAATATTAGTATCAAGGGATATAATATATGAATCTTTCCATATAATGAGAAAATGTCCACTTTGCAAGGATATATTAAATATGTTTGTTAGAGGAGCACACAGGTTGCTAGCACATTCCTTTAGAATGCAACTCGGAATTTCATCAGGGCCAGTCGAAAAAGAGCATTTAACTTGACGAAGGTCAATCATAACAATAATTGAGTCTATTACTGGAGTTTCAAAAGAGCTAACTG
This sequence comes from Tetanocera ferruginea, assembly GCA_958299015.1. Classification (NCBI taxonomy): domain Eukaryota; kingdom Metazoa; phylum Arthropoda; class Insecta; order Diptera; family Sciomyzidae; genus Tetanocera; species Tetanocera ferruginea. The sequence goes on from OY282640.1 coordinate 107,191,944, forward strand.
GAGGTAAATAAGGATGCTCAGTACACATATTAAATGGTATGTTGGAGTAAGTTGATTTGAAGAAGCTTGCAAACATGTTGGAAATAAAATTGTCACAAGACGATTCCTCTTGATTGAATCTCATCAGGGGCGGAAAGTTGGATGCCTTACGTTTTGAATTAACAAAAGTATAGAAGAGTTTCGGATTATCATTAAATTGAGATTTGATGTTGGCTATATAAGCAGAATAACACTGTTTATTTAATAGCTGGTATCTGCAACGACAAGATGAATAACAAGCAAAGTCAATATTAGAACCAGATTTTTTATATTTTTTAAATAAGCGATTTTTTAAATTTTTAAGTGACTTAAGTTCACTTGTTAGCCAGGGTGGACTAAAGGGTTTAGAATTGTTTTGCTTTGTTGGGACGCACAATAAGAAGCACCTTTGCAAAGTATCATTAAAAAACTGTACCGAGGTTTCGACGTCATAATATGAATACGGTGGTTTAATAGATAGAATCGGTGACCAGTCAGTCTGCGAGAGTAAAGGCTCCAGCAAGTTATGCGTAAGCATACAAAAGTTTCAGAGAGAAGTCAACGAAAAGTATACAAGGGTTCAAAAACACACTTTTCCATACTTAATTAAAAACGAAGTAAGCATGAAAAAAATTTCAATTTAAATCGATTCGAATGAAATGACAAATATAAAATAATTTATTTTTGTCGAATAAGATTGCCAACTAAAATTATAAAAATATATTTTATTTAAGTTGGTAAATTCATCCATGCTTTATGATTGAAAATAGCGGTCAATTTCAGTACAAACCTCGCTTAATAAATAAATCCTGTCTAAAACATATATTTTTTACTGATTTTTAATAAAATTTCGATACATAAGTGTTTAAAATCAAAATTTAAATTATTTATTTAACAGGTTGCAACCCTTTTCTGCTTAGCAATATACGGTGTCGAGCGCTCACACTCAAGTTTTGAAAAGTAAACGAAAATTGAGAAACTGAACGAAAAATTGCTTACGCTCAACTTGGGCGACGCAATATATTGCTGAGCAAGAACGTTCTTTTGCTCTCTAACTTTTGCTTGCTTACGCATAACTTGGTTGAGCCTTAAGGCGTTGAGTTTAACATAGTCTGTACTTTTGAAATTATATATTTTTGTATTTCGCTTATCAGGTGTAAGTTTATTTTCATTTTCATGAGCAAGTAATACTGTTATTTCAAGAGTTGGATGATGTTCATCTTCCGGAAAAAATACAGGGTTTGAGCGATTGAGATATACAGTAGTGCATCTATCTACAAACACAAGGTCCAGCGTTCTATGGTTTTTATTAAAAGTATTATTGACTTGTTGAAGACACAGGTCAGATAACTAATCTAAAAAATCATTTATCCAATTACTAGTGGAAACAGGTGTAAGAAATGAAGAGTCATCTGTCGAATTCCAAATCACAAAGGGTAGGTTAAAATCGCCCAACACAATAAGAACATCGTTATTTTTTAACATATTATGAACTTGCTCGATGGCGTTAATATGTCTTAAGTAAATCGATATGTCACAATTAGGAGGAATGTAAGAACAGGTAAGATAAGCAATGCAATTATTTAATTTAACTGAAACACAAATAAACTCCAGTTCACTGGTGTCGAGAATTGTTAATTCATCAGATGAAAACGAGATATGAACAGCTATGAGAACACCACCACCGATCTTATTATAACGGTCTTTACGGAAAATTTGATAATTTTTACACATTATTTCAGAATTTAGAATATTAGAGCGAAGCCAAGTCTCCGTGAAAATTATAATGTTGTATTCGAAATCAAAACTGTTAATGAACATTGCAGAAAGTTTGGAATTAAGACCCCTTACGTTTTGGTACACAAGTTCTAATTTAGACTTGCGATTTGTTAATCGTTTTTTGGATGAGATTGCGGGCTATTTCGCTGGCGAGGTAAGTGTACTACATTTACTAATCGCGGATTATTTTTGAATTCGAATTCACGTACAATTGTATTTCGCGGCCAGAAACTTACATCAACAATAGTATTAAATAAATTTTCTGGAACTGTCAATCTAAAGGAAGTAGTCGGACGTGCGTTAACGTATTTGAATTTATGAATAGAAATAGAAAGAGTCGATGAACATTTCAACTTTGATTTAATGAAAAAATCTATATAATTTTCTGTTGTATCAGATGCTAAGCGCGAAACAAAAATTGATTTAGTTGGAGGAATAGCAATCAAAGGTTTAGGAACAGAAATGTCAGAAGTAATTGCAATTTGTTGGACATCAGCAACAGTAGGAGCAAGAGAAGCAGCTTGTGCGTATGATATTTCAGGCAAAGCGAGAGGTGGAGCTGATAATGGAAAAGGAGCAGACATAGATAAATTTGCCGAAGAAGAAAGAATAGGAGAAGGAGCATCCGTGTCCATGTCATCAACGTTGTCTTGTTCTATAGAAGGTTGTGTTGGTGTCGAGTCAGTTTTCTGTTTGCTTCGAAGGGTCATATGTTTCTTTTTTCGCTTTGGTGAAGGAATTGACTCATCAATATATTTGAATTCATTGAAAAGAGTTTGATATTTTAAAAATTTATCTGAAAGTGAAGAAAGTTCTCTACTTATTTCCGAGAAACCTTGCTTCGTTTGCTTAAATAGCTTATAAAAGTTTATGTCGGCCAACCTACACTTCTCACAAGACCAACGCAACCCTTTGCCTTCATCAATGGCATCTGCCACTCGACCTGACACTCCTGCACACTTGATGTGAACAATATTGTCACATAACCAACATGACAAAAATCGTTCATTTTCACCTTTAACGGAGCAGCCAGGCTTAGCAGAAATCATTTTTTTATTAATTTTTTTTTTTTAATTTAACAATTTATTTAATATAAACAAAGAAAAAGAAAACACTTTTTGTTTTCACTGCTTATAAAAATAAGCACCAGTGTCAAGCACTTAAAACTTATGCACTTATATACACAGTTTTAAACGCGGAAATTATTGCAATTCGCGGAAACTGTGCACAATTATTAAAGGCACAGAAACACTCAATTGTTTTAACGAATTAAAAGACCGAATTACTATTAAAACCGTATATTTAATAACAGAAATTATAAATTGAAAAATAATTAAAACACGAGCAGAAATTTTCGATGTTGAAAGTTCGACGGAGTTGCCAGACTGGCTTCAGTGTCATAATCATTATGTGAATTGTTTTAGTGAATTTAAATTCTTAGAACTTTTTCACAAAAGAATTCGAAGTTTTGTTGTTTTAAGAATGAAAAATGACGCGTCGGTTGCTTTGAATTTTTATTTTGAAAAAAACTTCCCAAAATTGTTCGGCGGGATTGCAACTTCACTTCTAATCTCAGCCGTTGCTCAATTTAAAAATAAAAAATAAAAAAATAAAAATTTACAGTCTAATTTATAAACTGATTTTAAAGGTTGTTTAACTTTACACAGCACTTAAACACCCAAACGTGATTATAAGCATTTTACACACTTGTTTAAGTACTGCGCAACTTAAACACCGAAAATGCGTGTTTAGAGGCTGCGTTAGTCATATTTGTTGTGAGGAAATATCAATTGTCACATTTTTAACACATTAAATGAAAGTTGAATTTTACAAATTAACATAAAATAAATATGCCACTAAGTTTTGAATCATTTTCTAATGATATTAATATCATTGACTTTTTTGATGAAAGACCTGTGCCTCGAAGAACAAAACTTTACAAAACAAGATATAATCCCATGGGCCTTAGGGAAAAAAATTTTCAGGAAAAGTACAGATTTTCCAAAGAAAATATGAAAAAATTAATAAATATTGTACGCTCAGATTTAAAAGGAGATAAATGAGGTGGTCACATTCCGGTTGAGCCCCAAGTTATTGCGGCTATTGCAATAACTTAGCTCAACCTAAGTTATTGTTTTTTTTTTTTCCATTGCAGTCTTAAGTTTTTCGTTTTGTTGAAAAATTTGACATTTGCACACAGAGGCATTATTTAGACACAAACCTCGTTTAGATAACAAAGCGTTTATAAATAACAATTTTAGCAAGGCTGTATAAACCCTTAAACGATGTGTAACTAAACAAGTGTTTAAACGATGTTTTAGGAAATCTAATAAATTAGACTGTTAGATTCTAAGTAAAAAAAAAAAAAATTTTCTATAAGAGCGTTATGCTGCTGGCGTATGCTGATGATATTGACATCATTGGCCAAAATACGCGCGAAGTCAGTGCAGCATTCTCCAGGCTAGAAAAAGAGTCGAGTCGAATGGGTCTTGCAGTGAACGCAGATAAAACGGAGTATCTCGTGTCAACAAACAAACAGTCCCAGCGTCTTGGAAACCACGTCACTGTTGACAACACCTCCTTTGAGGTAGTGAAGGACTTTGTTTACCTGGGATCCAGTATTAACTCCTCCAACGATATCAGTATTGAGATTAAACGAAGGATAACTCTTGCCAACAGGTGTTACTTTGGGCTCAGTAGGCAATTGAGAAGCAGAGCTCTCTCTCGACGAACAAAACTGACGCTCTATAAGTCAATAATCATGCCCGTCCTACTATACGCATCACAAACCTGGACGTTGAGCAGCTCTGATGAAAGGACTTTGGGAGCGTTCGAGAGAAAAATCCTTCGCAAGATCTATGGTCCAATCTGCGTCAATGGCGAGTACCGAATACGATGGAACCACGAGTTGTATGAGCTATATGCCGACATCGATATAGTCAAGCGTATTAAAATAGAGCGGCTTCGCTGGCTAGGTCATGTCGAGAGAATGAACGACGAAGCTCCAGCGAAAAAAATATTGGATTCGGTACCCAGCGGTGGCCAACGCAGACGAGGAAGACCGCATCTCCGTTGGAAAGACCAGGCATTGGATAACCTGACGACGCTTGGAGTTTCCAACTGGCGCCAGCAAGCGCACGACAAAAGAGGCTGGCGCAAATTCTTAGACCAGGCCAAAACCGACCAACGGTTGTAAGCGCCATCTAAGTAAGTAAAGTAGATTCTAAGTATTAAACAAGTCATGTTAACAAATTATCAAAAAAAAAACTCTTTGGCATTTAAAATTTCCGATATCTATGTGCAAGAGACATCCCTGAAAGCAATTGCTTCTGACTCGTTACTTTACTTTCTTCTCGCTTTTCGTCATAAGTAACGAGCTGTCAAAAAAACGCAATTTACGCAAGAAAAGTTGAACTAATTTCAACTTTCTTGCGTAACAAGCGTTTTGCCAGCGTAACGTTCACAACCATTGAACTCGCTCCAGTTGCGTTTTTCGTCCGTTTACTCGCTAGAGCAATTTACGCAAGAAAATTATGGTAGAGTTCAATCACTGCGTTTTACGTTCAGAGCAAGCAAGGGCTGCAACATTATAAAACATTTTGTATGTTCTTAGCGTCATATTTGTTAGTAATTTTTATCATTTTTCCACAAAAGTACTCAAAATGTTTTCATTTATAATCATAAAAACTTAAATTCTACGTATAAAACACGTCCTGTTAACAAATTATCAACAAAAAATCTAACACATTTAAAATGTTTAAGATCTATGTCATCCCTGCAAGAGTCATCCCTGAAAGTAATTGCTTCTGACTGAAATGTTTTCAACTTTCTTGCGTAACTAGCGTTTTGCCAGCGTAACGTTCACCACCATTGAACTCGCTCCCATAAGCTTTCACATACTTCTATTTTGTAACGCAAGTGAGTAAACGGATGAAAAACGAAAATGCATCGAATGAACTTCCAGCTTATAACTTTATTTCAACGATCAGTGTAATTTAGATCGGAATTTAACTGCGGAGTTTTTATGTGCAAAGTTTTCAGAAGACATAACACAACTTTATTTTTGGATTACATTTTGCCGATCATAAAACAGTTTAATATCAGTCCAATCATGAAAAATTTTCTCCCGGGAGTTGTAAATGGGAGTTTCCATTTTTAAGATAAAGATAAAATACTTTTTGAAAATTTTTTAATGCAATTTCGTTTATCAACCACCAATATTCATGAGTGTAAAATAATAAAATGAGATATCTTTAAATGCTATTTCAAAACAGGAAACTCCCATTTACAACTCCCGGGAGAAAATGTTTCATGATTGGGCTGTATAATTTTTCAATCGGAATCGTGTGTTGTTCACCGGCTTCATACCGTTATGTTTAAGTCCACGTCTGATATGTTTAAGTCATACAAAACCAAATTTTTAAACTTTAAATATTTTCTTTCGAACTGTTAACTTGTATCAGCTGGGTATTACACTGATTACACGGGCAACAGTATAAGTATTTATTAACCCTGTTTACAGCCATAAATTTCGCTTAACATTAAAAAAGTGTGATGAAAAATGTTGGTAGATTTTGAGTAGTTTTTCTAAAATTTTTTGGAAGATTTTCACCATGCTTCTGGTAGAAAGACACTTTGACAAAACGGTCACCCTGTTTCTTGCGTAAAGGCCGTAGATACTTCATTGGTTTTTTTCCAAATTAATGCATTGAATTTAGAAGAGTTGAAATATAGCTCAAGCGTAAATTCAATTGGTGTGAGTGGATATGCATATAGTACGAATTGGAGAAAAAAATGTGGGACGGACTGCATTTTCAATGAATTGTTATTGACGTTTCTCTCAATTCGTTGCTCGTCAAGTTAATGGTGAAAAATTAACTGTCAACTACCAATGATGCTGAACTGTCAAAATTAGCTCTTGGCAGTGAGTATGCGTCTATCCCATTCTCGCACATGTATTATTATTGTTTAATACATTTAAGCCCGTATGATACTTCATTGTTTTTTTCCAATTTTATGTATTGAAAATGAATTTAGAAGAGTTGCAATATAGAGCAAGCTTAAATTCAATTCGTGTGAGTGGATATGCATATAGTGCTAATTGTAAGAAAAAATGAGTGCCGAATCGCATTTCCAATGCATTGTTATTGACGTTTCTCTCACTTCGTCGCTCGTCAAGTTAATGGTCAAAAATTAACTGTCAACTGTCAATGTTTTTCAAAGCAATTAGCTGCTGACAAGAAAAAAAAAACAGCGCCGACTAACAATGATGCTGAACTGTCAAAACTAGCTCTTGGCAGTGAGAATGTGTTCATCCCATTCTCGCATATACAGGGTTGCCCATATTCGACGGACCCATGTTTTTGTTAAAAAAATCGAAGAAAAAAATAAAAATTTGGCGGTTGGCAATCTTAATCATTTAATTTGTTCCAAGTAGATTTGTTTACATCAATTTTTGAATATGATATCTCTCAAATGGCCGCCTCTGGCGTTGATGGCGTATTGTGCCCTTTTTGCAGCATTTTCCATCGTTTTCGCCAACATTTCGGCCGGAATAGCGGCTATTTCTTCACGAATGTTGTCCTTGAGCTCTTCTACGGTATTTGGCTTGTTAACGTAAACCTTTGACTTCAAATATCCCCACAAGAAGAAGTCAGGCGGCGTCAAATCGGGCGAACGCGGTGGCCAGTCCAAATCACCTCTTTTCGACATCAAACGGCCCGGAAACAAATTCTTCAGAAAATCGATTGTTATGCGACTTGTGTGCGGTGGAGCGCCGTCTTGTTGAAACCAGGACTGCCTCATACGCTTTCGACGAATAATTGGCATCACAAAATTGGTCATCATGTCGCGATAACGCTCCTGGTTGATGGTAACAGCATGGCCATTTTCATTTTGGAAGAAAAACGGCCCAATGACCGTTTTCGCACTAACGCCGCACCAAACTGTGACTTTTTCGTCATGAAGAGGCACTTCTTGAATCTCCTGAGGATTTTCAGTGGCGTAAATACGGCAATTTTGCTTATTTACGGTCCCATTCAATGTGAAATCATCGGACATGATAATTTTGTTCCAAAATTGCTAGTCATCTTCGGCCATTTCGATGACTCTTTGGGCCCATTCCAATCGACGAGGCTTGTCAGCAGGCAACAATCTTTGCGTTAATTGAATTTTGTACGGGAACAAATGCAAATCAACGCGAATAATCCGTTGTAAAGTGGACCGAGCCATGCCCAACTGCTGAGAACGGCGTTTTTGGGATGTTCTTGGGGACCTCTCAACACTGGCTCGTACGGCAGCGATATTCTCGGCCGATCGCCTTGGTCGACTTTTATTTCGCCTCTTCGGATTAGAAAGAGCCTCACCAGTCGAAAATTTTTCGTAAAAACGCTTAATGGTGTTCTTAGAAGGCGCACTTCTCACATTTTTTAATATTTTAAAAGCACGTTGAGTTTTCACAATTGACTTCTTCTGTTGAATGTAAATTTCAACTATTTCAGAGCGCTCGCGTGGCGTGTATTGTTCCATGGTAAAAATCTGCTTGGACTGACGCTTCAAACGCGGTATGTCATTAAGCGATCTGACATCTCTGTCAAAAGTTATGGCGTTGCCAGATGGGTCCGTCGAATATGGGCAACCCTGTATATTATAACTGTTTAATACATTTATTGTCTTGCCCACGCGCCACTTGTTTTCAGTTAGAAAAATCGTACAAAGAAATGAAGTATCATACGGGCTTAATTGTCTTGCCCACGCGCCACTTGTTTTCAGTAAGAAAAATTGGACAAAAAAATTAAGTATCATACGGACTTAAAGCCGCGTTTCCATGCTATCTTCTACGATCTCCCACAATCACATTTTTTGTAAGAAAGAATGAGCATGCGAACCCTATCTTGCGGAATTGGCTAATGTTAGTATGAAATAGGCATACATTTTCTACTTTTATAGCATGTGATATCCTCTGTGATTTCATGAGATACTAGAAGATAGAAAAAGTTCAACTTCTTGAACTTTTCCTATAAAAGTGTATCACATGCTTTAATATTTTAAAACCGTGTTTATAGCTGCATGGCATTTTTAATTCTTTGTGACATTTCTAAAAATTTTAATATTATCGGCAGGCAAACAACAGCATGAAATTGCAGAGAGTAAGTTTTTAACTGTTCACATGCTTTAATATTTTAAAACCGTGTTTATAGCTGCATGGCATTTTTCATTCTTTGTGACATTTCTAAAAATTTTAATATTATCGGCAGACAAACAACAGCATGAAATTGCAGAGAGTAAGTTTTTAACTGTTCCTTTCCACATCAAAAGCTTACCTTTTCCTTTACCCGCTAGGTCGTTTTCGCTCTAAAGAAGAGGAAGAGAAGAGGAAGAGAAGAGAAGAGAAGAGAAAGAGAAGAGGAAGAAGAATCTCAATGTGCCGTGCTGAATCTTGGAAGAGCAGTTAAGACAACTGATTCACTCTGTGTGCCACAATGCAGGTTCACAGGCGCCAGCTAAACGATACACCGCTACCCATGAACTATACAGCGACACTGCAAGGAGCTGGTGGAGGTCCCGGACCTTCTTCGCCCGTGTTAAGCAGTATAAATGCGGCCGCAGCAGCAGCCAGTCAACAGCAAATGGCACAAGGCGGGCATACACTTAATGCGCGGGGCAAAGCGCCAACAGAATACGTGGTTGTTTCTGAGGCACTGCGAAATTAGCAGCAACAACATCAACAAGAACAACAACAACAGCTTTGCGCTGAAGTCGTTCCCGTTTTGGTAGCAACATCAGTGCTTGTTTCTGCATGTTCATCGGACACTGAATGTTTCACAGGCACGAGCTAAACGCTACACAGCTACGCATAACGATACACCAACAGCAACAGCACCATCACCAACAGCAACAGCAGTGCGCTGGCGTCGTAAGGGTTTAGGTAGCTTTGTTGCTTTTGTTACGTGACCCTTGTCATCGTACCTGGCATGATTGTGCCCCAGCTAGCTCATGGTTTTAGGGCGCTGTTCTTAACCCATCATGCCAGGTCGAGGGTGCAACAATAACTTCCGGTTAGTACCGGAAGTATAGTAATAAAAACTCAAAAATAAAATTAAATCAAACCAAAATTAAAATAAAATTAAAAGTTATTTGCTCAAACTGAATACAACTGAATTTTAATTAAATTAAAGCGAAAGAAAAAATAAAACCTTGGACAGAAGACGAAAAAAAAAAAAACACAACACCAGCAAGCCAACAACCAATCACTGTTAAGACGGGGTAGAGATGTTAGCCCCTTTTTACACCCACCCAACCATGGTTATCTCTGAGTCGAATAAATAAGATAACCCCAAAAAAAAATGAATGCGTGAAAACTAAATGAAAATGTCCAAGTCTATCATTTTACCCCCTCTTGCACGCCCCTGTACTGTGGCCCCCTTCACGAAACAAATTAGCAAACAATTTTTTTTTTTTACTTAATACTATTCACATATTTATTAAATTTACTAAAAAAAAACTAACAAAATAAACAAGAATTTTTTTTTCATGCAGAGAGTTGGTAACTCTATTAATGAATATCGAAATAATGAAATGAACTTAAAGCTAAAATTTAAATATAAACATATAAATTTGTTTTTGTTTGAACAACCATTGAAATTTATATTAAATGAAACATTTAATAATATATAAAAATAAAAAAAATACAACAAAATATAAAGTTATAAAAAAATTATTTTCTTCTTCGGGACCATAAAAATATTTAGGGCCTCTAAGGGTTAACAACAATAATTATTTTTTTACAATGATGTGTTCATCATGATTTTATTATTTTTGTTTCCCTACCTCAAAGAGCTCTTTTACGGACCTGGGACAAATACGAGATAACAAAAAAAAAAGAAAATTCAATTTAAGTTAACACCCCATATAGGCTGAAAATTTTATCGGCTCCACAAAGACAATTTTAAATCTATTTAAAATATAGGTTCACGAAAATACCACTATATAAAGAAAAACATAAAAATTTAGCTTGATATAAAATTAATTATTTAATGAAATTTAAATTTAAATTATGAAAATTGGACTCAATTTTTTTAAAACAAATAAAAAAAAAACATATCATAAATGGTGATCCGCCACAGCAACCATTTTCTGCGCCGTTCGTTTGCTCGCTTTGTTCAAAATTCGGCTCCCTATCTGACGCACTTTCGGAACCCATTGTATTTTGCAAAAGTTCGGTAAAGGTTTCCGAACTGTTCGTTCGAACTTTCCGAACTTGATCGTTCGAACTTTCCGAACTGTATTAAATTGTTTCTTTATTTTAAAGCGCAGGGTAGCACCGTCACGGAATTTAGTTTTCAAATTTTTTTTACGCACAGTAATTGCACTATTCCTTTTTCTTTATATATATAACTTAAACATATGTGAATATATACAAAATAATAAGGAGAAAGATTGTGGCCGACTTATCTTGTTTCGGTGCGGTCCTGGCACACGGTATCCTTAATTTTTTTTCGCCTTGTCTGCGCTGCGACCACACTGTATAAATATAAAGTTAGTATCTTTTCTTCATTTTTTTCCATTTACATCACCTACATCTTTTCTTCCTTGCTTTTAAATTTCCTCACAAAAATGTAAATTCCTATAATTAAGAAATCCTATTTTAATTCCTTATTATAATTATACTAAGAAAATCTAAAATTTTTAAAGAACATAATCGAAAACTTTGAAATTATTAAATTAATCACTCACTCTTCTATTTGCTGCTAATTTGTATGAAATTATTTTAATTAATTTCTCGTTGGCGCCACTGCGTTCCCTCTCAATCCTTGTATGGTGGTGGTTTTTTTTTTGCGTGTTCACTTTTTTAACAAGACTTTTCACTTTTTTACTAACTTTCTTGCACCAACTGTTTTAGTTCAAGCTTTGCACTTTATTAAAATTCTATTTAATTTTCATGGCCTGAGTAACCCCTATAGCTATGTTCTAAACCGTACTTTTCCATCCTTTGCTTATATTTTTCATACTCCTCTACCCTTTATGTATAAAGTTTTTCCAATTGAGTCTGTCTGTCTGAAAAAAAAATTTCCTAATCAAATATCTTTCAGACTCTATATCTTTCTTTATCTGCTATTATTTTCCTTTTTTTCTTAGCCTATCCACCACCCCTGACTAGGTATAACAGTTGAGTTCTACGCGCTGCTTTATCGACTTCGATTCATGTTCGGATTGCAACAAAAACAAACAGACCAACATGGAGGAACGAGGTAGCTGAAAGAAGGTAAGAATTTTGTTTGATGTTTTATTATCAAAATAATGCATATAGATAATCTTCTTTTCTTTTTTTTTTCAGGTGTTTAAATATACTCCACAACATGGATACTCCCGTCTGCATGGACCTGCAGCCAATTTTCTGTATGGCGTGAACAAAGATGAGTATATTTTACAACAAAAATTAATATGTTATTAACCCTTTTCTGTCTTTCAGTCACCTGTGCCCCGTGTCATCTTAGCTGAAGTGTCTTCATTTTAATATTTTATGAATAATTACAATTTTTTATTTATTTCTTTTTCAGGTGCATTTTTGGATGGATGGACGGACGAACGGATGGATGGATGGACGGACGGATGGATGGACGGACGGACGGACGGATGGATAGACGGACGGACGGATGGATCAACGATGCAATTTGAGTCCGTACCAAAGTGGTCAGGGTTCCATTGTAAGGCCTAGTACTCTACTCGTTTGCGTTAAAGTCCGCTAGCAACATTCATTTTTTTGTAACGTTAAAATTCTGACAAATATTTTGTTGCGAAGAAATTGAAAACTTTAAGAAAGTCATGCTTTACGCTGCAGCTACACGTTCAAGAAATTGCTTTCAAGTTGATCACACATAGTAGTTGTCAAAATTCATTCGAATTGATAGCTGTGACGTAGGCTGTGCGCAACTTGATAGTCAATTTTATTTTCAAGATGCCATCGTCAAGGCAACAACTCAATTTATTTACAAAAACTGTGATCAGCTGTTTAACTTGACCGTCAAGTTGCCTCACGCCTTGAAAGGAAAAATTGATATCAAGCTGGTTTTCAAGTTCGAAAAGTTTGACTGTGTTTGTAAAAAAGTGTGAATGTGTAGCAACCTGAAAGGCAACTTGAAAGAAAAATTGAACGTGTAGCCACCAAGTTACTTCTCAAAATAGAGAAAAATAAATAAATAAAAACAAAAAATTTACGACAACTGTCACTTTTCACTTCAAAATAAATGGAAGGCAGTTCAATTAAATTATCGTAAAAAAATGTTGCAAGTGAAAAGTTGGGAGTATTTTTCACAGCGGAATAGACGGAATAAATAAATAGCAACCAGTCATAGCAACATGCAACAAAACACTGTGTTTGGGTTAAGTTCTTCTGGACAAAAACAGTGTGCAGGTTGAACGTTGTTAGTCACTGAATACGATCGTTATTGGCACCTTTTCGCTTACTTTTCTGACTATTTAAATGTAAATTGTCTAACGTTGGCCTCCGCCCACAACCTGAGACAGTCATGCTAGCCTATACTAGCCGGGCAAAAACTTTTTATATACTTTATTGTGGATATCTTGTAATTGGCTTATTTATGTTTTTCCTTTTCTTTTTTTTACAGATGCTTCAGATGGTTTTTGGAAACAGTTTTGGACGCTTTGAACGCGATTTGCTGTGATTGCCGGAAAGTTTTTATTAATAATATTATTGTCCCTTAATGCCTTTACTTTGTTTTGTTTATTTTTTTTCTTTCAGGTTTCAAGCTATTTTTTACCTACTGGGGGGTTATTATTGACGAGCAATGGACTTTGAGGTAAGTTTGGTACTTATTATTTTATAAAAATTGGTCTTTTATTGTTTTATGTCTTTTGCGTGGAATAAGCCAAGAGGCTTGCCGTTGAGTGTTTCAAGCTTGTATGTATTGTTGCCAATAGCTTGGGTTATGCGACATTTGACAAATTTTCTGCAAAATTTTGCATTTATGTTTCGTTTAAAATCACTTTGAGAAAAGTTTATTTTAAACACTTCCTGTCCAGGAACGGATTGTATCTCTCGTTATCGCCGCGAGCTTCTTTCATACGCAGAATGCAGATTATTTTTGATTTTATGAAAACTTATGATTATATGATATATTTATGATTCATATGAAAACTTCAGGTTCATTCAATGTTTTAAGTTTGCGAGCTAGTTTATAGTCTGAGCCATTCAGGAACATATTGTAGCCAAACAGTGCGCAAAATGGTGTCTCTCCTGTTGCGGTGTGAACTGAACTTCTGAGTGCACATTCGATTTCCGGTCAAGATGTCAAGATACGACCTTATCGCTGCCAGAACGGCAGCTTAAATGCTTATCTTAAATGCTTGAATCATCTTATCGAATTCTTTTGACGTGAATTGGTTCCCATTGTAGCTGTGTATTGTTTCCGGTACACCGAATTTATAGAAAACTTCGTGGGTCAAAAATTCTATCACGTTCGAAGCAGTCGCCTCGCGCATGGCTTTCAACAGCGTGAATTTTGAAAAATGGTCCACGACTATAAAAATAAAAGTATTGCCTTTCTTAGACCTGGGGTATTTACCCAAAAAACCAACGCTGTAGTTGCGTTGGTGACAATTCAACTTTTGGGAGAAAAGGCCACTGGATTTTCATGTTGATTTTCGTCCACTTGGTACAGCACCGCACCTACGCCAATGTTTGACGCATCGCACTGTACCCAGAATCGCTTGCTAAAATCAGCGTGCTTTAACACAGGAGCTGATGTCAGCGCTTGTTTCAGCTGCTCGAACGCCTCGATTGCGGCGTGCGTCATTGAGAATTTTGCGCCTTTTTTGAGAGTATCGCTAAGTGGCGCTGAAATTGCTGCAAAATTTTTAATGAAGCGCCTGTACCATCCAGCCGTACCCAAAAAGCTTCGTACTTCCCTCATGGAACGTGGAATCGGAATTCGCTTTATTGCCGATAGTTTTTCCGGATCCGTTCTCAGCGCTCCTTCACCGACAACAAATCCTAAGTAATGAAGTTCCTTGAAACAAAACTTTGACTTTTTTAATCCAATAGTTAGATTTGCTTTATAAGGCACTCAGCCACTTCACTCAATACTCGTATATGTGTATCAAAATCGGTCGCAATTATCAACAGATCGTCGAGATATGTAAAGACATTGGACTTCAGTCGTTGAGGAATTACCTTTTCCATCAGTCGGCACAGGCGCTGAGCGGCATTGCAAAGGCCAAATGGCATAACTGCAAACTGGTAGAGAGGTCACCCAGGAACTGTGAAAGCGGTATACGCCTTGCTCTTCTCTTCCAATTCGACTTGCAATATGTAATACGTTTCGTCGATACGACTTAGGATCCCATCTATGTTTTGTAGGGGATAAGCGTCCTTCACCGTATTGGTAAAAGTATTGGTTCACTTTGACGCCTAAATCTTCCACCAACTCTCTACAACCACGTCCAAGAATGCTTACTGAAGCACCAGTATCCAGAAGACATCGTACGATTTTGTCACCTATTTCAATTTCGACAAAAGCGCGTGGATCTTTTCCATCCACTTTGGAGACGGCTGCAAGCACTTGCTTGCGCACGAGTTTGCGATTTGCGAAACTCTCACGAGCCTTTTGTATTTTTCTGGATACTTCTCTACAACCATGAACGTTATTTTCTTGGAATATTCGGTTTCGAGCTTCATAATATGCTTGAATTCTTTCCTCGATCGGTTTTATCGTTTTATACTTCTTCATATTTTTATTAAATTCAATTGCTGTTTTTAGTATGCTAATTTTATTTTCTTTTTCAGGCTCCTCTCTGCTGCTGTCGTCGCTTTCTGCATCTTCGGCTAAAATGGACGTGCTTAATTTCTCTTCGACTCCACTGGATTTTGAATGGAGCGTGGCATTCCCGCTGTTGCCACGTTCCTCTTTTCGTTTCCCAACCCACAGTTGGGACATTTCGGCGTTATGACGTTTGGCAATCCGCATTTGTAACAAAAGACATTTTGCTCCAACGACATACAATCCATAAATACGTGGCCCTGCTGACGACAGTTCCAACAAATCAACACCCGTTTTCCAGACTGCTGTTGTTGCAAACTTATCCCCAGGGGCCTCGCTGCTGCCAGTTCTTCGACCATAACTTCATCATTATCGATGTCCGGATCAATCTGCATGTCCATCGCCAATTCGCTAACTTGACGTGGATACCTCGTCATAGGCTGCTGACCACTACGCATCTCACGGCTTGGAAGCGCCCGCTCAACTTCATTACATTCCTCGCGGAGATGTTCTATTGACTGTACTGCTATTGGATAAACGATCCGGCCAATATGCTCCTTGAGGTTCCACTTAATAATTTTAACTACTTCGCTATCCGGCAAAAACGATGTTGATATTCGGGACCTTAATTTCCAAATTGCCTGGAAAAACGCATCAACAGATTCACCTGGTTGCTGTTTTCCTTCAACCAGATCCCTCATCGCCTCGAAGTTTGTTCGATTGCTGCCATACTGTCTCATCATGGCATTTCGCAAAGTCGGCTAGTCTGGAGCATCCTTGGTTTTTGTGTATAGCCAAAACCACTCTTTTGCCTCGCCCGATAACAGCAAATGAAAATCGCGCATAATTTCATCTCATGAGCACCTATATTGGTTTTGAAGATGTTCAAGGCGAAATACAAAATCTTCTACCGACACACTAGTATTTCGTCCGTCGAACACCAACCCCCATTTGTCCACTTTAATGGCTCCTGAGAAAGACATGGGGTAGTAGGATCTCACCCCGTATTGATTCGGTTGCGCAGCGTTATTGGACCGACTCTCATCTTCTGTTATTGGCGGCTGCATAGTATATACCTGGTCGCTGGATTTTGGTTCAGTTTGAATTCATTATTGTCATAATAATATAAATAATTTTTGTTATTTACAGGTTGCTCCTGAAAAAACTCGCCTCTATTTATGCCCAACCTAAAACGATCACCCCGTACGTCCGAAGGATCACACGGAACAGGTGAGCTTTGTTGTGTCTGAGCACATGTATTTAAGATTGGTTGTAGCATATTTCTTAGCTCTCCCATAATTCCTTCTAGACCTACTCTTAAGCCCTCCTGACTTCTTATTGACCTATCGAAAGACGATTGTACATCTTGACAAGCCTTCCCTACTAGGTCATTAACATGACTACTGTCAGCGCCAAGATTTAAGATTGCCTCTTCTCCAGGAATCGCATTTTCCGAGCTAGGAGGTGGGACAGAAAAATTCTGAGGGTGCTCTGGGTTCCCTACATTTTTGGGCTTTGCTCCTTGCTGAGCGTAATTAACTTTACCTTTAGCAGCTCTCTGTCGGTTGTGGTTGTCGACTGCGTTGATAGTCTGTGACATATCATAAAAAATGCTGACTGTATTATGCGCTTCGGCCCCAGGTGGGTTCTGACCATCAGCCATGTTGCCTTTATTTGGTGTATTGTCTTTATGATGTTTCAGTTGAGGTGAGGAGCGATTAAGATCGAACCTTAAATTACGTCTCTTGTGAGCTGTTTTTTTTTATTCTTTGTGGGCTGAACTCATTAGAAGCCTTTTTAAAATTTTTTCTTTTGGACCTTTTTTTATTTTTTTATAAATTGAAAATTTTTTGAAATTAACAGATATATTCTACACTCTCCAAAAATTATTGTTAAAATTCAACAATTACGATTGTTAATAAATTTAACAATTGCCTTGCTATAATTTTCTTTTGATTTTGAGCTATTATTGTTTATTTTAAAAAATCGACAATTATTATTGTGAACTTGTTAAATTAATTGTTATTTTCATTTATTGTTGAATTCAGCAATTCTATTGTCAATTTTGAAATTTCAAAAATTCAGCTTCGCAGCAGGCAATTCAATAATTTCAAAAATGTTTTTTTTTGTGGATGGAAGAAAAATAAAAAAAAAAAATAAACATATTAATAAATATACATATAATCTTTGAATTCATAAGATCTGTGTGCTGATGGACAACCAAGTGGCGAAAAACTATTTCCTAATATTTTGATTGGATGGCTGAAGGTGCTGATTAATTGCTGGTAAATTGTGCAATAAAAATGGAGTTGTGGATTCTTAAAGTATTTCCTCATTAATCTTTGTGCTGGGCAATGTCATTAAAAATGGCCTTGCCAGTAATACTGGAATTCACCTACTGGAAAAAATTTTACGCGACTATCTTATCCGTGTAACATTGATTATTAAATAAAATTCGTATTTTTAATGCAAGTTTGTAAGTGGTAATGTTTTTGACAATTAATTTTTTGACAGATAATTTATTGACGCATAAATTTTGACATTTAATTTTTGACGTTTAAATTTTGACATTTCATTTTTGACGTTTAAATTTTGACATTTCATTTTTGACATTTAAATTCTGACATTTCATTTTGACGTTTAAAGTTTTTGACACTTTAAAATTCATATATGACAAGAAAACTTTCAAAATTTAATTTCGAAAAATCTACAATTTTGGTTGTTATTTCTAACAAGAAATCAACAATAACGATTGTTAATGCTATTTTAACCAAGATTATTGTTATTTTATTGTTAGAATTAACAATTTTTTTTTGAGAGTGTAGGTGTGTGGGGCCAGTAGTACAGGGTGCAGTTCTTTGAGGGACTCGAAGACTTAATTTTTTTACTGTGGATATTATTTTTCAACGCTTTAAAAAGAGGTTTTAACAGTGATTAATTATTGGTTCGCAGTGTTAACCTATAGAGAAACTTATTCAACTTCAGAAAATTTTTCTTTATCATAAT
Source organism: Tetanocera ferruginea (assembly GCA_958299015.1). Classification (NCBI taxonomy): domain Eukaryota; kingdom Metazoa; phylum Arthropoda; class Insecta; order Diptera; family Sciomyzidae; genus Tetanocera; species Tetanocera ferruginea. Next base: position 107,210,525 of record OY282640.1, read on the forward strand.
TGAATGTTTTGTCTTCGACCTCAAAAAAAAGGTTCAGCTCTCCTTCTTACAATGAGGCTCTTGCCATACTATAGACAATCTAGGTCATAGGTTGACCTCACTATAAAAAAAAAACACTTTGCCTTTTCCATTCAGGGTCGGATAAAGTTCCTATTTACACCACAATACGAGTATTTTTTAAAATTTGAAATGAAAAATACGTCATTGTGAGCATAATTTTTTTTATACTTGATACTGTGCATTTGGCTCAGAATGTGTTATATCCTCGCCAAGCCATCAGTGAAACACCTATAAAAAAAATTAAATGTTGTCTTTCTTTCTTAGCTTTAAACAAGCGAAATTATATTTTAACAAAAAAGGAATTGAATTGAATTGAAACAGATTCGTTTCGTCGGCTAGCAGCCATTCAATGTATGGTTTCTTGAGACATTCCTAGTTGGGTGCTTTTAGCCCAGAGTTTAATGACTCAAGCCAAGTCACTGTGCGGCCAAAAATGTCCCGAGGAAGCATGATTGAACGCTGCGCTTGTTTTATTGATTGGGCGTATAAATGCAGGCGCAGCAGCAGCCAGTCAATAGCAAATGTGCACACATGTTGGTCATCCACTTAATGCGCGTGTCAACAATGATACAAGCGCCAACAGAATACGTGGTTGTTTCTGCAGCATAGCAGCATCAGCAGCAACAAAAACAACAACATCAGCTATGCGCTGGCATCGTACCCATTTCGGTAGCAACACCAGGCAACACTATGTCTCTTCGAATTTAGATTCAAATGCCACGGTCTACAACCTGAAAGGTGACCCCTTTGTTGGTGGCTTAAGTAATGGCGGCGATGTTAGTGCTTGACAAATTAATGCAAATAATTAAATTTAAATTTACTACGACAAGTTTAAGATTATTATTTTTATAATTAAAACAATTGAAATAAATAACAATTAAATAACTAAAAATTGATTTCTGTTTGAATTCCACTGAACTTAATTCCAAGCTGCCTTGTGACGGACTGCTGCTCCTGGTAACATCTTCTGTTTTTGTTTTAGTGCCTGCTTTTTTGCCACTGGAGTTCCTTATTTTTATTAAAAAACACATTTCGCCAAAAAATAAATGAATTTATTTGTTTACAAATATCCCATATGTCAAACATTTATAGCAAAAGGTACACATACGCATCTCGCTCTTTATAGCAAGTGTTTTGTGATATGGGATAGGATAACATACTGGAAGATCGCATGGAAACGCGGCATAACTATCGTTTTACCAGCGTAACGTTCACAACCATTGAACTCGCTAGGCTTGTGCATGATATAATAACCAGGTAGTATAAATCGCGAGGGCTCAACTGTCATTGGAGGCATAGAATGTCAAAATGACGATTTGACGCCAAAACAATGATGCTTCTTGTACAATAATAAATGAAAACAGGGATATTTTTATTTATGTGTTTTCCTTGAAGTTGGAAATATTTTGCAAGATATATTATATTTTTGAGTAAATTGTATTATATTATATTATTATTAACTTTTGTGAAATATTTTAACCTAATACTCCTAGTTATTCTAAAATAAATGCGGAATTGTTTTAAAATAACGACAAACAAATTTAACTTGTTTGCTCTAGTCGGAAAATATTGCTGTTTACCTAAATATAAGTGTTTAAACAAACAAAAAAAAACAAATTGGCCATTTCAGCCCTTGAAAGGACTTTGACCGAGCTTCTTATGATCAATTGTGTTGTGTGTGTTATTAAATGTTTGCACACAATTGACCGATAACTGGACCTACATGTTTTATGCCGACTCCGAACGGCTAAAGTTCATGTTCTCAAGAAGCTTTACATGGCATTATTTACTCTCTGAGGTTTGCCATTGTCTGCAGAGAGGTGGTGACCGATCAGAAAAATTTGTTTATTGAAAAACTTTTCGCCGCGACTGGGGATCGAACTCGGGCTCCGAACATGCTAAGCCACACACTTAACCTGCATGCCACGGTCACCAAATATAAGTGTTTACCTTTTATAAAATGTTCAAAATGTGCAAGTGAAACAATAGAAAAATCCGTCTCTGTTAGTGCATAAGTTACCAGAAAGTGCAAGATCAAAAACAAAAAAATCCCTGTTGAATTCTTATGATTACACTACTTGTATTTGACACATCATGCCTCCGTCTTGTTAGCGCAGTCGCTTTTTATAATACCTGGTTTTTATATCATGGGTTTGTGCTAAACAGTTCCGGAGCCGGAACGAACATGGAACGTTTCTTTTGTACAGCGGAACTAGTTCGCGGAACTATGTAGTTCCTTTGTACTTTTTCAGAATATTTAAGTTTTAAATTTAGTAGGAAATCTGCTAAGATATGAATAAATATTAAAAATTAGCTCTTTATTAATGCGTTACTTATATGCATAATATATAATTCCTCATCTACAATTTCATTCCATATTTTTTAATTAAACATGTTCATATGCAGCAGTTTCCTCGAAAGCAATGCCTCGGAACATGTCTTGGAACTACCTAGTTCCGCCCGTTCGAATGTTCAACCAAATGAACAAAACAATGCGCATAACAAGAACGACGATATATCATCGTTCTTTTATTAGGGGTATTCACACTAAACTCGTTAGTTTGTTATTTTGTTAATTGTTACTTCGTTAAATTTGTTGACTGTGAACACACCCTTATGTTCAATCTCGTTAGCCCGGTAATTGTTAATCAGTGCATTCAGCAGAAAATTTGCTACGTAGCTGCTACACAACTTTCCGGCTGAATAGTATGTAGCATAAACCGCTTTACGCGCTTTACGCTCACTTCATTTTGACAGATGATCAATCGGTTTGTTGGAAATTTGACATTTCGCAAAGAAACGCATTCAGCAGAAAGTATCACTTTATGCTACTTCGCTACCTGAGCGCTTTTTCGGCTTGAATGCACACATTGAATAACAGCTGATTTTGCTTTGCCCAACTAACGAAAACTTTATCAGGATTGCTCAGTTGTTACTTCGTTACTCGGTATTTCGATGGTTCGATAATTTTACAAAAACAAAGTACGTGTAAAAAAATAACAAGTAACAACTAACAAACTAACGAGTTCAGTGTAAATACCCCTATTATGTCTTTCAATCAGATTTTAACATGTCCGTAGAACTTTTTAGTTCCGCTAGTTCCATTTGATTGAATGACAGCATGTTCAAAATGAAAGAAACAGAGCGTTGCGCACAACAAGAACGACGATTGTCATAATTCCATTTCATACATTAGTTATTTCGTTCGCTCACAAACCTCATCTTTGTACATGTAGTTGATCAAAAATTTCGTGTAAGACTTAATATGTAAGAAAGAGATGTCGTATTGATTCTCATATTGCTTAACCTTCCTATACTCGCGCATTGGTCTCTCAGACCGAAGAAACAATAAATCGGTGTTTTCTCAAAAAATTAACATCGTAAAAAACTGAGGTCTTTAGCAAATAAATTATAGGATCTAAAATTTTGTGTTTCCTTTGTTCAATTATATCCTCTTCTTTACAATAAACACATACAATGACAAAAAAAAGTATATAATTGAAATAATGCAGACGAGATCAAATCTCGGTCTGAGGCACCGTGCGCGAGAATATATGTGATGCTGTTTGGCGCAAGTATACGAAGGTTAAGGAAAAAACAATTATCATCGCAGCAGGAACTGTTTGGACATGCTATTGAATTGGACGATTGGAACTATGTCCGACTGCGAACATAGTTCCGGGAACTACACAGGTTCGGAACGACACATCTCTAGAACTCGCTCTCTTAAGATTTCACATACTTCTATTTTATAACGCCAGCGAGTAATCGGATGAAAAACGCAAATGAATCGAATGAACTTCCAGCTTTACACCTTCTCTTCTAAACTCAGGGATATCTTCCGGTCGGCGATCGAAGCAGCATAAAATGTTGAGGTTAGACAAATTGAGGAAAGTTTTTAAAAAGCTTAAATGGAAGTGCTTATTCTGAAATCAGCTATGATCTCATACCCGAATTTTCGAAGCAAAATGTGATTTCACACCAGATTTTATCATCTATAGCATGCTGACCGCTGGTTATATGTATATATATATTATACATATTATTCTATATATATATATATTAACTACTCAATATTTAACATACAAAATAATTGAATGAAAGCTATCAATTTCAAAATAATGATAGTAGCATGCTCCAAAAACATGTATTTCGTTATCAGATTCCGCTATTTCAGAATTGTATGCTAAACAAAACAAAAGCATGAGTAGAGTGCTATTACGTGCTAAACTAGCAGGAATAACGAATAGCACTAAAAATATCAACTTTCGTGAATTCCATAAATATTTTTTCGGTTCATGTCGTGAGCAGTGCTGTCACTTTACCACAATTGTGGTAGATCTATCACTTTTTTCGACTTTTTTGACATCTACCACTTTTACCACCCACTAGAGGTGTGTAACACTGTGCTGTGCTTCGACACTGTGCTGACGCTTAGTTGTGTGCCATGTGTGCTAGCACACTATGTTAACACACACAGTGGCACAGTAGCACACAAAATGGAAGCAGCGCTTAGACGCACTCACAACAAGACACACTGAGTGTTAAAGCACTTTTGTGTTCTGTAGGGATATAACACACTACTGTGCTTATCAACTTCGCTAGCACATTATTGTGCGGTGCAATACATTGCTGACTGTGTTGCTATACGCCTCTTTGAGGTAGAAATATTTGCTTAAATTTCTGCATATTGTTATATGTATAGATTGCATGCATATTTATAGATATCAATAAATTGATATCTTAAGATACAATATAACAAAAATTAATTTACATTAAATTTCATAAATCTATTTTTGACACTTTTTAGTGTACTTTTATCTAGCAATTTACTAACAAATAAACTCATCTCACAAATCAGTAGCGATGGTTGTTAGCACTTTTTATTGTGTTGATATTTTGAACGGCGTTATTAAAGGAATTTTTTAAATGTGTCTTGGCACAATTGTGCTAACACAGAGTGTTGACACACATGGGTGCACATGTGCTAGTGTGTCAACACTCCAAAAATTGTGCCATTACCCACCTCTACCACCCACTATTTACCTTTTCCAAAAATCTACCACTATGTCCACTATTTCATTTCTGTCACTATTTCTATCATCAATCTATTTTTAAAGAATTATATCTATTATTTGTTTCTTTAATTTAATTTTTATAATATTTTACCGAGACAGGAAATGGAATTTTTTAAATGTGATTGGATTTGAATAGAATTGCATTGGAATAAATCATAAAATCTATGCAAAAAACAAATAAAAATTTCACTTTCAGTTCTTTTTCAATTATCCCGAAATTCTTTTTTTTTAATTTCGCAAGACACGAAAACGTTACCTAAGTTACAACTCTTAAAAAGTTTTCAAATTCAATATAACACCTAATCTAACAATCTTTTGTTGCGCATGAAAACTTTGCTTGAAATTTGTTTATTTTCCGGTTCGCGAGCAGCTCCTAACTTGGCTCTTGGCTTGCTCGCGGTCCAGTTTGTACTTTGCATCTCATGATAGGCAGTGGGAGTTACGGAAATTTAAAAAACGGCTTGGGCCTCGAGCGTCTAAAAAGTAGCGAGATCCAATAACGAGATTTTTACGTTTATCAATCTTTACGATCCTTTATTCACAATTGAAAATTCATGTAATACTATTTTTGGAAAATAATTTGAGAGCAATCGTTTTTCTTTTCTTTCCAATAAAATTTAATGCATGTCAAAAAGCTATACCATAATTTTTATGAGATAACGGCAAGTAATCCCATTTTTTTGAAGATGGGAAAAAATCTACCACTTTATACTTAATCTAACACTCTTTTCAGACACAATCTACCACTATTTATAATTTTCAACTGACAGAGTTCGAGAGGATCATCCTTAAGTAAAATTATGCTTCTAGATTGAGATGCACCATCTAAATTTATTTCATAGTAAAATATATTTAGTTGAAGTATTTTAATATATATTAGAATATTGACGGATCAATACACGTATTTTTATTTTCTTGCTTGATTGTTCTGACGTGCCATATCCTTCGGATAACTTCGCAATGGTGGAGTTCGAATACGACGATCTTCCTTAGATCGATTGCGAACAACTTTAGAGTGTATAGCGCAAGAAACACAATAGTGAAGTTTTGCGTATAACTTTGGTAAAGTATAAACTAAGAACAGAAGAATATTAAAAAGTAAGCAAATTCCTGCAAAAAGCACATACCATCCCATATAGAAGCCTCTGATATATCACGGACTGCAGCAGCTTCAACTATATTGCGGATAACAAATTTTTTGATAGCTTTGTCTTTGGGCACACAACGTGCACAATTAGTGCAACGAACTGGTTTAACATGACCACGGTTATGTTTGCAACGTCCACCATTTCGCCGTTTCTTCGTCTATAATCAAGTAAAAATTTTAAGACACGTATTAAAATAAGCTGAAATAAAATGGAATACTACGAAATTGAAGAAATTTAAATGTATTCACAATCACCATGATATAAGAAGTTCGTTCCCCTTGAAGCTCTAAATAAAAAAGGAACTTATTGACTCACGAATGAAGTTGGTTAAGGAATAGCCAATGTCATGGTATTTTAGACGTGCATACATGTCTGAAAGGTGAGTTAAGGGCCAAATAGACTACACAGACTGTCGGTCAGACAGATGTTTTTATCTTGTCATTGCGACGACTATACACTACACAGACTTCATGCACGCAGACTTGGTTTTTTAGTTCCCCTTTGTTGCGCAATGAATGAAGACAGCGATGCTTCATAATTTCTATCTTTATTTTCATCACTAACACTTCATATTCATTGTTTTTAATATTTTTTCAGAATACTTTTTGCTTTCAATCCTCCAAAGTGACGACAGGGATTTAAAAAGCTCAATAAATTCAGCTAAATTTATCCTTTCTTTCGCTGATACACGTTTTTGCACAACGAAAGTTTCGCAAATCTGTGAGGTTTCACCATACACTACACAGACGGTCCGTCAGACACGACCGAAAATTAGAATATATTAATTTTTGTCAGACATCTGAACAGACCTTCAAACAGCCAAATACACTTTAGACTGTCGCAACAAACACGTGTTTAGGCCACCCCAAACGATACTACATGTCCATCGGACAAGTAGTTCCACCAAATAACGGAACTTTTTGTCTTTGGTACTACACGGTCGGACAGGGGAGATTACGATTTCCGGGGCGCCGCGATTTGACGATGGATTCGAAGAGTACTATTAATAAAAATAAGAATAGCCAAAGGAAATGTTGTGTTATCGATTTGTTTTCGAGTTATCGATTTTTAAAAATTTTTTTTTTGCCATAAGGTCTATGAAGAAAACCGGTTATATTATTCTTAATATATAACCGTTATTTATGATTAAGAAAAAATTTAAAAGGTTATATATAAGGCTTTTAGAAAAACTTTAAATTAATGAAATCTGTTGAGTACTTTGTATTTTATAAGTATTTTTATGCAATAAAAAAATATTTTCTTACATAAAACCGTTATTTTCTCAAAAATTACCGTTATTACAATGCTTTATGCAGAGTAAATTGTTAAAGCTTGAAAATTTATCTTTCATTTGGTATATAAAATATATAATTTATTTGACTTTTTGTCGTGTTTTCCATGATACAATGATTTGCCCTTGTAGGGAAAATTGCTTATTTCACTCATATATACTTAAGATGTTTTGCTTTCTTACTCCATATTTACGAATATCGCCATTACAATAAACAATTGTTTTTAAGGCAACATTGTACCTACAATATTTATATGAATTAACGGGATTTTCGAGACAGTGAAAAAAATTTGTAATTTTTAGTCGATCAGTTAATAAAAAAATATACATATTTTTATCTATTGAAGAAAAGGTAAAACTTTCAGCTTTACAAAAAATATATATTTGTAGAATCTTAAAAACGAAAATTTTGTAGAAAAAAAAAGGTTCTTTTAATTAAAAAATTCAAATCTATATATATAAAAATGGTGTGAAAAATGTATAGTAATTCATCAATTGAGAACGGCTGGACCGATTTGGCTCAATTTTTTTTCAGTTGTTCGTATTTGCCTGGAGAAGGTTTCACGAAAGAAATTTTGGGAAAACCCTCCGGAAAAGTCGGAAAATTGGGAAAATCGAAATTTCATTTTTTGTATGGAAATTTGTGTGCAATTGTTCCAGAATGGCTTTTCAAATGGACAAATATAAAACTCTTATTGAAAAACTCGGAAAATTCCGGAAAAACGTAAAAAATTTTATTTTTTTTCGACGAAATTTTGTATTTTATCGCATGATTTGAAGATTTTGGACTAGATAAATAACAGATGGCGCTGTGGTGCGATCAGGCCACAACCCCATAGATGGCGTAATACGTTGACTGAGGCTTTTTGGGTGGATAACTCAACGAGACAAAAAACAGATGGCACTGTGCTGCGTTCAATGCCACAACCCCGTAGATGGCGTTATACGTTGACTTGGCTGAGCGCAAAAAACAAATGTGCTATTTTTCTTGCTGCAATTGATTCGAGTTTTGCGTTTTATTTCACTGATTTCGGATACTTATATATCGTGTATCACATCCGTAAACGGTACAAGCAGTACGATCAATTGAAGTTCAGTGCAACATTTATCAATTCGATAATTTTTTCAGAAAATAAGTTTGCGTGTAAAAAGTGAGGTTATCTTATTGAATTGCGGGCATTTATTGCGAGACATTCATTCCGATAATCAAGGGCAAATTCAAAGGAGAGGAAGTCCTTATCCCACGAATTCCGATAATTCCAACGGATCTTCCATTCCAATTCAAGAGGATTCAGTTCCCCATTCGATTGGCTTTTGCGATGACAATCAACAAATCGCAAGGCCAATCGTTGGAAGTCTGTGGGATTAATCTCGAATTTCTCTGTTTTTCGCACGGTCAGCTGTACGTTGCCTGTTGAGAAACCGTCTTCGTTGTTTGTTTTTGCGCCGGAAAACAAATCAAAAAACATTGTTCATCATATCGCTCTCTACTGATTTCGATTCCACTCAAATAAATCGCATTGAAATTTGAACTATCTGTGTTTTATTATTACCCGGGAGTTTATCTGAAGGCGTTAAATTGTGGCTAGTCGAAGTTCGCCGGGTCCGCTAGTCTGATATATATTCGCTTATAAATTTAAAAACATTTTTGAAATTATATTTGTATTATATATCGTTGAAAAGGCATTTAATTACCTTTCGAATAGTATGTCAATCTTTAAGATCCATTGGATATTGGCAAAGATATAGAAAATTTTGTGAACAGATTTTTTAACAAAGAAAACACTTGGAAAATTTAAATTTTATGTAATATAGTGTGAAATTAAATAAACAATGTATATTTTTATATGTCAAACAAAAGGTATAACTGTAAGCTTTTCAAAAAAAATATATTTTTAGTGACTTAATAACGTAAATTTCTTAGAAAATAACGGTTCTTTTTATTAAAAAATTCAACTTTGGAATAAATTCGCTTATAAAATTAAAAATATTGTAGCAATGATATTTATAACAAATATATTTGAAAGGTCATTTAATGACCTTTCAAATGACATATCAGTCTTAAAAATCCATTGAGTAACGGCAAAGATATAGATGTTTTTTTGAACAGATCTTTTAACAAAAAATTTTTAAAAAAATCGATAACTCGATAACTAATAGAGTTATCGATTTTTTGTTCGGCGAATCATGTTTTTTTGTTGTTCTCTACTAGAAAACATCTTCAAATCGCGGCGCCCCGGAAATCGTAATCGTGCCGTCGGACATGTCGGATAGACTTCATTATTTTATAGATTTCATGCAGTACACATCAAGCGCACTTATTAATTTGTAGCGCTAAAATTTATATATTTGCATTATTTTTATTCTTTTCTCTTTAAACTTTCAAGTCTCCGTGAGATATCTTTATTTATTAACGAATTCTATTAAAAATTCAACATTTATTATGTGTGTTATGTTATGCGCGAGATGTGCTTCTCTCAAAAATTGTTATCGAATGAAAAAATGCACCAAGTTGGATGGACACGCACACAAACAATACTACATGTCGGATGGACCGAGCAAAAAGTCAAAAATATTTGTCTTTCATCGGACATGTCTATCTTACTTCATTTTAAGCACACGAACGGTACTACATGTGCGTAGACATGACAGGTCCATCCGACTTGTCATATCGTTTGGGGTGGCCTTTTGATGCGACAGTCTGTATAGTCTATTTGGCCCTTTACACGATAGGCCACCCCAAATGATACCATAGGTCAGATGGACATGTAGTTCGACAAAAAACTGAACTTTTTGTCGTTGGTCCTACACGGTCGGACATGTCGGATGGACTTCAATATTTTATAGATTTCATGGAGCAAACATCGAGCGCACTTATTATATTTTGTAAGCACTGACCCTGTATTAACATAGCGGCAACTAGTATGTATACCTATTTACATCTTTTTGTCAACGGCAAACTTATTTGCGCTATACACACACACATACACTAGATGAAAAAGAAGCAAATGTTCGAGAAGCAGCATCATTCGAAAAACTGTATCATTGCGTTTAGTCGTATATAAAATTGAAGAAATAAAACCTAAAAACTTAAACTAATTTAAATCATTTAATCATTTTCTATACAGACTACAATTGATTTTCTTCGTTTATATCTCAGATGTGGGGTCGTCCATAATTAAAAGAGAAGAAAAGAAAGCATCAACAAAATGGTGATGCCTACACGCAAGTCGGAGTACGTGCTCATGGAAGCGCTAGCTGCGGCCGGCGTTGAATTCGCAGGTACAGCAACGATTGCTGAATTGCAGGAATTGTACAACGCAATTCCAAGGAATGAAGATGCCGAAGAAGACACTGCTGAATCATTAAACGAAACCATCTTGGAAAATATGTGCGCCTTCACACCTTCCACCGTTGCCGCCATCAAATCTTCTGACCCCGTTTTCGCCACTGCTGCTGCCTCCAATGCTGTGCCTTCAGTCACTGACTCCACTGCCGAACCTGATGTCACTGCTACCGCAAATTGTGCTGCTGTCTTCAATGCTACCCATACTGCTGCTACAGCCGGTGGCGGAATTTCTCTGACTGTCCATGATGTCCCTGACGCACTCACTGCTGAAATTGATCGCCTCAAAAAGGAACGAGAGACATTAGAATTGAAGCGCCAAGTTCGTGACCTACAGCAGGAACTGCAACCTGTATCAGCCATTCATCGACGTCGTGCTGACTTTAGCGATATTGAACATGCGCTACCCAAATTTTCTGGCGAAACAGAAGACGCCATGTGCTTTTTCCGCGACTTTGCGGAAATCATGCACCTAACTGATGCTGATGAAACCTTTCGCTTTTTAAGTTTACGGCGAACATTAACCGGGGCCGCTAGGGACCTAATGGAGATGTCATCGGCATTAAACTTTGATCACCTAAAACATACACTCATTGAAGAATTTGGTCATGCAGTCACAGCGCAGACGATTTACATACAGTTACGCGAGCGCAAGTGGGACCACAAAAACGAATCGTTGCATCGATATGTCCTTGCCATGCAGAATATTGCTCGACGCTCGAGCATAACCGAGATCGAATTAATCGACTTTATTGTCGATGGTATTCGGCCATTTGTTTTCAATCCGCAGCCGCTCTTAGGGTTGCGATCACTGAACGATCTGAAGAGCAATATAAGCCGCTACCAATACACTGACCTTAAACTCAAAACAGTATCTTCTGGTAATCTTGCTGCACCTCTTCGCAATAGACCTTTGCTATCTACGCCTACCGACATTTCTGCCACTGGAAACCGCCGCACAAATACGCCAACATCAACTGCTGCCTCCATGCCTGCCGCTGACGAACAAATACGCTGCTTCAACTGCTCAAAAATCGGACACTTTCAAAGTTGCTGCCCTTATCAGAAACGCCCTGACGGCTCATGTTTCCGCTGCTGGAAGCTGGGACACAACCAGCGATCCTGTCCCAACCCAAAATTCTTTCCAACGAAGGTCGCCGCCAATCACGCTGGAGCTGTAATGACTTCAAAAGATGCCCAGCAGGAAATTAACGAACAGTTCAATGAATTTAACTTGGTAAGTGTTGCTTTCCGCGGAATATTGAATCAGGGCATTTGGTTAAAGAATATTTTCTCACTTTTCGACACCGGTAGTCCGGTTAGCTTCGTTCAACAATCCCTCGTACCATCAGCTGTCACCGATGTCATTGAAACTATGCTACCATATAAAGGCATGGGTGGAACACAATTAAAATCCATTGGAAGAATCGAATGCTTTGTGAACTTCCGAAACCAGTCAAGGGAATTATCATTAATAATTGTACCGGATAAAACCATGAATTTACCACTAGTTCTTGGTCGAGATTTTTTAAAAAATTTAACATTTGTTTAACCCGAAGTTTGCTTAATTACACTAAAGAAAAATTACTTGAAACTAATAAAAAGGTAGCTACTATGGCTCGTAAGAAATATCCTGATGCTTTTGATTCAATATTCCGAAATCCTATTATATATAAATTCGACTTGTTGAGACCAGCCCTTTCGCCTCTGTCCCCCCTGTTACCATCATCTGCTGCTGACAAACCGCCGAACAAACCACTCTCTTTTATTGATCCAATGGATTATGACAATTGGTCCACTGCTGCTACTTATGGTAACACCTCTGCTCTGGGCGAAAATTTAAGCGAGTTAAGACAAGTTTTTGGTATAGATTCTTTCGAGTACGAACCGACTGAACCGACTGCTAATATTAATGATAAACTAACACCATCCGATACACTTTTGCTGAACCGCGTGGTTGAAGAATGTTATTTACGACCCACTGGTATAAAAGAGGAGCCATATGTTTATGAAATTAATATACACCTAACTTCAGAAATACCATTTCATTGCTCCCCGCGGCGACTATCATATCGTGAAAAGCAAGATGTACAAGAAATAATTGATGACTTATTAAGAGATAATATTATAAGGTCTAGCTGCTCACCTTATGCTTCAGCAATAGTTCTGGTCAAGCGTAAAAATGGAAAAACGCGCATGTGCATAGACTATCGGGGGTTAAATAAATTGACAGTAAGGGACAACTATCCGTTACCACTTATTGAAGACTGCATAGAATACTTAGAAGGCAAACAGTTCTTTTCTCTACTGGATCTTAAAAACGGTTTCCACCAAGTGAAAGTTGCTGAGAGTTCAATAAAGTACACTTCATTTGTTACACCCATGGGTCAATATGAGTTTACACGGATGCCCTATGGATTAAAGAATGCTCCTGCTGTATTCCAAAGGTTTGTCAACTCGATTTTCCGTGATTTAATTAACGAAAGGCGCATCGTTGTTTACATGGATGATATACTCTTAGCCACAACTAACTTCGAATCACACATTACGCTATTAAAAGAAGTCCTTTCCCGCCTCACAAAGTATGCGTTGAAGTTGAACCTCAGTAAATGTAAGTTTAGATATTATGAAATCGAATATTTAGGGTATGCTGTGTCCGCCGAGGGAATAAGTCTTAGTCAGAATCATATAATGGCCATTAAGAAATACCCAGTGCCAACCAATGCAACGGAGCTCCAGTCATGCTTGGGACTTTTTTCATACTTTCGTCGATTCGTCCCTGATTTTTCAAGAGTAGCCAAACCTCTGCAAAACCTGTTGCGCAAAGACGCCAAATATGACTTTGATCAAAATTGCTATATTGCGTTTAACACTCTTAAACAGAAACTTTTGCATGCACCAATTTTGGCAATTTATAACCCTAATAAAGAAACAGAACTTCACTGTGACGCCAGCTCACATGGGTTTGGAGCGGCACTAATGCAAAAGCAAGAAGATAATAAGTTTCATCCAGTGGCTTACTTTTCAAAAACAACAACTGCTGCTGAGTCCCGCTACCACAGCTTTGAGTTGGAGACATTGGCAATAATATATGCACTTAGGCGCTTCCGAGTATACCTGAGTATGCCATTTAAAATAGTGACTGACTGCAGCTCATTGACCATGACACTGGAAAAGAAGCAAATTAACCCTCGTATAGCAAGATGGGCGCTTGAGCTAGAAAATTATGATTACACAATTCAACATCGCGGTGGAATCTCTATGGGTCATGTTGATGCACTAAGTCGATGCCGGACAGTCGCATTGATCGACACAAGTAACGTTGATTTTCAATTGCAAGTTGCGCAGAACCGAGACCAATTTATTATGGATTTAAAAAATAAATTGGAAACAGAAGAACTTAGTGAATACGAATTAAGCGGTGGTTTATTGTATCGTACAGGAAAATATGGGCAGAATCTGTTGTATGTACCTGGCGAAATGGAAGAAAACGTGCTTAGACAAATACACGATTCTATTGGACATCAAAGTGTTGATAAATGTTGTGATCAGCTACGCATGCATTACTGGTTTCCAAACCTGAGGGGAAAAGTCGAACGTTTCATACGAAACTGCCTCAAATGTATAATATATGCAGCACCTGTAAGAACCTCAGAACGCAACCTTTACGCAATACCGAAGAAACCGATGACCTTCGATACTCTGCACATCGACCACTTCGGCCCTCTGCCGTCTCTTACGTCCAAGCGGAAACATATACTTGTTGTTGTAGACGCTTTTACCAAATTCGTCAAACTTTTTCCAGTTAATTCAACAAGCACACGAGAAGAACCGCTGCCTTGGATAAATATTTTCGGTTCTATAGTAGACCAAGAAGAATAATTTCTGACCGCGGAACCAGCTTCTCGTCAATGGAATTCAGCGATTATTTATTGAACAAAAATATTGAGCATGTAAAAGTGGCAGTTGCCTCACCGCAGGCAAACGGGCAGGTAGAAAGAGTTAATCGTTTTATTAAAGCTATGCTTGGAAAAATGACAGAACCAATTAACCATTCCGACTGGTCAGATCTGCTGCCACAGGTTGAATTTGCCATTAATAATTCAGTACATAGTTCGACTAAGCAGACGCCCAGTAAATTACTGTTCGGAGTTGACCAAAAAGGAGAAGCTATTGATGAACTGACAGAATATTTACATGACAAACAGTTGGACTGTGCGGATCGAGATCTGATGCAACTCAGACATACAGCATTGAATGCTATCAAACTCTCTCAAGAATATAATACTAACTATTGTCTTTCTCGCAGCAAGCCTACTAAAACATATCATACTGGAGACTATGTTGCCTTCCGCAATGTTGACACAACCATTGGAACTAATAAGAAATTTATTCCTAAATACAGAGGCCCTTATATTATCCATAAGGTGTTAGGAAACGAGCGGTATGTTATTCGGGATGTTGAGAACTGCCAGCTAACACAGCTTCCTTATGATGGAGTCGTCGAAGCTAACAAACTACGGAAATGGCAGGAAGTACGAGAGGTCCAGGGGCTGGCTGGGTCGGATAGCGAAAGCAACACATTAATTACCAACGACGATCAGAATGATGAGGAGCAGTTGATACATCTTGAAATTGAACCCGTGATCAGAGACCTTCGTGACTTCAACAATAACGAGTCGAGCGATGAACAATTGATACACTTGGAAATTGAACCGGTGATCGAGGGCGATCACGATGTCAGATTAGCCGAGCTGTAAGCACTGACCCTGTATTAACATAGCGGCAACTAGTATGTATACCTATTTACATCTTTTTGTCAACGGCAAACTTATTTGCGCTACACACACACACATACACTAGATGAAAAAGAAGCAAATGTTCGAGAAGCAGCATCATTCGAAAAACTGTATCATTGCGTTCAGTCGTATATAAAATTGAAGAAATAAAACCTAAAAACTTAAACTAATTTAAATCATTTAATCATTTTCTATACAGACTACAATTGATTTTCTTCGTTTATAATTTTAGCGCTAAAATTTAATTATTTACATTATATTTATACTTTTCTATTTTTTCTTTCAAGTCTCCGTGAGATTTCCTTATATATCAACAAATTCATATCAAAATACATCATTTATTATATTCGTCACACCTTATGCGCGAGATGTGCTTCTCTCAAAAATTGTTATCGAATGACAAAATGCACCAAGTTGGATGGACATGCACACAAATGATACTACATGTCGGATGGACCGAGCAAAAAGTCAAAAATGTTTGTCTATCCAACTTCATTTTAAGCACACGAACGGTACTAAATGTGCGTAGAGATGAAAGGTCCATCCGACATGTCGTATTGTTTGGGGTGGCCTATTGTGTTGAAAAACAGAAGGAAAAACTTTGATTTATGTGGCTTTCACATCTGGAACTCGTGTGGCAAACAATATGGCGGCTTGTGTGTGTTCGAGAAAGCGAGCGTTCATATTACGGAATTTGTTTGGCACACACAGGGTTACATTTCAGAACAGTAGAAATGTACTTTCAAAAAAGTTATTATTGCTTCGAAATGAAATTATTTTTGTGTGGGGAAAATTAAGCAAAAATGCCCTCCAAGTCTTCCAGACCTGCTTACTATTTCGAAACAAATTTTTTACTGATTTCAAACAAAGTCATCACGTATACTGTATGTAATTTACATAGAGTACTACCAGATAGAAAAAAAAAAGTACCAAACATATCTCATATCGTACTTAAATCATTAAAACATACTCCACATAGTACTACACTTATGTTTCAATAAAAACCTGGTAACGCAATGGCTATAGAACAGTGATGCACAGCGTTGGCAGAGCTTCCAACACAAGTGCAACATTTTTGTCTAAGTATGTGTGTACAAGACAAAAATTCAACATAACAATTTGCGCATAAGATGCTTACTGCGTGAAGATCAAACGCAAACTGATTCAATGCTAGCGTCGCAGAAGTTTGGCAGCTTCAAACACAAGACTTGTCTGTGAAAGTCGAGCGGCTCCCCTAAGCTCTTGTGTGCACCTTAGCTATAGAAATGTTTTTTTTGCTTTGTTGGACAGAGAAAATCAAAAATTTTTGTCAACAAGTCAACTAGTGTGCCAAACTGGCGAACTAGCTTCTTAACTATCGAACCTGTGTGGAAATGGCCGCCGTGTGGCACATAAGAACGCAGTTTTGAAGTCTGCATTATTCATTTCGTCGCATCTCACTATAATGCTCTAGCAAAGAAAGTTTTTGATGCAGAACATTCTTCAAAGACATTTTTAAGAAAGATATTTTCATGGACTTTCCAACGATATACACTACCAATAGAAAATGTTGTGAAAAATATAATTTTTTTGTGGTCAAATCAGAAATTTTTTTTTAAATCTATCGCGATTCTTCATTTTGTTTAATCGTATAGCGCAAAGCTTCATTTTTCATTGAATTGGTTACCTTCGTACTGGATCATAATATTTAAAGAACGCTCTACGTGTCGCAACTTTAAACCCTGATGGGCCGAAACAATATAAAAATATCGTACTTAAAATCATGAGGTAGAACAAAACAATTTCTCCTGTTTTATGTAGGGTGCTTGCATTATACGGAGAGAAAAAATGGGCTTAAATCGAGCCCAAATTGTTCGTAAATGAAATTAGCTCAATAGAGCACAAAACCATCTCAAAACAAGCTATTCACGTACGAGGTTTATGCCAGAAAATGAGATTGAACATTTTTTTGATAAAAACGTCAATTTGTGCATAATAAGTGTCATCTTATATTTGATCATAAAAATTAGTTTTGTTGTTGTTGTTTTAGCTCATCAAAAAAATGAGCAACCAAACGACATAATTCTCAGTTGGTTTTTGTTGCTGTTAGTACAAAAGTGTATAAAAGTGCAGAACAGGAATTAAAAAATTATATTTTCCTGTCCAAAGTGGATTAATTATCTAATTTGGACAATGAAAATATAATTTTGATTTGTGTCTGGTCATAAATTTTTTTTTCTTTGTTCGATCCAATCCATAAAGAACAGAAAGGAACATGTTTTTTATAATCAATACCAAAACGTCATAAGTTGGGCCCAAGTGAGATTATTATTTCTTTGACGAACAATCCAAAATTCACATACATTATGTACAAATGAGCGCGTTCATTTTTTGATAAACGATCGCATAATGGCTTGATATCAAGAATATTATGGCTAAGCTCAGAATCACTCCCAAAATAAATTGATTTGGAATTATTTTCAGCTCAAATTTATCTCCCTTTAAACAACAACAACATGCATCGATGGTTAAGCGCACTTAAGTGATAAGTGACCTTTTGACGAAAATAGGTTTACTGCATTTTTCAATCCATCAATATAATATCTACCTTGTGTAAATTTAATGAAAATGCATAGCCAGTGAATGCGTGTCAGTACACAGTTAAAATTTGTGTTTTGTATTGAGATGTATTGAAATTTAAAAACAAAATTGACGTTCCTGAACATTTGAAATTTTTCACTTATCACTTTAGTGAGCTGAACCATCGATATAATGGCAAAACATACATAACGAAAACTAGCAAAACTAGCAAAATTAGTAAGTAAAAAAGTAAACAAGAAAAGCATACGACTAACAACAGAACGCAGCATATGATAAATATTTTTTTCTAATTTTGGATTTCTATAGTTTGAAGAAAAATAGAAGAACAAATCGGATCGCTTCGTTTATATGGTAGGAAGAGTGGTTTTTGTCAAATTTTGGTGGTTTTTAACATTGACTTTAAAGAAAAAAAATGTATGCGTCAAGTTTCAAGTCGATATCTTAAAAACTTAAAAAAAAAAAAAAAAAACAAATTGGCCATTTCAGCCCTTGAAAGAACTTTGACCGAGCTTCTTATGATCAATTGTGTTATGTGTATTATTAAATGCTTGCACATAATTGACCGAGGACTGGACCTACATGTTTTATGACGACTCTGAAAGGCTAAAGTTAATGTTCTCAAGAAGCTTAACATGGCATTATTTACTCTCTGAGGTTTGCCATTGTCTGCAGAGAGGTGGTGACGATCAGAAAAAATTTTTTTATTGAAAAAACTTTTCGCCGCGTCTGGGGATCGAACTCGGGCTCCGAGCATGCTAAGCCACACACTTAACCTGCATGCTATGGTCACCACAAGCTATCTTAAAAACTATGGAATTTAAAAATGTTTTATAATGTTGGTTATGTCACTTTATATGGTAGGCGCAGTTGTTTTTTTTTTTTTTTTTAAACCTGACATTAAAATAGAAGAGATAAAAAATTTAGGATTTATGAAGTTTATACCACTTTTAATGGGTTTTAACGGTTTTAAAAAAAAATTTAGCATTTTTCGGAACGAAGCGGACAACGAGTTTGTATTTTTTAAGATGTTAACACATGTATTGTCAAGTTTATCAAGAAAAATGTACAGCCACGGACAAACGCATACAATAAAATCCTTCGGATATCAAAAAATTTTTTTTAAAAAATCCTCAAAAACAACCATTTTTAAAAAATAATTACTAATTTTAAATAAAAACAATACCATCCTGCTTCGGAACAATCCATTGATATTAACTTCTTAGAAAAATTGAGGGAAAAATTATGAATTTTTAAGCACTCCTCTAAACAGCTAGCAACCAAAAGAAAAGTTCAACTAAAAAATATGACATTCAGAGAGCTAAAAAAAATGTTTGAGCAAGCCAAGGTAAACAATACTCATTGTCCGTTATTTTTACAGTATCCAACAAACTAAAAATCTTTATATTTATTTTTTAATCGGTGTTTGACAAAATTGAATATTGTCCAGCTAAATCGACGAAATACTCCATAGTGCGTCGTGCAGGTTCTGTGGTCAAATTCCTATCTGTGTGATCTGGCATCCCTGCCTGCCACTTAAGTTTTGTGCTTTAAAAATAGCTGAAGCTGTTCTGCTCACACACACAACAAATTTGTAAAAGTTTCTCGTAAAGAATAGAGAAAACAAACAAACAAAGACCGGTTTAGAGGAGATGGTTAACACAAGTGAATGTATTTAGTTCTTAACATTAGCCGTTACTGATATGCCGATAGTAATTTAGTAAACATAATAGAAAGTATAAGAGACGAGCATAACAACAGTGTTGTGCAAAAGTATTTTACTTAATAAATACAATCTTAACACTCCCACTTATTATTAAGTATAAGTTTAATTATTTTGCTATAAGTTTTAAAACGTTTATGTTTTTACAAAATAAATCAAATTTTTCAGTGGATAGAGGTTTAGTAAGAGCATCCGCTAGTTGATCTTTAAGCCTAGTACTATGCTCGATTGCGTGAAATTTCACTGGCAACAGCCATTAATTGTTGCGTGAAAATTTTGACAGATATTTTGTTGCGAACGAACAGCTGATGATCAGCTTACAAATTTCGACAAGATGTAAATAAACAGCCACAATTTATAAGAGGAAAAGCAGAAAATCATTTAAGTTCTTTAATTTTCATATTTGTGATTATATAAATACAAAATAAATATTTATACAAGTATGCATGTCCTTTGTTTTGGAGCAGAACAAGTCATTAGTTTATGGCAGTCTGCAAGCTGCGAAGTTTTGCGACCGCCAACACCGCGGAAAGGTGCATCCGTATTTACAATTTCAAACAACTGCAATTATTAATTGCAAAGCTTTAGAAATAGTACAAAAGTATCATTTTAATTATAAACATTGTTCTTTTGTTTGCACTTATTTCTTAAATAAAATGGCAATTGTCACTTTTCACGGCAAAATAAATGGTCGGTTCAATTAAATTGCCGTGAAAACAATGTTGCTAGATGCATGTTGCAGAATATAGTACTAGATTTCACCAGTGAAGCATAGTACAGCTTTGACGTAAAAGTTGTGAAATGTTCACGGTTGTTTCACAGCTGTAATTTTTTGTATGGAGATTTCAGTGGAATTTCACGTGAAGCCGAACATAGTACTATGCTTTAGATGGAACAAAACATAAGTTAAAATATTCTTCTATATATTTTTCACGGATGAAGTGTACGCGAACATCGATATGCTAAGTCCAAGAATGGAACTCGGGATTTTTGATCAACTTCAGAGCACTTTGATTATCGATACGCAGCGTAGGTTTCGGATAATCAGTGGTAAGCAGGTCACGTATGAGCACATCAAGCCACATCAGTTCTTTGACTGCTTCCGATGCAGCTACACACTCTGCTTCTGTTGTGCTTAAGGCTTAGAGTTTTTGCTTGGTTTAAATATTATACCCAAGTCTTTAGAATATTTTATATATTTCAAAAATACGCTTAACAGCCTTTATGCATTTGGTTTATCAAAAAACGGTTTACTACTCCCACTGCATACGAAATGTCAGGTTTTGTCGCAATAGATAAGTATATAAGGCTTCCAACCGCTTCACGAAAAGGGTATGTTGTGGCTACTGGGGAATTTTCTTCAAATCTGCTTGCAAGATAACTGGGTGTAGAAACAGGAATCGAATCCATCATGTTGAATTTTCTTAATACACGATCTATATAATTATACTGACAAAAGAAGTACAAACCATCTTGTTTTTGTAGTTAGCTTTTGATAATTTCACTTCAAAAAAGTGTTTTAAGTAATTGACACACTCATCTACATCGCGATCATTTTTGACAGCAATTAATCCATCATCTATGTAGAGAGTTATAATAATTTTGACATCATTGCGGTGAAAAATAAAAACACAAGAATCAGCTTTGGAAATTTTAAATTGAAAACAAGTAGAGAAAGTCTAAAGTCGGTCTAGCACGACTTTACAATACCCTAAACCTACTTCTCCAAAATACAATAATAGTATTGAAAATGGGCGTATCCGTGGGCGGATAAAGCCCATATTTTATATGCATTTAAATTTTGATGAAAGATTTACACATACTAAGTTTTATTCCTGTAGCTCACATAATGCCCTTAAAGTGTTTTCACTATTGTGGATTGTATGTGGGGTGGGCGTGTTCGTGGACAGACCACGCCCAATTTTTGAACACACCTTAGTTTTAGTATAAAATACATACATACCAAATTTGATCTCTGTAAGACAAACATAAGCTTATTTATGCAGTATTCAATTTTTTGGTTTGTATGAAGGTAGGCGTGTCCATGGGCGGATGAAGTTCATTTTCATAAACGTCTTTATTTTGTTAAACAAAACATACGTACTAAAATTTATCTCTGTAGGTTGAATAGAACCTTATATATTGAGTTTTAAATTTTTGGGTTGTATGGGAGGTGGGCGTGTCCATAGGTGGATGACACCCATTTTTCGATGACATCTTTGTTTTGATATATTGTACATACATACCTAATTTTATTGTTGTAAGTTAATTATGAGCTTAGTTATGCAGTTTTCAATTTTTGCGTTGTATGGGTGGTAGGCGTGCCCATGGGCGGATTCCAAAAATATAATAATAATAGTGCAGATCCTTGGGCCCATGTGACTATTTGTACCGAGTTTCATCCAATTATCTCAACTCCTTCTTCTTATCCTGTGTTTACGGACAACACGCAGACGGACGGACGGACGGATGGACGGACTTACGAACGGACGGACGGAAATAGATAGCTCAACTCACGAGGTGACTCTGATTAACAATATATATAACGCTTTGCGTTCTATTTAATAAATATGATTCAATCCACCGCACCAAATGCGTTGGAAAACCAAGAAGCGACAGTTTTATAACTAACAGCTTATGATTTACAACATCGAAGGCTTTACTAAAGTCTGTATAAAAAACATCTGCTTGTTCCAAAATTTTCTACAGTTTTAGATGTAAATTCTAGAAAGTTAGTAACAGTAGATTTCCCAGATAAGAATCCATGTTGGAATGGAGATATTAAAGATTTAACGCTATGTGATAATTGTGAGGTTACAATAGCCTCAAAAAGCTTAGGAAGAACACTGAGCTTTGCAATTCCCCGATAGTTGTCTATCAAAGACCTATTGCCAGATTTATGAAGCGGAATAATAAAAGAAGATTTCCAAGCCACTGGAAAATAGCAAGATTGCAACGATGCTTTAAAAAGCATAGTAATTGGAACTACAAGTTCTTCACAGCAATATTTCAATATACATGAAGGAATATTGTCAGGCCCGCTTTTATAAGATGCCTTAAGATTTTTCAAGTAGGTTGAAACCGTGTTTATATCAATTATTGGAGAACAAATATCGCCAGGTTGCACATTTAAAGAATAACTTAAACTATCATAAGAAATAGATGAATAAGTAGTCTTAAAGAAGTCTGCAAAAAGGTTACATATAGTTATATCAACATCCGACTCAAATGTTTTATATTTCATAAAAGAAGGATATGAATATATCTTACGTTTAGTATTTACAAAGTTCCAAAAAGATTTTGCATCAGACTTGATATTTAATTTGACTTTTGTTAAATATATGTCATAGGATTGCCTACACAAAAGCCGGTAGTTGTACTTAATTGAAGTATAAGAAGCAAAATCACAAATACTATTAGATTTTAGATATTTTTTATAGTATTTTAATTTTAAGTTTCTTTTTTTTTCAGTTCTTTGGTACACCAAGCGGGACCAGATATTAAAGAGGCTTTTCTCTGAGGAACTGAAGCTAATAAGCAATTATTGAGAGTTTTGTTAAAGACAAACACAGCAGAATCAAGAGTTTGAGGCAATATTCTTGTAGTATTGATATTAAGTACTAATGTCCAGTTGATCATTGACAAATTATTTCTTAAAATTACATAATTTGTTCTTTTAAAATTGAACTCCGAGGGAGGAAACAAACGATTTGATATAGATTGTATAGGAAAATTCAGTGTGATTTCAATAGTAGGATGGTGTGAATTCTCAGGGTACACAAGCGAATCAGACCTATTAACTGTAAACAAACGCTCAGCGACTTGTTCCTTGTGATTTCTTCGGGTATGGTGGAATCACAAATTCTAGTTGGTTAGCGCTCGCTGTAAATAAGGGTGGGTTTTGTGAGCACCTAAGCCGCATATAAAACTTCGTGCAATATGTGCTCGAAGTTTTATTGCATCAAATAAAAAGAAGAAAATAAAGCGAATAAGTTTTGGTTATGAAATACAAATTGTTTATTTATGTGTTCTTACGTGAAATTGCTTCAATAAGTGCAGCTAATTACGACGTTTGATAAGATGTAAAATAAAAGAGAAACTTTGCAGCTTGCATACGAAACGATACAATTTTGGCAATCAATAAGTGATTGATTTTTTGACGGCAAGGAGGCAGGCTCGTAGACCCGATTGCGATCGACTCGTTCGGGGCTGAATAGAAATCGAGTCTCGAACGAGTCGATAAGTAAGTAAAAAAAGTAATAAGTTTAGATGAGTAATTAACTACTTTTTCATCATTTAGGGTTGCGGCCTAAACATGCCGGCCCCCTTGCAGTATCTACTGTAATAAGACTTATAATATCTTAGATCTAATAAAAAAAAAGTTGTTGATTAATTCATAAGTCTCAGGTTTCTATCACATTCATTATAATATTTATTAATTCAATTTGTATAATTAATGGTTTTAATTATGTACATTATTTTTTTGAGCGCAATTATTGGGCAACAGTACCGGACACAAGCCATCCAAAAATTGAGTTCTGTGTTAACAAACCCCCCAGAGCACTCGGAAAAAACCCAGGTTGCATGATCCTTGCACATACATCTGCACCTAACACCATGCCGACAGAGGACGATACGAAAAAGTCCGGGTCAGCAAGCATCAAGTTTGCGAAATTCACCCTAATGGACGCATCTAAGCTACGTCTTGGCGTAACGCGGGCGAAGTGCTTCACTACCTTCGCCTGGGTTGTAACAGACTGGTTGGACTCGTAGTTTGCTCGGAGGTTTAGAGAGCAAACTTCATGTGATCCAACCATCTGTGTTGGCAACCCAAGCTGGCGCACGACGCCTTGCGACACCACAGACGTCTCCGCACAATGGTCCACCAGGGCGCGAATCCGATGTATATGACCCCTGTCAACCACCTTGACGACCGCCGTGGGGAGCAGCGGAGTCACCGATTGCAAGATGGGCAACGGTGATGGCGAAGAGCGGCGCTGAGGACCACTATTTGAGTGGTGTTGAGATGGCCGTCTTCGTCCTTGGCCACGGTTACGACGCTCGGCTCTATTTGTAGTGCGCCATTTGGTTTGTCCACTCCTCTGCCTGCCACGCAGAGAAGGGCGAAACGAGCGCGACACTCGCGCGTCATCAATTATAGCCGCCAGCTGGGCAGGTGACCGTCCGTCACCCTCTTCACCTTCAGGCGCCGGTCTCCTCTCTACACTAACCGCTGGATCCGACACTCGTGGCCGGGCAGCAGACTCCTCCTCGGCGGCCGACCTTCTCCGACGTGAAGACCGAGACACAAAAGATCTGGCTACATCGAGAGGAATCGCTTGGGTCGGTGGGGACTTTTTCGAGCGCTCATGCGGCCCGAAATGCAGCATGGTGTGGTGTTCTCCGGAACAATGACGGCATCGGCCGTTGCTGGTGCACTCTTTAGTGAGGTGGTCTGGGGAGAGACACTTGGAGCTGTATCGGAAGAGACACACAAGTCGAAGCCGCTTTGCCAGGTTTCCAGCCATAAAAAATGGACATGCCCGCAAGATATGACGCGACAGGCACACACGACACTTGATTGGCAGCTCGTTGGACGACATTAGGTAACTGAAAAAAAAATATAGAAATTAAATACGTTAATTCCTGCTGAGATGTCTATTTGAGGACATTACGCACACAACAAAGATGGACGAGGACGAATGAAGCTAATTTACTATTTTCGGCTGGCAGGATAATTAGTTTAACCACTGAACGAGTAATAATACCGCGTTCAGTGCGCAAGTCGGCCACGCGAACTCGGTTGTCCGAACCTAAGTAAACTTTTACTACCCTTCCTAATCGCCATTCGTTAGCCGAAAGATTATCCGATTTTATTACAACCAAGTCGTCGATTTTCAAGTCTACGCATGGACGTTTCCATTTAGTTCGTTTGTGGAGTTCTTTCAGATAATCATCTTTCCAAATTTGGCAGAACTTCTGGTTCAATGCCTTCAATTTTTGCCAACGATTGATGATAGACATGGGACTTTCGGTGATATCTGGTTCAATGGGAGCAAGTAACGGTCCACCTACTAAAAAGTGAGCTGGAGTTAGGGGCGCTAGTTCATTAGGATCAGATGACATAGGGCTCAGAGGACGTGAATTCAAGCATGCTCCATTGTCGGAGTATAAATTCTCTGGACACCCTCTACGTGCAACGAACCTCGAAAATGCGGTCAGAAAAGTAACCGTACTGCGATCGCTTGTAGCCTCTTAATGAATAGCTTTTGTAGCAAAGCAGACAAAGACACAAATATAACCCTTGGTTATAAGACAAGCCCGTCCCGTGTAATTTTTAATGTCATATGGCCCTGTGAAATCAACTCCAGTAGACGCAAAAGGGCGAGATAATTTTGTTCGCTCTGGAGGTAAGGATGCCATCATTTGAGTCTGCAACCGCTTTCGGTCAATAACACAAACCTTGCAATTGTGTATGATAGATTTGATCATGTTTTTTACTCTGGGAATCCAGTATTGCATCCGAATAAGTCGCAATACAAGCTGGTTCCCACCATGAATTGAGATCCCATGGGTGAACTTCACGAGCAACTTAGAGAACTGACAATTATACGGGAGAATTACCGGATGACGTTCATCATAACTTATGTGTTTCGTCTCCGATAATCGACCGCCAAGTCTAAGTATTTTTTGACTGTCGAGAAAAGGATTCAAATTTAAAATTGAACTCTTCGAATCAATCAAACTTTTCTTCGACAACTGGGCATATTCAGATGGATAGCCCAATTTTTGACTCTCAATAACGAGTCGTTTGGTTATTTCTTTAATTTCTGGCTGTGATATTTCAACAGACTTAAAACAGAAATTACTTTTGTGTGACCTGTGAGTTCTGTGAAAGAATCGTAATACATACGAAAGAACACGCAAGGCACGAGGCAACGAAGAAAATCGTTCTAAAATGTCCATATTTTGAGAACACGCCACATGAGCTTTGATGGCTTTAGCTTCCATCGTTGTGTCATATTCGTCGCTTAATTGAGGCCAAAAATTAGCCTCTTGTTGTAGCCATGAGGGGCCATGCCACCACAAAGAACTATCTTTTAAGTTCTGTGGTTCTAATCCTCTACTGGCTAGATCCGCTGGATTATCGGCTGAATCCACGTGACTCCAATTTTCAGTCCCCACTTTCTCGCCTATCTTCGAGACACGGTTGGCAACAAAGGTAGTCCAGGCACATGGCTGCTTGCGCAACCAAGCCAGAACAATGGTTGAGTCTGTCCATAAAAACAGCTTATTATTATAAGTTTCTAAATTTGTTAGAAACGCGTCAACCATTTCTGCTAGCAAGAGTGCACCGCACAGCTCCAGCCTTGGTAACGACACCGTCTTAACCGGCGCTACCTTTGTTTTCGCGACGAGAAGATGAACGCTCACCTTATCTGATCGTCTCATGCGAATGTATATCGCGGCTCCATAAGCTTTCTCTGAAGCATCGCAGAACCCGTGGAACTGGAGTTCGACTTCCGGAGAAAAATCGATCCAACGTGGAATCCGGACACTGCTGATATGAGGGTAGTTTTCCAAAAAAACTTGCCAACGTTGCAGAGTAGCTGGGGTCAGCTGATCATCCCACCCGATTCCATCCAACCAAACTTGCTGCATCAGGATTTTTGCGATGACCACGACCGGAGCCAACCATCCTGCAGGATCGAACAGTTTTGCGATCGCCGACAAAACCTCGCGTTTTGAAAAACTTCCCTCCTGGTCTAATGGACGAGCATGAAAGTAAAAATAGTCGAATCGGGCGTTCCATCTAATACCCAGCGTCTTTACATTGCTCGTATCTTCTAGCTCCAGAAAATCTTCTCGTAGCCGATGACTCTTCGGGATACCTTGCAGTACCTCATCGGAGTTGGCCGTCCACTTCCGCAAGGTAAAACCTGCTGATGCGGCCGCTTTTTCCAAGTCTATTTGAGCTTGAACTGCTGACTCCACGTCATGACCTCCCGCCAGTGCGTCATCTACGTACATATGGTGACGCAAAATTTTTGACGCTAGTGGCAAGCTGCTTTCTACATCGTCAGCTAATTGCAAAAGTGTTCGCAGCGCTAGAAATGGGGCACAATTTACCCCGAAAGTGACTGTTTTCAGCTGAAAATCTTGTAGATGATTCCCTGTTTGATCGCGAAAAATTATTCGCTGGAATCGCTGATGGTCTTCAGTCACAAGTATTTGGCGGTACATCTTTTCGATGTCACCATTAAAAACGAATTTGAAGAATCGCCACTTCAGGATAAGCAAAGTTAAATCACTTTGCAAGACTGGCCCCGCATGCAGAACATCGTTCAAACTCACACCATTGGATGTAGGGCTTGACGCGTTGAAGACCACCCGAACCTTTGTAGTGGTACTATCTGGTTTCATGACAGCATGATGAGGAAGGTAATAACTATGATTTTGTCTCGGAGGAAGACAAGAAGACACTTCTCTCATATGGCCTAATTCCAGATATTCTTTCAGAACAGCATCATACTCCTTCTTGTAAGCTATGTTTTTATTAAGCCTCACCTCATTGCTCAGAAATTGTCGGACCGCAATATAGCGTGAATCACCTAGAGTGGTTTTCTGCGGATAACTTTCCTTAAACGGTAAAGTCACCACATACCGACCATCAGAATTGCGCCTGGTTGTGTTAACATAATTGTCCTCACAAAATTTGTCTGTGATATTGGACACAACCTTTTGAGGTATCTCCTCAAGCTCCCAAAAGGATGCTAGCTGCCGATCAATTGAAACTTCACTGAAATATGAAACGACAGACGAGGAGGCAGGTTTCTGCGATGCGGTTGAAACGGCACCTGTTAAGATCCAGCCGAAAATGGTTTCTTGAGCAATAAGTGACCCAAGAATATTTTGACGAATACCGTCAAGCAGAATCTGTGAGTATAAGTCACCTCCCAGTAGCACATCGATTTGATCGCTGCAGTAAAAGCGTTTGTCTGCAAGTACAAGCTCTGGGAAAACTTGCTGCACAAGAGGGTCCACTGAGCATGTGGGAAGATTTTCTGTAATCTTTGATAGAATTAGAGCGCTTGTGGAAAGTTGGATCGTTGGATCAATAGGTGATCCTATGACCAAAGTGCACGCTTTTTGCACTCTGGCTGACACCACATTACTAAGCCCTGAGACTTGAGCGCAAACACGATGAGTAGGAAGCTGAATAAGTCGATGCAACCTCTCAGAAATAAACGAGCCTTCTGAGCCAGAATCAATAAGTGCCCTGGCTTTGAACACGGCTCCTCGATGGCAAATATTTATCATCGCGGTTCCCAGCAAAATACCTTTGCTGCTTGAGGCAAAACACGCTTGGTAGTTTTCGCGAGCGCCTGCAGATGTTTGCGATTGCGCTGCAACATGTTGAGTGGACTGTATACTCTTGCTTGGACCTCCCGCATTTGGATGACTGTTTGCGCCTCTAAATTCTCTATGAAGCAACGAATGATGTCGTTGTCCACATGTGGAGCAGTTGTAGCCGCTCTTGCAATTTTTAGAAACATGGCTGGTTGATAAACAGTTGAGACAGCAATGCAACCGTCTTGCAGCCGATGATCTGTCATTTACTGACATTGCCAAAAATTTTGGACAGAACTTCAATGCATGCTGCTGGTTTTTACACAGCTTGCAATTATTGTTCGCCACGTTTGCCTGAAAGGTGTTAACTTTCTTCACATTTTGTGGAGGTGCGTTCGGTTTTTGCCCTTTTTGAAAAAGGGAAAATTATCAAGGTCAGCCCATTTGGGGATTTCTGCCTTGTTCTCAATCGATTGCTCCCATAAGGAGAGCGTTGTCTCAGGCAATTTTGTTGAACATAAATATGTAAATATAGCATCCCAATTGCTAATATTTACTTGATGCATTGTTAATGCTGAAATGCAATTATTTATGTCCCTTTGTAACTTTTTAATTCCACTTCCAGACTCAGTTCCAACAGCTGGCAGGTTAAATAAAACCTTAACTTGACTGTTCACCAAAATCCGCTTATTTTCATAGCGGTCAGTCAAGTTTTGCCAGGCTGTTGCAAACCCTTCATGCGTAAGAGGAGATTTTTGCACAATCTCTTTTGCCTCTCCGCGGGTTTTCTGGTTGAGATGAAAAAGTTTCTCAACAGGCGTTAGCCGATTATTTGAAATGTAAATGGCTGAAAACATATCTCTGAAGGAAGGCCATGTCATATAATCACCGTGAAAAAGTTCAGTGTCACATGGTGGTAGGTTGATATTGTGACCTGACATTGGCATCTCAATTCGTGAAACATCAACTTCACTTCGGGTTTTCGCCCTGGACAACTTATCGCTCAGTTCGTTCATCTTAGATAGACAGCGAACATATGTTTGATAACATGTGCGATATTTGACTTTGACTAAGGTGACGTTTTCATCATCGTCACCACTCGCTGCCACTAATTTCAGCAAGCAAGCGTCATATGAAGTCTTAAGGTTAGTCCATTGAGACTTCAACTCATCCTCTTGAATTCTAAGAGCGTAAATTGTATGCTCTTCGTGAGGAATATCATCGAAGTCTCTCTCCATATCAAAAATCGTGTCAGCATTTCTCATGAAGGACGTTAGTTTCGCCATTGCTGTTCTATAATTTTTTTTTTTTTTTTTTTTTTTATATAAAATTAAATAAACTTACAAAAATATTTTCTTATATGTAGAAAAGTTTTGTTTTGTTTTATATTTTTCCAATATGTAGATAAAATATTTAAAAAAATTTTTTTTTTTTTGTTTAATTAATTGGTTTTTTTTTTTTTTTTTTTTTTTTTTTGTCAAAAATTTATTTTATTCTTTAAAAATGAAATCACAACATCAAATATTGTTTTTAATTTAATGATTTTATATTTAACAATATATCACAATTGTGACTTAAAAAATTTTTAATTTATAAAATTTAAATTTTCAAAATCCCACAGGCGTTGTCCAGACTTGAAAATAATTTTCGGCGACGATCGGCAATAAAAATCCAACTCCAAAAATTGCTTGTCAAATTTTTCGAAATAGGCCACAAACAAAAAACAAAAATCGCTATACGTGCGATAAATTTTTTTTGTCGAATTGGCAACTCTTTTTCGAACTCGTTCCAGTTGCTTTAATTGTGGTTTTTCTTTTGTCCTCCACTTGACTCTTGTTCCGCTCTCCGCCTCTTGCAGTTTGCGTGTTTACTTTTTATTTGTTTTTTTTTTTATTCTTTTATTTTAATAACACTCGCGTTAATAATAAAATAATCGAAACAATCGCGTAACAAGTGACGAAGTTCAATATAATATATTTAATATAACATAAAAGTATATGATATAAATATAAACAATCAAGTTGTAAGCGAGCAAGAAACCAAAGTGTCGTGTGTGCGTGTGTGTGTCAATAAAGTTTGCCTTAGCAAAAAAAATACTCGGCAAAAAGTAAACAAAAAGTAGAGAAAAAAAACAATGTTTTTGTTTTCTAATAAGTAGAAAACTACAGTGCCGACGGACAATTTATTTGTTTCACTTTTGTGTTTTGTTTTGTTTTACTGAATGTAAACAAACTCTGTGCGAACTAACAGTCTAATTTATTAGATTTCCTTAAACATCGTTTAAACAGTTGTTTAGTTACACATCGTTTAAGGGTTTACACAGCCTTGCTAAAATTGTTATTTATAAACGCTTTGTTATCTAAACGAGGTTTTTGTCTAAATAATGCCTAAAATTACCATCACTAAGCAAATATTATGCATCTCTATGTGCAAATGTCAAATTTTTCAACAAAACGAAAAACTTAAGACTGCAATGGAAAACAAAAAAAAGCAATAACTTAGGTTGAGCTAAGTTATTGCAATAGCCGCAATAACTTGGAGCTCAGCCGGAATGTGACCACCTCTTTTATGTCCTTTTAAATCTGAGCGTACAATATTTATTAATTTTTTCATATTTTCTTTGGAAAATCTGTACTTTTCCTGAAAATCTTTTTCCCTGAGGCCCATGGGATTATATCTTGTTTTGTAAAGTTTTGTTCTTCGCGGCACAGGTGTTTCATCAAAAAAGTCAATGATATTTATATCATTAGAAAATGATTCATAACTAAATGGCATATTTATTTTATGTTAATTTGTAAAATTCAACTTTCATTTAATGTGTTAAAAATGTGACAATTGATATTTCTTCACAACAAATATGACTTACGCAGCCTCTAAACACGTATTTTCGGTGTTTAAGTTACGCAGTACTTAAACAAGTGTGTAAAATGCTTATAAATCACGTTTGGGTGTTTAAGTGCTGTTTAAAGTTAAACAACGTTTAAAATCAGTTTATAAATTAGACTGTATGTGTATATTATATATTTTAAATTTGATAATTTGTTTAAACGCGTAAAACAAAAACACTATTAACTGTCCAAGTGCAGCACTTAAAGGTAAATTTTTTCTACTTCAACTTTTCTAATCAACTTTTAGAGTTTAATAATATACTTTCTTATGCTTTAAAAACGCAAACGAAATTAAATCTTAATTGCTTTGCTTAACAATTGTACGCATGTGTGTGCACTGCTCTTGTATATAGAGATGAATATAAAAAATCACAAATATTTTTACCAAGTTATTTTTATAATTTTTTGTTTTGCTTTTTCTTTTGTTTTATTTAATTTTTAACAAATTTAACATTTAACACTTGAAAGGTTAATCTCTTATTACTTTATTAATATTAAAATAAACTTTTATCGAAGTTCGTAAAACTTCGTGACCGGCACTAAAATGGCGCACTTGGTAAAAATTTGATATTTTATATTCTTATAGCTGCAACACACGCACTTTATTTTGCACTTTTAAATTTAATATTTATTTATTTTAATTGTGATATTCATAAAAACCATTGAGACTTTATAAAAAAAATGAATCAATCAACTAACCTTTTTTTTATTTGCTGCTGGACACTGGTACGCAGGGATTGGTTTGGTTTTGTTCTAGCGCAGTTTCCTTGACTTGCTTAATTTTCTTCTCCAATTCCAGGGCTCGAATGGACCATAAACAAACGCTCAGCGACTTGTTCCTTGTGATTTCTTCGGGTATGGTGGAATCACAAATTCTAGTTGGTTAGCGCTCGCTGTAAATAAGGGTGGGTTTTGTGAGCACCTAAGCCGCATATAAAACTTCGTGCAATATGTGCTCGAAGTTTTATTGCATCAAATAAAAAGAAGAAAATAAAGCGAATAAGTTTTGGTTATGAAATACAAATTGTTTATTTATGTGTTCTTACGTGAAATTGCTTCAATAAGTGCAGCTAATTACGACGTTTGATAAGATGTAAAATAAAAGAGAAACTTTGCAGCTTGCATACGAAACGATACAATTTTGGCAATCAATAAGTGATTGATTTTTTGGCGGCAAGGAGGCAGGCTCGTAGACCCGATTGCGATCGACTCGTTCGGGGCTGAATAGAAATCGAGTCTCGAACGAGTCGATAAGTAAGTAAAAAAAGTAATAAGTTTAGATGAGTAATTAACTACTTTTTCATCATTTAGGGTTGCGGCCTAAACAAACTGAAACAATATTGCTATCATCAAAATATATAAGGTCTAACAAACGGTTGTTCCTATTATAGTGATCGTTTATTTGAAAAAGTCCTTGACTCGAAAGCTCATTTAAAAATGAGTTATCAGATGAATGTTCTGAAGATGGCAGGAATACTGAAGTATTTTCAGAACACCTGTTCCAAGTAACATTAGGGAGGTTGAAGTCACCAGTTACTAAAATAGGGTCGTAAGGCTGAAGTTGTGAACAAATTTTATTTATCGACGCCAGATGTTTCCCATACACCTCAACATTGGAAACTGGAGGAATATTCGAACATGTTACATAAATTTTAAAAGTGCCAAACTTCACAAGAACACAACAAAATTCAATATCTAAAGACTCAGATATTATTATTTCTTGTGAGAAGTGTGATGATTTAACGGCAATACGAACGCCGCCACCATTGCAAAAGTTACCAACAATAGAGTTTCTATCTTTACGGCATATACTAAAGTTGTTTGCCAGAATTTCAGGATTTAAAGTATTAGGCTTAAGCCAAGTCTCACTTAAGGGGGGGGGGGGTAGGGTTTTGAAGGCAGAAAAAAAAAGGTTTTTACAGATTTTTTTTTGGGCGTACGGTAAAAGTAAATTTATTTCTAATTATTATACATTAAAGAGTAGTTATTGAACTATATTCTGTGAAATATTGGTTGAAAAATATTGAAAATTGACCGAATGGCAGCAATTCTTCGCAGGCGCCTCAGAAAAAATACATTTTGCGGTGCACGTCATACCTCAGCACTGGATCATCTGAAATGAAATAACCAAAGTTTTTCTTTTAATTTTTATGTCCCTCTAGGTATTCCTGTCGAGTTTTTCCATTTTTTTTAAATTTTTGAACTTTTTACAAGACTTGAAAGTGAAAATACCGATTTTTGGCCTGAATTCATGACTATTGTTGTTAATAATAAAAAAAATAAAATCAAAAACGAAAAAATCTTAACAGGGTTACCTCATGAATTATGTAAGGAAATACTGTAAAAAATTTGAGAACGATCGGTTGAATAGATTTTGAGTTACAGAGTGCACCGACTCAAAAAACATCGATTTGAGAAAAATGCGTTTAAAGTTTTTCGTAGCGAAAAGACCCTGATAAAACTTAGTAAGCTATTTATTTTTTATTTTACTCACATAGAATCATCAATGCCGGGACCATAGAGTATAGAACTTTCGTCAAGAATGTCCAAAGCATCTTTTTGATCAAGTCTGCGGCGAATTCTATCATTTTTAGCGGTTTCAGCTGCTCGCTCATCTGCTCTGTTCATTCGAATATCGTCGGTTAGAAGCGCCCATCCATGACAACTTGGACCAGTACTGATTCGCATATCTTCTAGGAAGGTTAAATAAGCGTTACAGCCTTCATTGAAAACACAAGCAGCCACTGAAGATGCAAATTCGACGATAGTTGCTGAACCACTCTCAACTTTCGGCGCAATCTTCCAAATAAGCTGGTTCAAACTCTCATTATTATTTTGTGTGAATCCGCCAATACATCGCTCTAGGAGAGCATCTTTGCTTAAATCTTCATAAATTGGCTTGATTCCTTGTAAAACATCAGTTGGTAGAGCAGAATATGAGTGTTTGAAATTATTCAGCTTGTTTGAAGCTGCGGCTTTCTGCCATTCACACCATGAGTCTTCTCCGCTAGGGCAGTTTTCGTGTTGTGGTTTTGCATCGGTTGAGGCATAATGATAGTAAGTTGCCCAAATGGCTTTTTTCATTTCTTCTACAGAATTAGAATTGAAACGAATAGCACGACCATAGTACTGGGTGAGCTTATCAATCATTTTTGCAGTCAGTTTCCCTTTACCTGAGAGAGTTTTTTTTTGGATATTTTCTCCAGTTTTAGTTTCACTATCAGTCACAGTTTTTTTGACTAAACCACGCAAACGAGTTCCCATCCTTTTTTGGACGTGTCCAACACATTCTTTTTTATTGATCAGAAAATTTTCACCATAAGGTTCAGCATTGATAACACCACTTTATGTTTTCGAGTCACCATCTCCAATATAGTTGCGAATCTTCACGTTATTCTCTTGCGATCTTTTGAACATTGTGACAATTGCGTCGACTTCCATGTTACCGGATGCTCCTTTGTGATTTACAGAACATTGATCTTCATTTATATGGTTCTCTTGCCATTGTTCGAACTCTGCAGAATCAAGCTTATTCTTCCAAGTAACGCACATGTGACAGTATGAACTTTTTACGAGAACATCGACGACTTTTCCGGTGTAATATCCAATCAAGGAAGCCACGCCATACAAAGAAGAAAATCCACGCTTTTTCCAAGTTCCATCGCCTGATACAGTTAATTCTGATGAAGATTCAATATTTTTTTCTCTACACATAGCTGCTTTTTCTTCCTTAATCGCAGAAACAAAAAATCTTTTTGCGGCATTCGTCACACTGGAGGACATTTTCTTCAAGTAATTGTTGTATACCGATTTTGATACGAAATTACTGGATAAATCCATCAGTCCGCAGAATTTGTCACAACCAGCTAATCCCAAGCCTAAAACTCGCATCACGAAAGCAAATCGGTAGTTCACTTCATACATATGATTATCTACTCGTTCACTAGACGGAACGTAACGAGGTTCTTTGCATTTTTCACATTTTATTTTTATCTTGAAACCAAGACCTATTTTGCCACAACACTGAAATGATACTGTACTATCACAAACTGCACACTTTACTAACGTAGAAATTGTTGAAAAAACTAACAGAAAATCAATGATTCTGAAATGTTTATTTGTATCTTCAGCAACTTTTTGGCTAAAGCTTAGTCTGATTTTTTTCGTTGACGTACTCCTTGCCTCAATATCGTCATCGTTTCTTCGTTTATGCGGAGGAACTATTTTTTTAGCTTGATACAACTTTTTTGCAGACTCCTTTCTACACTCTCTTGAAACTTTTCTCGGCATTTTGCGAACAACAAAAATATCACAACGAAATAGAGTAAGAAAATACAACACGACTGTTACACTCCGCGTCTGCTTAGAAAATGAACCAACACCAGGTACCGTTACAACGACCTTGTCTAAGACCTTTCTGTAAACTGCTTAGGGACAATAACAAAAGAGATTGAGAAACAGCTGCCTTTCCGCTGAGCGGTTACAGCTCAGGTAGTCGTTCGAGACACGCCTACTTCCAAAGCTATATCTTTGTGAGTTTTGCTCCGATTGACTTCATATAAACAGACAACATTCTTGAGTTACTATACTTTCATAATATGCAATAAAAAAAAATTGAGAAATCAGATGAAAGCAATTGAGAATCGGTACCAAGGATTTTGGGACGAAGGAATGATGGGCGACTATTATTGGTTTCTCATCAGAGAAACCGATCCCGAATTAAATAAACGACAAAACAAGAATTCTAATCATTTTGAATTTCTGAATGATAAATAAAAATTATTTACAATGTAAATAATAATATAAATGATTTAAGGCAACAATAAAAATTATTAATAATAATTATATACAATTGAAATAATGTAAAAATAATGTAAATTATTAAAAGAACAATAAGAATGAAGAATATATGATTTTATTACAACAGCCTTTAGTTCTCATTTTTTTTTATGGCAATAAAATAAGTCCATATGCATAAATTGATAATCACACAATTTGGGTGATTTCGTTCCATTAAACACAACTTTTTCATTTCTCAATAGATTTTCTTCAACAATAGCTTATTTTTTTTGGAAAAATAAAGGCTTTTAGTAAAAAATATCAAAAGTAACAATATATTTTGATTACTTAACGAAATTTGCAACTATTTTGTCTTTTTTTGGATATTTTTCTGAAAAATAAAAAAAACCCCTGAAATTTGAATGTATTTCGCCAAAACTAACAACTCGACCAAAAAATGATGTTTGCATTGTTTGTAAGTAATTTTATTAGCTTTTATTTGATATATCATTTGTTTGATTACTGTAGTTGGTTCTGGAGATATATGCAATTAAGTGGAACCAACTTTTTTTTTTCGTTGAAAACTCTACAGTGGGCAATATCTCGAAAACGGAGTGACAGAAACAAAAATAATTTTTTTTTCGGAATTAGCGACCGATTTTACATGAGAAAAGGATAGTGGCATTCAAAGTACATATTGGCTGTAAGCCAGTGTAATTTATTAAAAAAATGGATTTAATGAATTTAATAATCTAAGTATCACATATATAGTACATAATACTATTATTGAATTGTATAACTAGTTGTAAGTTTTAAACTCACATTTATCTTTTGAATTGTATAATATATGAAAAATTTTGAAAAAATTATTATCTTAAAATCAAATAATTTTTATCTTGAGGATGGGGGTGTAGAATACCCTATAACCGCCTGCACTATCACACTAATTTTAAGCACATCACTATGTTATGATTAAACTCAAAGAAGTATAACACTTTTGTTTATGTACAATTTAAGGCTTTATTTATTTCTTTTAAGTTATTATATATTAAGCATTTTGACTCAATTTGATTATTATCAAAATACTGTTATTTTGCTTTTTAAGGAGGTGCAATCCTCAAAAATAAACATTCAATACAAAGCATTCATCTGCTTATAATTTAACTACCTTTGAGCATTCATCTGCTCAGGTTTTTTTTGAATTAGAGCCAGTGGCGTTTTAAACGCCGGCTAAAAACCCATAGGCAGGGCCTTAAAAACTTATAAACTAAAACAAAACAAAACACGCGTTTTAAAACCGGTTAGCACTTTCGTTCAAAAAAAAAAACAACGCGTATCACTACATTTCTCTCATTAATTTTAACTCTAACCGTAGAAGCAGTAGAAACGCTAACACTTTAGTATATTTGCCTTTTAGTAGAACGAACTATATGTTAACTGCTCCTTTAAACTGCATGAGTACCTTTGTTAACAACTGTAGCGTTTTTGATGTTAACTTGTCAAAAGGTCAACTCAAAAGTAGATTAAAAACTATTCTGTAATTAGATCTAGATGTGCATGGTTAGTAGTTACGTCCTGTTGTTATGCTCTTCTCTTATACTTTCTATTATGTATACTTGTTTGCTGATCTAGCGGTGAAATAAAAACAACGTCTAGCTGCTTCAAGATGTATAACAAGAGTGATTTATTAAAAAGAATGTTGAGCTGAAGAAGTCAAATGAGAAGGAACAAATATATATAAACAGTTAAAGCAATGCATTTGTATGCATGAGTAACTATGTAATCTGAGCAATAAACTATGTAAAGCGTATGTACGCTAACACTTCCACTTTTATTGATCAGTTTGCTCACATTTAAGTATTGAATAAATGCTTAAGAGAGACTTCAAGTAATTGAAATTATGTTTCTTTAGGGGTTTCGTAAAAATGTCCTCTAGCTGCTCATTTGATGGCACGTACTTCAGTGTAAACGCATTGTTTTCAAAAAACTCTCTGATGAAATGGTACTTTACTTCAATGTGTTTGGTTCTCTTGTGAAATTGGGGATTTTTCACCAATTAAATAGCGTTGAAAGTGCTACTGTTGGTTGTATCTTTGATGACCATGAGATAGGCCCACCGCAGAATATAATTACGTAGCCACCAGTTGAGCGTCTGGTTCCAACATCGCCAGCAAAATCCGAATCACTATAGCAAATCAAAGACAAATCATTAGTTTTATTAAACCAAATACCTTCATTAGTAGTCAAATGCAAATATTTGAAAATTCTCTTAACCATAGTGACATTTTCGTTTTGAAATGTGTCCAAAAAACGACTTGCGTAAGATACTGAAAAAGCAAGGTCCGGCCGTGTGACCATAGACAAGTACATCAATGACCCCACTGCCTCTCGATATGGAAAAAACGGCCGCTGAATATTATCTTTAACAACTGGCTGCATGCTTTCCGCTGGTGTTGTCACTGGCTTGGCGTCCAACATACCAAATCGTTCCAACACTTTTTCTGCATACGCTTCTTGTCGAATTAAGACTTTGTCAGGCCGCTTGATAACCTCCATACTCAGGTAGAATATGGACTCAAACACCTTCACCTCGAATTCAGTTTTAAGATAGCTGACGATCTCGTCAAGGGCTTCTGCCGACTGCGCTGCTATAATGCCGTCATCGATGTAGATCGCAAGTATTATCTTTGCCACTTTTACACTCCCTACAAAAACGCATGGATCTGCTGTGCTGGTCTTAAGATTAAAGCCCTCTAACATCTGTGTGAATTTACGATTCCAACACCTTGATGCTTGCTTAAGACCATAAAGACTTTTCTTCAGCTTACACACATTGTTGCTGCCGTCTTCATAGCCAGTGGGTTGACGCATATAAATTTCCTCATCGAGTGTGCCATATAAAAACGCCGTTTTTATATCAAACTGCTTTATCGCTAAATCAAGCGCATTAGACATCGCCAAAATCATGCGAAGCGACGTAAACTTGGCAACCGGGCTAAAAATTTCCTCATAGTCAATGCCAAATTTTTGAGTAAAGCCACGCGCCACTAAGCGCGCTTTAAACCTCTCGATCTCGCCTTTTTCCTTACGCTTGAGTTTGTATACCCATTTGTTTGAAATAGCTGTTTTGTTTCTTGGCAAACTTACCAAATTCCATGTGTTGCTGCTAATTAAAGACTGAAACTCTTCATCCATTGCTTGCTTCCACTGCATACTAAAATCGCTGGACATTGCCTCTTCAAAACTTGTAGGAGTATCAGTATTGGCAAAATATGCACAATGCAACTTTGCTTCTTCCAACTCCTTGCTATTTGACCGCGTAACTACTCCACCCACTTTTATATTGTTCGTATTGACACCATTAGCAACATCTTCGAAAACATAATTTTGGTATTCTTCCTTAATATCAATTTCAGCAGTTTCCTCTGATACTACAACCTTTGTTGGCGCAGCTGCGATTGCATTTTCCTCCTGTACAAAAACAACGTCGTTGTGAACTTCGTTGATGATGACATCCCTTGATATCTCAATTTTTCTTTCTTGTGGTATCCAGATTCTTTAACCTTTACAGTGCTCTTCATACCCAACAAAAATGCCTTTTTTAGATTTTGCATTTATCTTTCTACGCTTCTCTTGTGGAATATGAACATATGCATCTGAACCAAATACTCGAAGCACATATAAATCTGTTTTCTTCCCAAACCATAGCTCAAATGGCGTTGTTCCATCAGATTGACTTCTACCAGTCCGGCTCAAAGTGAAAATTACATTTTGTACTGCCTCGCCCCAGTATTTCATGCTTAGATCTTTTGCGTGGATTATTGATCTTGCTGCTTCAACTACAGTTCGCATATCTCTTTCGGCGCGCCCGTTATGCTCTGGCGTATATGGTGTAGACCTTTGATGAACAGTTTTACGCTTACGTAGAATTTCAGTCACATCTTTGTTGACGTATTCCAGACCATTATCTGACCTGATACTCTGTACCCTTTTTCCAGTTTCAGCTTCCACTCGATCCAAAAACCATTCCAGAATCGATGAAACATATGCTTTCGTTTTTATACAATAGGCGAACCGATAGTTAGAATTATCATCTCGAAATAATAGCATATAACGAGCGCCTCCAAATGACGTCTCTTGCATAGGGCCACACAAGTCGGTATGTATCAGCTCACCTGACATGCTTGCTCTGTTTCTGCTCTGGTGAAATGGTAGGCGATGCTGCTTACCCATGATACATCCTTTACAGAAAAAAATCAGTGTCGCCAAATGACACATTTTGCTGATGCAATAATTTCTTAACGTGTTCTTTTGCTTGATGACACATACGCTCATGCCACAGTTGTAGCGAATCGGATTAAACAGAAACGTTCGCTTGTAATTCGGAGTGTTTAACCTTTAAGAACAGCTTAAACAACTTTGAGCTTTCGCGGGTACCTTGAAGCCACACTTTTCCTAGTTTTTCAAAACAGCAAGTGTTTCCATGTGCCTTTAATGAGTAGCCTTTGTCTAAACATGCATTAGCTGAAAATAAATTAAGCTTCATATCTGGTACGTAAAGCACGTCAGCTAAATACTTCACGTTCCACTCATTACCATCATAAGCCTCTACAACAATGTCTTCCTTACCATACGCCTGTACAATGGAGCCATCAGCAATTCTTACATCCCTCGGATGATCAAGCTTAGTGTAGCTCTTAAACCATTCTTTGTGATGTGACATGTGGTCACTGGCACCAGAGTCCATGTACCAACTTGTTTCTTGTGATATGTTTGTCTGCACAAACATAACCTCACTTACAAACGCATCGCCTCGTGCTAGTTTGTCGCTATTTTTTTTTATTTGGGCAGTCTCTTTTCCAATGTGCGCTCCGTTTGCAAATAAAACATTTCCCTTTCTGAAAAATACTTTATCTCAGCTGCGGTTAACGGTATTTGAACAATATTTGATATGTCGGTTCAGTGCACCTACCATTCTTCTTCTAAATATCAATCCGCCACGACTTTGCAACGGAACCACACTTTCAGTGAAAATAAAAATTGAAGGCAAAACAACGTTTGCCGGGTGAGCTAGTATATATATAAAGCACAGAATACTATGCTGAAATCAAAACCAGTACTCACAACTAGAAATACAATTCATCAACATCAACAAGATTCAATACAATTCATCAACATAACATAGTTTATATTCTAAAAGTACAAAGTCTATATTTTTAATACCTAATAAAGTTTATTAATATTTCTCTTAAACTCACCTCTCATACACGGAATTAAATCCGTCTGAGGTTTTAACGTAATCTTTAACCCTAGAATGACATGCTTATTTTTTATACATAAAGGTCGTCATGCTTCGTCGAATCGACGACACCATTTTTTAAAAGGCCCCTACCGATGTCCTATACGGAAAAATCTTTAGAAATGACTTGTTTTTGATTATTCAGATTATTTAGAATAAGAGTAAATACCCAACAATTTTATGTATAATAGTTTTTAATAAAAAAATAAATCTTTTATGTTTGAGTTCATTTGGCTTTTTTTTAAAAAAGGTTTATGTACAAAATTAAATATTAACTACTTTAAGCATACATTGAATATAGAATTAATTTTTATCTGAATAACAAAGTTCTAAATTTTATTCAGATGAAGTTTTTAAATGGATGGGGTAATACTATAGGCAATAGGCAGTAAGTTTTTTTTTAGCCTCCACTGTACCAAAGCAAGCGCTGAGACAATCAAGTTCATCATTGGATTCGTTGTAGATCGATAACATTTTTTCCAATTTCTTAATATTTATATATGTTTTTGGTTGCAGATTTTGGGTTCCAGCAATAAAAATGGAATACTAATACAAAAACCACAAAAAAAAACCCAAAATATGAAACTGAAAAAGT
This sequence comes from Tetanocera ferruginea, assembly GCA_958299015.1. NCBI lineage: Eukaryota > Metazoa > Arthropoda > Insecta > Diptera > Sciomyzidae > Tetanocera > Tetanocera ferruginea. Next base: position 107,253,459 of record OY282640.1, read on the forward strand.
TACTCAAAAGCCATGCTTCGTCGTTTCGACGACGATAATTCTTAAAAATCATACTTCGAAACTATTTTTTCGGTTCTACGTCTGCGCATACTTTCAAGCTAGACTTTTACTGGTGCTATAGGAAAAATCAGAAGAAAACAAAATAAAACAAGGAAGAAAAATGATTTAATGTAACCACGCGTCGTCGATTCGATTCGTAAACTTGTGTTGGTTGTCAAAATAAAAAAATTCATACAAAAATATTTTTAAAATTGAAAACATTCAGTTTATCTTGAAACAAAAAATCTTTCTGCTGCTGGTAAATAAGGCACGCGAACTCGATACCGGGCACAGCCCACAAGCAAGAAATTTGGATCACCTTTTGTACGATGATGATCGCCACCATCATGCTTTGTCTCTTTGTCTCTTCCTGCCATTCATCATGATTCAGGCAAGGACGTAGATTCTTTGTTGCAGCTAATGCCTACAACTGGCAAAAGCGGCTTTCAAGTTTGAATGCATGTGTCAAGCCGAAAGAACTTACTGCCAGGACTTGGGCAAAGCAATTGTAGTTGAGGGTTAGCATAAAGAAACAGAAAAAGCGCATCGTTTAAATTCAACAGACTGGACAAGTTCATATCAGCGATAAAGCACCCAAACAGCCACAACGTTGAATAAAAAAATCTGACTAGGCTCATAACGGTGCAGGAATCAGAATATCAGTAGGATTTTCAATAATAAAAGTTTTGTTCATTAATTGAAAATTTTCTTTTCATCAGAGATGGCAAATCATTTTCAATCATTACGATCTCTTCAGGTTAGAGACCCTAAGAAGGACTGATCCTGAAAAAATTCTTTGTTCCATGCAAAACGATATTTAGTGCAACATTTCCAACCCTCTTATAAACATTTCTCATTTCTTTTTCCTTTTGTGTCCTTCGTTTTTTATGGCTTTTCGACAAGCCCATGTTTTTGATGCGCTAATTTGGTGTCGCTATAGTTTCCAATTACCATCCGCGGAAAGCTCAACATCCAAATCTTCAGATCACCGGTCATAAAGACAAAAATAAATATTTGAAAACTAGCTAAAATTTGCACTTAGTGCTGCATCGATACCTGAGCGCTCAATCATACAAAAAGCAATCAATTTAAGTTTACGAAAAAAGGTACGAACGTTCCTAAAAGTTCGTTCATGTAAATTTTCTATTAAAAAGAATACGATTTATACATACGAAACCTTACGAAGTGACACGAATCACCTTAATATCAAATCGTTGAACAAATGTAAAAAATTATGATATAGTAAATAAAGATTGCAAATAAAAAAAAAAACATGCACAAGGAAAGATTAAGTTTAAGTTTAAAAATTTATAAAATGGACAAATTCTATTTAAGTTCAGGTCTGTGTTGTCATTCACTTGCATTCCTATGCCCGCTTCAACTCATACGTCCACTTGCATGTTAGATGCACCTTCATCCATCTGCATGTTAGATGCATCTTGACCGCGTTCTATTCATCCACTCACAGCACCATTTTCTTCCACTTCTGAACAATTAATTAATCTTTTATTTATTTTTACATTAGCAAGAAAACTTGCTTTTCTTTTGAAATTAGATTATTTATTGTTCTTTTATCCATTTTTATTCACTTTTCACTTTATTTGTTTTAATTTGCATTTATTTTATTTATTATTTCAATCAGATTTAATTTTTTGTTTGAAAGTTCCTTTCAGTTGCACAGCTTTGTTTTGTTTGTTTTTTTTTTCTTTGCCCGTTTAGCTTTTTGATGCGTAAAAGAGCACGCTATGTAAACACAGCCAACTTTCCTTGTTTGACAGAAAACAGAAAAGTAAGAGTGTGTTAGTGAACACCACATTTTGTTCCTTTGTGTTTGTAACCACGTTATGGGGTGTCTTCCTGGGTTATTAACAACATCAGTGTTGTTGATTTTGTTTTTAAAAATCTTGTGTATGTAACGTGATTCTCGTAATAGCAACCAGAGGTCGGATTCTGAAACACGCTAAAGCTAAATCCCCATCGCTAAAATTAAATTTGTAGTTTTTAGCGATAGCTGCGATTCTGAAAAACTTCATCGCTTATTTTCATGCTAAAAAATTAGAACCTGAACGAACTTTTAACAAAGAATGAAATTTAAGCTGTCATCGCCAAAATGTTAGCGGTTGAAGCGATTCTGAACTTTTTTTTTGCGATTTTCAGAAACGCTAATTTTATTTTTAGCTTAAATTTTGGAGTCCAATATTTTGATGCCGCTAAATTTAAAATTGATATATTTTTAAATTAATATCATAATTTATCATATATTTATTAAGATAAATTATTAAGTTTGTTTTGAATGTGGTTTTATGTAAAAATAAACCAGTTTAGACAGTTATCTTCGAAAACTTGATATCGCCTGAGGTCGATAGTTGGCCAATTTTTTGTTAAGCTATTTATAATTATTATATGCAGAATAAGCGAGATGGTTAAAATAAGTTCGAGGTTATAACTTTTAATTGATAAGAGATATAAAGTTATTTCCTTCAAATAAATTGTTTTTGAATTTTATAAATTTTTAAAAAGAATAGAAAAACAACATTTGAGCAAAAATTAATTTTGTCAAAATATAAAAAACTTTGATTTTTTGATGGCACGAAAAGTTTCTTATTTTAGTGGCAAGACAAAATAAATTCACCTAATTGAAAGACAATTAAAAATTAAAATTTTAGTTTTTCTATTTTTATCGCTTCGGACTCGCTTCGTTCTATGCGTTACAAACGTTTGCACAAAGTTAATATACCCTCACCTTTCAGGTTTAGGGTATAAAAAGAGTTGAAGCTTATACAAGATTATATGGCAAGATGGAATAGTATGCTAGCCATGTTAGAGAGATTTACTTATGTTTGAAAAAGGACACCATTGATCTTAAAATTAATTTTTTGCTTGATTATGAGTTTGATAAAATAAGCTGCATGTGTACTTCACTCAGTCAAAGTTCACTTATGTACTCGCCACGTCTAAAGTGACCTCGCTCTGAATTTTATGCTGAAAAAATAAAAAGGGAAGAAATTTACTTTGAGCAATCACTTATTTAATATACCCGTTGAAAGGTTAAAGCAACGGAAAACAATTCTGTCAGATGTTTACTCTTTTTTAATTAATCCAAATTATATGTATGATCTTAAATACATATAACTTTTCTTAAACTTCTAGTATTACCTCTATTAGAAAAGAGCTCGAGAACATCCTCCTTTACGTTGAAAATAAGCCTTATTACAAAAGCCATATAAATAATAATAACGACGATGTAGTTGTAGTTGTAGTTTCATAATAGAAAAAATACAACTTATCTATCTAAAATGTATTTTCCCATTTTATCTTTTTTTAGACATTTGCAACAGCTTTTCACAAATTCATAAAACAAACACGAATTTTTTTTTATTAGGACAGGACAACGTCGGTCGGGTCAGCTATAAAAAATAAAAAAATACTTTATTTCAGCTGCGGTTAACGGTATTTGAACAATATTTGATATGTCGGTTCAGTGCACCTACCATTCTTCTTCTAAATATCAATCCGCCACGACTTTGCAACGGAACCACACTTTCAGTGAAAATAAAAATTGAAGGCAAAACAACGTTTGCCGGGTGAGCTAGTATATATATAAAGCACAGAATACTATGCTGAAATCAAAACCAGTACTCACAACTAGAAATACAATTCATCAACATCAACAAGATTCAATACAATTCATCAACATAACATAGTTTATATTCTTAAAGTACAAAGTCTATATTTTTAATACCTAATAAAGTTTATTAATATTTCTCTTAAACTCACCTCTCATACACGGAATTAAATCCGTCTGAGGTTTTAACGTAATCTTTAACCCTAGAATGACATGCTTATTTTTTATACATAAAGGTCATGCTTCGTCGAATCGACGACACCATTTTTTAAAAGGCCCCTACCGATGTCCTATACGGAAAAATCTTTAGAAATGACTTGTTTTTGATTATTCAGATTATTTAGAATAAGAGTAAATACCCAACAATTTTATGTTTAATAGTTTTTAATAAAAAAATAAATCTTTTATGTTTGAGTTCATTTGGCTTTTTTTTAAAAAAGGTTTATGTACAAAATTATATATTAACTACTTTAAGCATACATTGAATATAGAATTAATTTTTATCTGAATAACAAAGTTCTAAATTTTATTCAGATGAAGTTTTTAAATGTATGGGGTAATACTATAGGCAATAGGCAGTAAGTTTTTTTTTAGCCTCCACTGTACCAAAGCAAGCGCTGAGACAATCAAGTTCATCATTGGATTCGTTGTAGATCGATAACATTTTTTCCAATTTCTTAATATTTATATATGTTTTTGGTTGCAGATTTTGGGTTCCAGCAATAAAAATGGAATATTAATACAAAAACCACAAAAAAAAACCCAAAATATGAAACTGAAAAAGTTACTCAAAAGCCATGCTTCGTCGTTTCGACGACGATAATTCTTAAAAATCATACTTCGAAACTATTTTTTCGGTTCTACGTCTGCGCATACTTTCAAGCTAGACTTTTACTGGTGCTATAGGAAAAATCAGAAGAAAACAAAATAAAACAAGGAAGCAAAATGATTTAATGTAACCACGCGTCGTCGATTCGATTCGTAAACTTGTGTTGGTTGTCAAAATAAAAAAATTCATACAAAAATATTTTTAAAATTGAAAACATTCAGTTTATCTTGAAACAAAAAATCTTTCTGCTGCTGGTAAATAAGGCACGCGAACTCGATACCGGGCACAGCCCACAAGCAAGAAATTTGGATCACCTTTTGTACGATGATGATCGCCACCATCATGCTTTGTCTCTTTGTCTCTTCCTGCCATTCATCATGATTCAGGCAAGGACGTAGATTCTTTGTTGCAGCTAATGCCTACAACTGGCAAAAGCGGCTTTCAAGTTTGAATGGATGTGTCAAGCCGAACGAACTTACTGCCAGGACTTGGGCAAAGCAATTGTAGTTGAGGGTTAGCATAAAGAACATGAAGACAACTTTGGTTTGATTTAGCTTCGCTTTGTACGGAAGTATACGCTTCCCAATGACTGGACCTCAGAATGTGGTTTCAACTATTTCGGTCTCAACAAGGCGCCAACACAGTCAAAGAAAGCACTCAAACAGAAAAAGCGCATCGTTTAAATTCAACAGACTGGACAAGTTCATATCAGCGATAAAGCACCCAAACAGCCACAACGTTGAATAAAAAAATCTGACCAGGCTCATAACGGTGCAGGAATCAGAATATGAAGTAGGATTTTCAATAATAAAAGTTTTGTTCATTAATTGAAAATTTTCTTTTCATCAGTGATGGCAAATCATTTTCAATAATTACGATCTCTTCAGAATAGAGACAATAAGAAGGACTGATCCTGAAAAAATTCTTTGTTCCATGCAAAACGATATTTAGTGCAACATTTCCAACCCTCTTATAAACATTTCTCATTTCTTTTTCCTTTTGTGTCCTTCGTTTTTTATGGCTTTTCGACAAGCCCATGTTTTTGATGCGCTAATTTGGTGTCGCTATAGTTTCCAATTACCATCCGCGGAAAGCTCAACATCCAAATCTTCAGATCACCGGTCATAAAGACAAAAATAAATATTTGAAAACTAGCTAAAATTTGCACTTAGTGCTGCATCGATACCTGAGCGCTCAATCATACAAAAAGCAATCAATTTAAGTTTACGAAAAAAGGTACGAACGTTCCTAAAAGTTCGTTCATGTAAATTTTCTATTAAAAAGAATACGATTTATACATACGAAACCTTACGAAGTGACACGAATCACCTTAATATCAAATCGTTGAACAAATGTAAAAAATTATGATATAGTAAATAAAGATTGCAAATAAAAAAAAAAACATGCACAAGGAAAGATTAAGTTTAAGTTTAAAAATTTATAAAATGGACAAATTCTATTTAAGTTCAGGTCTGTGTTGTCATTCACTTGCATTCCTATGCCCGCTTCAACTCATACGTCCACTTGCATGTTAGATGCACCTTCATCCATCTGCATGTTAGATGCATCTTGACCGCGTTCTATTCATCCACTCACAGCACCATTTTCTTCCACTTCTGAACAATTAATTAATCTTTTATTTATTTTTACATTAGCAAGAAAACTTGCTTTTCTTTTGAAATTAGATTATTTATTGTTCTTTTATCCATTTTTATTCACTTTTCACTTTCAATCAGATTTAATTTTTTGTTTGAAAGTTCCTTTCAGTTGCACAGCTTTGTTTTGTTTGTTTTTTTTTTTCTTTGCCCGTTTAGCTTTTTGATGCGTAAAAGAGCACGCTATGTAAACACAGCCAACTTTCCTTGTTTGACAGAAAACAGAAAAGTAAGAGTGTGTTAGTGAACACCACATTTTGTTCCTTTGTGTTTGTAACCACGTTATGGGGTGTCTTCCTGGGTTATTAACAACATCAGTGTTGTTGATTTTGTTTTTAAAAATCTTGTGTATGTAACGTGATTCTCGTAATAGCAACCAGAGGTCGGATTCTGAAACACGCTAAAGCTAAATCCCCATCGCTAAAATTAAATTTGTAGTTTTTAGCGATAGCTGCGATTCTGAAAAACTTCATCGCTTATTTTCATGCTAAAAAATTAGAACCTGAACGAACTTTTAACAAAGAATGAAATTTAAGCTGTCATCGCCAAAATGTTAGCGGTTGAAGCGATTCTGAACTTTTTTTTTGCGATTTTCAGAAACGCTAATTTTATTTTTAGCTTAAATTTTGGAGTCCAATATTTTGATGCCGCTAAATTTAAAATTGATATATTTTTAAATTAATATCATAATTTATCATATATTTATTAAGATAAATTATTAAGTTTGTTTTGAATGTGGTTTTATGTAAAAATAAACCAATTTAGACAGTTATCTTCGAAAACTTGATATCGCCTGAGGTCGATAGTTGGCCAATTTTTTGTTAAGCTATTTATAATTATTATATGCAGAATAAGCGAGATGGTTAAAATAAGTTCGAGGTTATAACTTTTAATTGATAAGAGATATAAAGTTATTTCCTTCAAATAAATTGTTTTTGAATTTTATAAATTTTTAAAAAGAATAGAAAAACAACATTTGAGCAAAAATTAATTTTGTCAAAATATAAAAAACTTTGATTTTTTGATGGCACGAAAAGTTTCTTATTTTAGTGGCAAGACAAAATAAATTCACCTAATTGAAAGACAATTAAAAATTAAAATTTTAGTTTTTCTATTTTTATCGCTTCGGACTCGCTTCGTTCTATGCGTTACAAACGTTTGCACAAAGTTAATATACCCTCACCTTTCAGGTTTAGGGTATAAAAAGAGTTGAAGCTTATACAAGATTATATGGCAAGATGGAATAGTATGCTAGCCATGTTAGAGAGATTTACTTATGTTTGAAAAAGGACACCATTGATCTTAAAATTAATTTTTTGCTTGATTATGAGTTTGATAAAATAAGCTGCATGTGTACTTCACTCAGTCAAAGTTCACTTATGTACTCGCCACGTCTAAAGTGACCTCGCTCTGAATTTTATGCTGAAAAAATAAAAAGGGAAGAAATTTACTTTGAGCAATCACTTATTTAATATACCCGTTGAAAGGTTAAAGCAACGGAAAACAATTCTGTCAGATGTTTACTCTTTTTTAATTAATCCAAATTATATGTATGATCTTAAATACATATAACTTTTCTTAAACTTCTAGTATTACCTCTATTAGAAAAGAGCTCGAGAACATCCTCCTTTACGTTGAAAATAAGCCTTATTACAAAAGCCATATAAATAATAATAACGACGATGTAGTTGTAGTTGTAGTTTCATAATAGAAAAAATACAACTTATCTATCTAAAATGTATTTTCCCATTTTATCTTTTTTTAGACATTTGCAACAGCTTTTCACAAATTCATAAAACAAACACGAATTTTTTTTTATTAGGACAGGACAACGTCGGTCGGGTCAGCTATAAAAAATAAAAAAATACTTTATTTCAGCTGCGGTTAACGGTATTTGAACAATATTTGATATGTCGGTTCAGTGCACCTACCATTCTTCTTCTAAATATCAATCCGCCACGACTTTGCAACGGAACCACACTTTCAGTGAAAATAAAAATTGAAGGCAAAACAACGTTTGCCGGGTGAGCTAGTATATATATAAAGCACAGAATACTATGCTGAAATCAAAACCAGTACTCACAACTAGAAATACAATTCATCAACATCAACAAGATTCAATACAATTCATCAACATAACATAGTTTATATTCTTAAAGTACAAAGTCTATATTTTTAATACCTAATAAAGTTTATTAATATTTCTCTTAAACTCACCTCTCATACACGGAATTAAATCCGTCTGAGGTTTTAACGTAATCTTTAACCCTAGAATGACATGCTTATTTTTTATACATAAAGGTCATGCTTCGTCGAATCGACGACACCATTTTTTAAAAGGCCCCTACCGATGTCCTATACGGAAAAATCTTTAGAAATGACTTGTTTTTGATTATTCAGATTATTTAGAATAAGAGTAAATACCCAACAATTTTATGTTTAATAGTTTTTAATAAAAAAATAAATCTTTTATGTTTGAGTTCATTTGGCTTTTTTTTTAAAAAGGTTTATGTACAAAATTAAATATTAACTACTTTAAGCATACATTGAATATAGAATTAATTTTTATCTGAATAACAAAGTTCTAAATTTTATTCAGATGAAGTTTTTAAATGTATGGGGTAATACTATAGGCAATAGGCAGTAAGTTTTTTTTTAGCCTCCACTGTACCAAAGCAAGCGCTGAGACAATCAAGTTCATCATTGGATTCGTTGTAGATCGATAACATTTTTTCCAATTTCTTAATATTTATATATGTTTTTGGTTGCAGATTTTGGGTTCCAGCAATAAAAATGGAATATTAATACAAAAACCACAAAAAAAAACCCAAAATATGAAACTGAAAAAGTTACTCAAAAGCCATGCTTCGTCGTTTCGACGACGATAATTCTTAAAAATCATACTTCGAAACTATTTTTTCGGTTCTACGTCTGCGCATACTTTCAAGCTAGACTTTTACTGGTGCTATAGGAAAAATCAGAAGAAAACAAAATAAAACAAGGAAGCAAAATGATTTAATGTAACCACGCGTCGTCGATTCGATTCGTAAACTTGTGTTGGTTGTCAAAATAAAAAAATTCATACAAAAATATTTTTAAAATTGAAAACATTCAGTTTATCTTGAAACAAAAAATCTTTCTGCTGCTGGTAAATAAGGCACGCGAACTCGATACCGGGCACAGCCCACAAGCAAGAAATTTGGATCACCTTTTGTACGATGATGATCGCCACCATCATGCTTTGTCTCTTTGTCTCTTCCTGCCATTCATCATGATTCAGGCAAGGACGTAGATTCTTTGTTGCAGCTAATGCCTACAACTGGCAAAAGCGGCTTTCAAGTTTGAATGGATGTGTCAAGCCGAACGAACTTACTGCCAGGACTTGGGCAAAGCAATTGTAGTTGAGGGTTAGCATAAAGAACATGAAGACAACTTTGGTTTGATTTAGCTTCGCTTTGTACGGAAGTATACGCTTCCCAATGACTGGACCTCAGAATGTGGTTTCAACTATTTCGGTCTCAACAAGGCGCCAACACAGTCAAAGAAAGCACTCAAACAGAAAAAGCGCATCGTTTAAATTCAACAGACTGGACAAGTTCATATCAGCGATAAAGCACCCAAACAGCCACAACGTTGAATAAAAAAATCTGACCAGGCTCATAACGGTGCAGGAATCAGAATATGAAGTAGGATTTTCAATAATAAAAGTTTTGTTCATTAATTGAAAATTTTCTTTTCATCAGTGATGGCAAATCATTTTCAATAATTACGATCTCTTCAGAATAGAGACAATAAGAAGGACTGATCCTGAAAAAATTCTTTGTTCCATGCAAAACGATATGTAGTGCAACATTTCCAACCCTCTTATTAACATTTCTCATTTCTTTTTCCTTTTGTGTCCTTCGTTTTTTATGGCTTTTCGACAAGCCCATGTTTTTGATGCGCTAATTTGGTGTCGCTATAGTTTCCAATTACCATCCGCGGAAAGCTCAACATCCAAATCTTCAGATCACCGGTCATAAAGACAAAAATAAATATTTGAAAACTAGCTAAAATTTGCACTTAGTGCTGCATCGATACCTGAGCGCTCAATCATACAAAAAGCAATCAATTTAAGTTTACGAAAAAAGGTACGAACGTTCCTAAAAGTTCGTTCATGTAAATTTTCTATTAAAAAGAATACGATTTATACATACGAAACCTTACGAAGTGACACGAATCACCTTAATATCAAATCGTTGAACAAATGTAAAAAATTATGATATAGTAAATAAAGATTGCAAATAAAAAAAAAAACATGCACAAGGAAAGATTAAGTTTAAGTTTAAAAATTTATAAAATGGACAAATTCTATTTAAGTTCAGGTCTGTGTTGTCATTCACTTGCATTCCTATGCCCGCTTCAACTCATACGTCCACTTGCATGTTAGATGCACCTTCATCCATCTGCATGTTAGATGCATCTTGACCGCGTTCTATTCATCCACTCACAGCACCATTTTCTTCCACTTCTGAACAATTAATTAATCTTTTATTTATTTTTACATTAGCAAGAAAACTTGCTTTTCTTTTGAAATTAGATTATTTATTGTTCTTTTATCCATTTTTATTCACTTTTCACTTTCAATCAGATTTAATTTTTTGTTTGAAAGTTCCTTTCAGTTGCACAGCTTTGTTTTGTTTGTTCTTTTTTTTCTTTGCCCGTTTAGCTTTTTGATGCGTAAAAGAGCACGCTATGTAAACACAGCCAAATTTCCTTGTTTGACAGAAAACAGAAAAGTAAGAGTGTGTTAGTGAACACCACATTTTGTTCCTTTGTGTTTGTAACCACGTTATGGGGTGTCTTCCTGGGTTATTAACAACATCAGTGTTGTTGATTTTGTTTTTAAAAATCTTGTGTATGTAACGTGATTCTCGTAATAGCAACCAGAGGTCGGATTCTGAAACACGCTAAAGCTAAATCCCCATCGCTAAAATTAAATTTGTAGTTTTTAGCGATAGCTGCGATTCTGAAAAACTTCATCGCTTATTTTCATGCTAAAAAATTAGAACCTGAACGAACTTTTAACAAAGAATGAAATTTAAGCTGTCATCGCCAAAATGTTAGCGGTTGAAGCGATTCTGAACTTTTTTTTTGCGATTTTCAGAAACGCTAATTTTATTTTTAGCTTAAATTTTGGAGTCCAATATTTTGATGCCGCTAAATTTAAAATTGATATATTTTTAAATTAATATCATAATTTATCATATATTTATTAAGATAAATTATTAAGTTTGTTTTGAATGTGGTTTTATGTAAAAATAAACCAGTTTAGACAGTTATCTTCGAAAACTTGATATCGCCTGAGGTCGATAGTTGGCCAATTTTTTGTTAAGCTATTTATAATTATTATATGCAGAATAAGCGAGATGGTTAAAATAAGTTCGAGGTTATAACTTTTAATTGATAAGAGATATAAAGTTATTTCCTTCAAATAAATTGTTTTTGAATTTTATAAATTTTTAAAAAGAATAGAAAAACAACATTTGAGCAAAAATTAATTTTGTCAAAATATAAAAACTTTGATTTTTTGATGGCACGAAAAGTTTCTTATTTTAGTGGCAAGACAAAATAAATTCACCTAATTGAAAGACAATTAAAAATTAAAATTTTAGTTTTTCTATTTTTATCGCTTCGGACTCGCTTCGTTCTATGCGTTACAAACGTTTGCACAAAGTTAATATACCCTCACCTTTCAGGTTTAGGGTATAAAAAGAGTTGAAGCTTATACAAGATTATATGGCTAGATGGAATAGTATGCTATAGAGGTGGGTAATGGCACAATTTTTGGAGTGTTGACACACTAGCACATGTGCACCCATGTGTGTCAATACTCTGTGCTAGCACAATTGTGCCAAGACACATTTAAAAAATTCCTTTAATAACGCCGTGCAAAATATCAATACAATAAAAAGTGCTAACAACCATCGCTACTGATTTGTGAGATGAGTTTATTTGTTAGTAAATTGCTAGAAAATAGTACACTAAAAAGTGTCAAAAATAGATTTATGAAATTTAATGTAAATTAATTTTTGTTATATTGCATGCAATCTATACATATAACAAAATGCAGAAATTTAAGCAAATATTTCTTACACATAGAGTCGTATAGCAACACAATCAGCAATGTATTGCACTGCACAATAATGTGCTAGCGAAGTTGATAAGCACAGTAGTGTGTTATGTATCCCTACAGAACACAAAAGTGCTTTGACACTCAGTGTGCCTGTTGTGTGCGCGTCTAAGCGCTGCTTCCATTTTGTGTGCTACTGTGCCACTGTGTGTGTTAACATAGTGTGCTAGCACACATGGCACTCAACTAAGCGTCAGCACAGTGTCGAAGCACAGCACAGTGTTACACACCTCTAGTATGCTAGCCATGTTAGAGAGATTTACTTATGTTTGAAAATGGACACCATTGATCTTAAAATTAATTTTTTGCTTGATTATGAGTTTGATAAAATAAGCTGCATGTGTACTTCACCCAGTCAAAGTTCACTTATGTACTCGCCACGTCTAAAGTGACCTCGCTCTGAATTTTATGCTGAAAAAATAAAAAGGGAAGAAATTTACTTTGAGCAATCACTTATTTAATATACCCGTTGAAAGGTTAAAGCAACGGAAAACAATTCTGTCAGATGTTTACTCTTTTTTAATTAATCCAAATTATATGTATGATCTTAAATACATATAACTTTTCTTAAACTTCTAGTATTACCTCTATTAGAAAAGAGCTCGAGAACATCCTCCTTTACTTTGAAAATAAGCCTTATTACAAAAGCCATATAAATAATAATAACGACGATGTAGTTGAGGTAGATAAGGGTGCAAGTCTCAAAGATAAATTGCATCAGGTTTTAATTAGCAGTTCGTAAATGTTTCATAATAGAAAAAATACAACTTATCTATCTAAAATGTATTTTCCCATTTTATCTTTTTTTAGACATTTGCAACAGCTTTTCACAAATTCATAAAACAAACACGAATTTTTTTTTATTAGGACAGGACAACGTCTGTCGGGTCAGCTATAAAAAATAAAAAAATACTTTATTTCAGCTGCGGTTAACGGTATTTGAACAATATTTGATATGTCGGTTCAGTGCACCTACCATTCTTCTTCTAAATATCAATCCGCCACGACTTTGCAACGGAACCACACTTTCAGTGAAAATAAAAATTGAAGGCAAAACAACGTTTGCCGGGTGAGCTAGTATATATATAAAGCACAGAATACTATGCTGAAATCAAAACCAGTACTCACAACTAGAAATACAATTCATCAACATCAACAAGATTCAATACAATTCATCAACATAACATAGTTTATATTCTAAAAGTACAAAGTCTATGTTTTTAATACCTAATAAAGTTTATTAATATTTCTCTTAAACTCACCTGAATAATTGTACACTTATTGGTGAGAGTTTTAAGTTCAGATTTATTTTTGAAAATGCATCGCCTTTTATACAAAAAGCCTTCAATACTTCTTAACTATAACATACATATTTTGGTCGCATGCCTGCTACATGTTTTACATTTAATGGTTTAATATGTGTGACACTTTTGACATCTATAGTCCATACAAGCGACTGAACTGAGATTTTTTGTCGAGATTCTTGCCGTTGATAGGACGGAATTAGTATGTCCTCGTAGACTGCCGAACAACCTGGACTCAATGTCAGTATCCCTTGTGATGGAAGCTCCAGTATGTTGCGTGTTTCAGAACCGCACCTTACTATCAGGCTGGACTTATTAAACAGCTTGAACAGCCAGCGGTTCTCGATGGATAACGGTTTCCAAAAGTTTAAATTCGATATCTCCTGAAATTGACAATTGGCATGCTGTGATCTCTTAAGTATGGATATTTCACAGTTGCGATGTGTTGCAGTTACCCATGGCCAATTTTCCTGACAAAGATAATTGCCATTTAACGTTTTCTTGCACTTATTCAGTTTTGACTCCGACATGAGAGCATACAAATTATGTTCAAAGTTGAATGCTATGTATTCTGCTTCTAGTTTTGCCATAATCGTGCTATTCTTTCTTTCCATTGGAATTGATATTAAATGATAGATCTCTGACGTATCGCTATTGATGACTGGAATTTCCGCATTAATTACAAGACGTTGATTGACTATCAACCCCTTTGCATTCATAGTGTTGTAGACTTCTTTTAACTCAGTATCAGATGCCCATCCTGGCAATCTATATTTGACTGGTAAATGAGACTTAATCGTCGATAATTCCTTGTGAAGTTGCGCAGGCGTTAACAATTGAGGATTAACGTGACCATGGTGTAAATCTATTAATAAATTCATTATCTCAGATTGGACGCCTTCACATTCATCCAACATAATAACAAGTTGAGCTGTCATTATTTGAAACAGCATTGATCTTTGCCCTGCTTTCATTACTGCATCTTGAAACGTTTTGAGTTGAGAACTCATTTTTAAAAAAGTCTTGTTGATATCTTCAGTTGTCTTCTTTAAAATGTTAAGCGAAGAATCTACTATAGAAGTTTGCTGCTTTATCAGAGTATCTAAATCTTGTTGGTTATCAAAGATGTTCTTCATATTTTGTTCCATTTCTTTTCTATCGTCCGCATCCATCATCCCGAATAAAAAATGGTAAATTGATCCAACGAATTCGAGAGGAGCCCTGCGTGATCTTTCGCTTTTTATTAACAGATCGTTATTTTGTTTTAATCGATTATATCGTCTATTAAAACCTGCTACAATCAACATGCAAGAGCTTTCATAATCATTCAACTTATGGCAGTTGTTTTGTAGTTTTAACAAAACGTTTTGAATTTTGTCCACTTCATCCATATACGGACCTAAATCATAGTAAATGATTACATTCCATTTTGCACTTGAAACATCCATATTTCCAATACGTTCGAAATAAACGGCTGTGTCTTCCTGCAACTCTGAAATGCGGGCTCCAATTGTACCGTACGCTTTTGATGGTGCTGCGTTAACCTGATTGACTATTATAAGAAATAACATCAAACATATCTTATGCCAGCTGACAATTCCTTGTCCTTGTTTGCGCTAGTTGTCGTTAAAGTTGTTTGACATGATTGACGATCATCCTCGTCTTCATTTCTGTCTGTTGTCTCCAGAGGACATATTTTATGAATAGGACGCTTAAATATGTTATTCTGAGTTTTAACCGTTATAACTCGTACTTTTCCATCTGATCCTGGATGAGTGTCAACAATTTTAGCTAGAGGCCACCTTGCCGGGTTCGTGTCCTCATTTTTTATAATGACTACTTGGCCACATCGAAGGTTGCATTTTGATTGCTTCCACTTGTACCTCTTTTGCAATGTTACGAGATACTCATCTTTCCATCTCTTCCAAAAGTCATTTCTCATTTTCTGTATAAGTTTCCAACGGTCTAAACAACTTATCCTGCGATCATCCTCTGCTTCTGGAATTTCTAATAAGGGTCGACCGATCAAGAAATGTCCCGGTGTTAACGTGTCATTTTCATCTGCACTATTGCTAATTGCACAAAGGGGTCTTGAATTTAATACTGCCTCTATTTGACTAAGAAACGTAGTCAATTCTTCAAAGGTCAATTTGTTTTCTCCAATGACTCGCTTTACATGGTACTTCATTGATTTGACACCAGCTTCCCAAATTCCTCCGAAGTGAGGACTTGCCGGGGGAATAAAATGCCATTGGATTTTGTCATTTTCTATAATGGCGGCAAGCTTGGAGTTATTTTTTATTGCTTTCTTGAATTCAATATCCAACTTTTTTGCTGCTCCCACAAAGTTTGTACCATTATCCGAATAAATATGTTGACTTTTTCCTCTTCTTGCGAAAAAACGTCGAAAAAACGTCGTAAGGCTGCTAAACACGCTTCCGATGTCAAATCGCTTACAACTTCCAAGTGTATTGCCTTAGTTGCCATATAAACCAATACCATTATGTAGCCTTTGTAACATTTCTGTCCTCTTCCCTTAGAACATTTTACGAGAAGAGGTCCTGCATAATCAATTCCTGTATGTGTGAATGGATGTGCACATGACACACGAAATTCTGGCAATTGTCCCATAATTTGTGTATTAGCTGCGTGTTTGTACCGAATGCACTTTACGCATGACCGATTACATTTTTTTATTATGTCCTTTAGACCAATGATCCAATACTTTCTTCTTATTAAGCCTTCCATTAAACGATTACCTCCATGCAACGAATTGTTGTGAACATCTTGAATTATCTATGTGGTCAACCGAGATTTACCGAGTATTAACGGATGCTTTTGGTTGTATGGTAGATCGGAATGCTCTAGTCGACCTGCTACTCTCAATAACCCCTTTTCATCTAAGAACGGGTTTAAATTTGCTATTTTGCTTTGATAATTTATGGATTTGTTGTTTCGTAAGCATTTTATTTCATTCCTGAACTCCATATTTTGTTGATTCATTATCAGCCTTATTTCTGCAGTTCGAAGTTCATTTGTTGTTAAATACGACGGAAATTTTTCTTTTTTTAACATTCTTATAAATCTTATAACGTACGCCAGTACTCTTTCTAATTTTTTCATTGTTGCACATCTTTCTTGAAGTAAATGCAAAATATTCTCTATTTCCCTGGATTTTGTTGCTGACACCAACACTGTATCCTCCTGCGTTGATATCTGCTCTGGCCATTCATTTTCTTCTTTAACCAGCCATGATGGACCTTCCCACCACAAATCATGTGTTTTTAGTTTGTGTGGTGATATTCCTCTTGATGCTATATCAGCAGGATTTTCCTTCGTATTTATGTAATTCCAATTTGCTGCAGGAATTAACGCCTTAATATCAGCTACTCGTGATCTGACGAATTTATCTTTACTTTTATCGTTTTTAATCCAATTTAAAGTTATTGTTGAATCACTCCAAGCATATGTTTTGGATTCTCGATTTATAATATCCTCAATTTTGCGTAATAATTTCGATAATAAGTGTGCTGCGCACAGCTCCAGTTTCGGTAAGGTCTTCTTGTTTTTGATTGGATTGACTTTGCTTTTTGCCGCTATCATTGATATCATTGCTCCTGCCTTGATATACACTACTGTAGCATAAGCCTTTTGAGATGCATCTGCAAATCCATGGAATTGAAAAGCTGTTTCTTCTTTAAGCCAAATCCACCGGGGTATTTTAACTTCTTTTAAATTTGATAAATGTTGCACAAAATTTAACCATTCTTCTGTTAATTCATTATTTAATGGCTTATCCCATTCGGCCTTCATTATCCATAACTTTTGTATGAACAGTTTTGCAATGACCGTTACAGGTGTTAACCAGCCAATTGGATCAAATATTCTTGCTAAATATGACAAAGCTTGACGCTTGGTGACCGCCGTTTTTTCTAATGGTGTTATGCTGAACATAAACTCATCGTTGCTAGGACTCCATTGGAGACCTAATGTTTTTATTGTTTCATCTTCTTGAAGGAGTAGAACTTCATTTTCCCCAACATTTGGAATGCCTTGTATTATTTCGTCGTTATTTGAAATCCATTTTCTAAGATGAAATCCACATTTTTCCAAATGGTTTGCAAGCTGTCTTTGAATTGTTTTACATTCTTTAATGCTATCCGCTCCAGTCATCAAATCGTCCATATAAAATTCGTCCTTGATGATCTTAGCAACCTTTGGATTGCTACATTTGGCGGCAATTTCATGTAATGTTCTTATTGCTAGAAACGGTGCTGCTGATGTCCCATATGTAACGGTTGTTAGTTTATATTCCTTCAAAGGCAAATTTTTCCTTTCTCTCCAAAGAATGCATTGATAATTTCGATCTTGTTCCGCTATTTTAATTTGGCGATACATTTTTTCTACATCTGAAGATATCACATATTTCCAGATTCGCCAATAAATTATTATATCAAACAAATCCTTCTGAAGTCTTGGCCCAATACATACAATATCGTTGAGACATTGTCCATTTGTTGTTTTTGCAGAAGCATCAAACACAACTCTTATTTTTGATGTAAGCTTGTTCTCTCGAATAATGGCTTGATGAGGAAGATAATATTGTCCTCTGCCTCCTTCCTTGATTTCTTTCATGTGTCCAAGCTCCTGATACTCCTGCATAAATTTTACATATTCACTTCTTAAAAAATTGTTCGCTTGTAGACGCCTTTCTAAATTAAGAAATCTGGCCATTGCTTGTTTTCGGGAATCTCCGAGCTCCTTATTTTCTTTAAACGGCAATGTGACGATGAATCTGCCATCTGCATCTAACTTTGTTGTAGCCTCATATTGTTTCAAGAGATGTATTTTGAATTTTTATCAGGAATTTGGAGAGCACCCGATAATATCCATCCTAATTTGGTTGATTGACCTACTATTTTTTCCATTTTGACCACTCCTTCTTCTAGGATTTCTGGAAATAGGTCGCTGCCAATCACAAGATCAATCCTGCTTGTTTTATTAAAATTTGGATCAGCTAAAGTATAGTTTTTCCATTTGTTGATGTCGTACTGAAACGATCTATCTGGCTGAACGCTTGTTAACTTTGGTAACACCAACGCCTCTGTTACAAACACATCGTTGCTAATATATCTTGGATGCATTTCTAGCTTAAATTTTGTTTTCGCCATGCCGACCGTTGTATCACCAAGACCTTGTAACTTTATGTTAGTTTTACTTCTTGGCAGTCTAAGCAATTGCGCCACTTCTTCTGAAATTGCTGTTCTCTGTGACCCTTGATCGATTAACGCTCTCATCATGAAAAACTCGCCTAGCAAGGTTTTTACTCGCACTTGTGCTGTTGCTAAAAGTATTGTTGACTTCCACTTTTCTTCTGTCATCATTGCATTTGATTTTTCTTGCTTCATCTCGTTTTGACTTCTAGTTCCTAGAGGTTTTGTTTCGAAGTGTATTAGAACATGATGACTTTTTCCACACTTCCTACATCTCTCATTGCTATTTGTGCATTTCTTTGTTATGGAATGATTCAGGCATATGAAGCACGTGTTAGTTTTCCGAGCCCAACTGCTACGGTCATCTACTGTTAGCGTTTGAAATTTGCGACAGTTAATGATATTATGACCACTTAAGTTACAATAAAAACATTGTTGCTGAACACTATTATACGATCCACTGGATCGCTGATTGCCATGATAACCAGTGAATTTAGATGTTCCGGTTTGGCGTTTCCCTTTAATGGCTTCCAAAGATTGGAAATGTTGCTCCAAAAATTGCAACACATCTTCAAGTTTCTGTATGTCCCTTGTTCTTTTGATTGCCTGTTCGTACAAACGAAGTCCCTCTTTGTCCAGCTTCCTTATTATTATACGAGCAATGAATGGTTCGTCTAGCTCCATATTCATTCCCTTCAAAGCGTTAATGCACTCATTTGTAGTATCGAGCAACTGTCTCACACTGTTTGCAGTTTCACTATTTATCATTGGTTGATCTATTAATTTGTCAACAAGTGATGTGTACATTAACCTACGATTTGCGTATCGCTGCTGCAACACATCCCATGCGACCTCGTAATTCTCTTCCGTGACGGTTAAATGATGAATTAGCCTTCCAGCTTCACCTTTTATAACAGATTTTAACCGATACATTTTTTCAACGTTCGAAATCCCTTTAATATTATGTATTAATTTGGTGAATAAGTCAAAGAACGACGGCCACTCGTTTATATTGCCGAAAAACAATGGAATCTTGATTTCTTCCAGTTTTATTAACTGCGGATTCGGTTTTAGGGAAAGTGAATCCCTCTTTCTTGCCAACTTTTGCAAAGTATGAAAACACTGTTCCTGTAATTCTTCATAAACATCCTCCAAATCATCATTAACCACTCCCATGTCAATGGTCAGCTTCTTATAACTTGTTTTGCAATCTTGGATTTTTTCTTTTATCCTTTCTTTAATTTCATTAGCCTCATAGGTTGAAATTTCTTCCATTTGCTCTTCAACGTCTATCAATAATATTCGCAATTTCCTTGTTTGTTTAAAGCATTTTGACGTCAGCTCTATATGACGACCTCCACCATCCTGTTTTTTTTTCAATATTTGCACTTTTTTTGCAGACGCTATTTCTCCAACTTCTCCTTCAACTGCTTCTTTTATTGGTTCTACTAACTCCGTTTGTTGTGCAGCTTCATTGATACGGAGCTTCTTTATGTCTTCTATAACATTTTTTATTTGGTTAAAATAGTCTCTTACAAAATAGCTTTCATTTGTAATTCCAAATGCTTCAATTTGTTTGTGGTTGTTCTGGAATTCATTCCAGAATTGAGCTAGCCGATTATCGTTTGTTTCGACACAAGTCTTCCTTTCCCTTCCATCTTCAATTCTTTGACTCAAACTATAAATTTGCTCGCCAATTTCTTTTTGGCGTTCTAATAATTTCTGCTTCATGATGATATATTTTTTTTTAAACACTGTACCGGTGTAAGCCCCGGGTACGCTTATTTCACTGTAGGTCGTGAAATACACCAACACTTGATTTGATTTCGCAAATCCCAATTACGACTGTATCGTTGTCGCTAGTTTTTTTTTAAATTCTTTTGCTTATTTTAAATAACTATTTAAAATAAACACACTATTCCGATGTAAGCCTCGGATACGCTTATTTCACTGTAGATCGTGAAAAACACACCTTCTTTCGCTTAGTTAATTTTTTTTTTTTTTAAATTTCTTAAGTCTCTTACCACTGGTGGGGGAAAACTATAAGAAATATTTAAAATAACTCGAAGGACCAAAATGAATAATTGTACACTTATTCGTGAGAGTTGTAAGTTCTGATTTATTTTTGAAAATGCATCGCCTTTTATACAAAAAGCCTTCAATACTTCTTAACTATAACATACATATTTTGGTCGCATGCCTGCTACATGTTTTGCTATCGCATGCGACCGTTCTTATCTTCTAATTTTATTATCTACTTCTTATCTTCTAATGTTGGACCCACGCAGCTCGACCGTCATAAATTGTTAATCGTTGTGTTTTCTCACGCTGATCCTTTACGCGTTCTGTGTACTGACAGAACGCATAAATTATGTAACACGAACCCATGTTCATGCTTGAACATCACCTCTCATACACGGAATTAAATCCGTCTGAGGTTTTAACGTAATCTTTAACCCTAGAATGACATGCTTATTTTTTATACATAAAGGTCATGCTTCGTCGAATCGACGACACCATTTTTTAAAAGGCCCCTACCGATGTCCTATACGGAAAAATCTTTAGAAATGACTTGTTTTTGATTATTCAGATTATTTAGAATAAGAGTAAATACCCAACAATTTTATGTATAATAGTTTTTAATAAAAAAATAAATCTTTTATGTTTGAGTTCATTTGGCTTTTTTTTTAAAAAGGTTTATGTACAAAATTAAATATTAACTACTTTAAGCATACATTGAATATAGAATTAATTTTTATCTGAATAACAAAGTTCTAAATTTTATTCAGATGAAGTTTTTAAATGGATGGGGTAATACTATAGGCAATAGGCAGTAAGTTTTTTTTTAGCCTCCACTGTACCAAAGCAAGCGCTGAGACAATCAAGTTCATCATTGGATTCGTTGTAGATCGATAACATTTTTTCCAATTTCTTAATATTTATATATGTTTTTGGTTGCAGATTTTGGGTTCCAGCAATAAAAATGGAATATTAATACAAAAACCACAAAAAAAAACCCAAAATATGAAACTGAAAAAGTTACTCAATAGCCATGCTTCGTCGTTTCGACGACGATAATTCTTAAAAATCATACTTCGAAACTATTTTTTCGGTTCTACGTCTGCGCATACTTTCAAGCTAGACTTTTACTGGTGCTATAGGAAAAATCAGAAGAAAACAAAATAAAACAAGGAAGAAAAATGATTTAATGTAACCACGCGTCGTCGATTCGATTCGTAAACTTGTGTTGGTTGTCAAAATAAAAAAATGCATACAAAAATATTTTTAAAATTGAAAACATTCAGTTTATCTTGAAACAAAAAATCTTTCTGCTGCTGGTAAATAAGGCACGCGAACTCGATACCGGGCACAGCCCACAAACAAGAAATTTGGATCACCTTTTGTACGATGATGATCGCCACCATCATGCTTTGTCTCTTTGTCTCTTCCTGCCATTCATCATGATTCAGGCAAGGACGTAGATTCTTTGTTGCAGCTAATGCCTACAACTGGCAAAAGCGGCTTTCAAGTTTGAATGGATGTGTCAAGCCGAACGAACTTACTGCCAGGACTTGGGCAAAGCAATTGTAGTTGAGGGTTAGCATAAAGAACATGAAGACAACTTTGGTTTGATTTAGCTTCGCTTTGTACGGAAGTATACGCTTCCCAATGACTGGACCTCAGAATGTGGTTTCAACTATTTCGGTCTCAACAAGGCGCCAACACAGTCAAAGAAAGCACTCAAACAGAAAAAGCGCATCGTTTAAATTCAACAGACTGGACAAGTTCATATCAGCGATAAAGCACCCAAACAGCCACAACGTTGAA
This sequence comes from Tetanocera ferruginea, assembly GCA_958299015.1. Classification (NCBI taxonomy): domain Eukaryota; kingdom Metazoa; phylum Arthropoda; class Insecta; order Diptera; family Sciomyzidae; genus Tetanocera; species Tetanocera ferruginea. The sequence goes on from OY282640.1 coordinate 107,276,124, forward strand.
TAAAAAAATCTGACCAGGCTCATAACGGTGCAGGAATCAGAATATGAAGTAGGATTTTCAATAATAAAAGTTTTGTTCATTAATTGAAAATTTTCTTTTCATCAGTGATGGCAAATCATTTTCAATCATTACGATCTCTTCAGAATAGAGACCCTAAGAAGGACTGATCCTGAAAAAATATTTTGTTCCATGCAAAACGATATTTAGTGCAACATTTCCAACCCTCTTATAAATATTTCTCATTTCTTTTTCCTTTTGTGTCCTTCGTTTTTTATGGCTTTTCGACAAGCCCATGTTCGCTATAGTTTCCAATTACCATCCGCGGAAAGCTCAACATCCAAAACTTCAGATCACCGGTCATAAAGACAAAAATAAATATTTGAAAACTAGCTAAAATTTGCACTTAGTGCTGCATCGATACCTGAGCGCTCATTCATACAAAAAGCAATCAATTTAAGTTTACGAAAAAAGGTACGAACGTTCCTAAAAGTTCGTTCATGTAAATTTTCTATTAAAAAGAATACGATTTATACATACGAAACCTTACGAAGTGACACGAATCACCTTAATATCAAATCGTTGAACAAATGTAAAAAATTATGATATAGTAAATAAAGATTGCAAATAAAAAAAAAACATGCACAAGGAAAGATTAAGTTTAAGTTTAAAAATTTATAAAATGGACAAATTCTATTTAAGTTCAGGTCTGTGTTGTCATTCACTTACATTCCTATGCCCGCTTCAACTCATACGTCCACTTGCATGTTAGATGCACCTTCATCCATCTGCATGTTAGATGCATCTTGTCCGCGTTCTATTCATCCACTCACAGCACTATTTTCTTCCACTTCTGAACAATTAATTAATCTTTTATTTATTTTTACATTAGCAAGAAAACTTGCTTTTCTTTTTAAATTAGATTATTGATTGTTCTTTTATCCATTTTTATTCACTTTTCACTTTATTTGTTTTAATTTGCATTTATTTTATTTATTATTTCAATCAGATTTAATTTTTTGTTTGAAAGTTCCTTTCAGTTGCACAGCTTTGTTTTGTTTGTTTTTTTTTCTTTGCCCGTTTAGCTCTTTTGATGCGTAAAAAAGCACGCTATGTAAACACAGCCAACTTTCCTTGTTTGACAGAAAACAGAAAAGTAAGAGTGTGTTAGTGAACACCACATTTTGTTCCTTTGTGTTTGTAACCACGTTATGGGGTGTCTTCCTGGGTTATTAACAACATCAGTGTTGTTGATTTTGTTTTTAAAAATCTTGTGTATGAAACGTGATTCTCGCAATAGCAACCAGAGGTCGGATTCTGAAACACGCTAAAGCTAAATCTCCATCGCTAAAATTAAATTTGTAGTTTTTAGCGATAGCTGCGATTCTGAAAAACTTCATCGCTTATTTTCATGCTAAAAAATTAGAGACTGAACGAACTTTTAACAAAGAATGAAATTTAAGCTGTCATCGCCAAAATGTTAGCGGTTGAAGCGATTCTGAACTTTTTTTTTGCGATTTTCAGAAACGCTAATTTTATTTTTAGCTTAAATTTTGGAGTCCAATATTTTGATGCCGCTAAATTTAAAATTGATATATTTTTAAATTAATATCATAATTTATCATATATTTATTAAGATAAATTATTAAGTTTGTTTTGAATGTGTTTTTATGTAAAAATATACCAATTTAGACAGTTATCTTCGAAAACTTGATATCGCCTGAGGTCGATAGTTGGCCAATTTTTTGTTAAGCTATTTATAATTATTATATGCAGAATAAGCGAGATGGTTTAAATAAGTTCGAGGTTATAACTTTTAATTGATAAGAGATATAAAGTTATTTCCTTCAAATAAATTGTTTTTGAATTTTATAAATTTTTAAAAAGAATAGAAAAACAACATTTGAGCAAAAATTAATTTTGTCAAAATATAAAAAACTTTGATTTTTTGATGGCACGAAAAGTTTCTTATTTTAGTGGCAAGACAAAATAAATTCACCTAATTGAAAGACAATTAAAAATTAAAATTTTAGTTTTTCTATTTTTATCGCTTCGGACTCGCTTCGTTCTATGCGTTACAAACGTTTGCACAAAGTTAATATACCCTCACCTTTCAGGTTTAGGGTATAAAAAGAGTTGAAGCTTATACAAGATTATATGGCAAGATGGAATAGTATGCTAGCCATGTAAGAGAGATTTACTTATGTTTGAAAAAGGACACCATTGATCTTAAAATTAATTTTTTGCTTGATCATGAGTTTGATAAAAGAAGCTGCATGTGTTCTTCACCCAGTCAAAGTTCACTTATGTACTCGCCACGTCTAAAGTGACCTCGCTCTGAATTTTATGCTGAAAAAATAAAAAGGGAAGAAATTTACTTTGAGCAATCACTTATTTAATATACCCGTTGAAAGGTAAAAGCAACGGAAAACAATTCTGTCAGATGTTTACTCTTTTTTAATTAATCCAAATTATATGTATGATCTTAAATACATATAACTTTTCTTAAACTCCTAGTATTACCTCTATTAGAAAAGAGCTCGAGAACATCCTCCTTTACGTTGAAAATAAGCCTTATTACAAAAGCCATATAAATAATAATAACGACGATGTAGTTGAGGTAGATAAGGGTGCAAGTCTCAAAGATAAATTGCATCAGGTTTTAATTAGCAGTTCGTAAATGTTTCATAATAGGAAAAATACAACTTATTGGTAGTTTTGGTAAAATAAATTTACCTTTTTGTTTTTACCTTCAGAAAGCATTTGAGGTTCTTCTCAACTGCAGGTTTTATATGCAACAAATTGAGGTCCAGCTTAGAGGATAACACTTTAATTTATGCTTTTATTTCACCGTAGTGAAGATAGCAACGCACGCTCATCCACGCGTTTCGAAGTTCGAAAACATTTAACCAAAAATTCACCACACACAAGATTTTGACCATAAACGAAACTGTTCAAATGCTAAACTAAATCTTATGCATTTGCTTGTCAATGCAGTCATTTTCATATTTATACTATGTTCACACTGGAAGCTAAATGCGCATTTAAAGCTTAATGCGCATTTATTTCATTAATGCTTCTCTAAATGCGCATTTACCCATAGAAAATTCTGTCAAGTTAATTCACTTAAATGCTACTTCTTATGAGCATTTAGCAGTTTGCGACCCTGATTCGATATTCGAAAAACTGCTACTCGCTACTTTTTGCTCATCTCTGACTTGAACTCGTTTCATTAGTTGTCAATTTTGTATACTGTCAGATTTTTTTTGCTTAGGCTGTGTGCCAATCGGAAACTTTTGCCTCGGATTGATACTCAGGGTATAGTATAAATTTTGACAAGGGGGAAGAGAATTTTTGACACAAGCGAAAATAAAAAAAAGCATGTCTTATGCTTGGTTTTCACTTAGTCATTTTTTGTTTGACATGAAATTTAAAAGTTTAAAAAATTACATAAATAAATTTTTTTTTGCAATTTTTGCTATAAACACGTGAAGAGATCTGTTTTTCCTATTTTTCGCCATTGTCAAACAGAAAAAAAATGACAACGTGTTGGCATTTTTCATGTGACTGACAACAACTGACCATTGAAATTGACTTAGTGAAAACCAAGCTTTAGTTGCATTGAAGTTTGGAAAAATTAAGAGGAGGGTTGTGTAAAATATATTAGCTACATTATTTTAATTTTTTTTTTCTGAAAAATAGTATTGCTTGATGATTTTTCTGGATGCTGTTAATATTCAGAATATATTAATTTTTCATAAAAGCAATGTGCGGGCGGCGGTGTAGTGCTCACAGTGTAATGTATATAAGGATTTATAAATGTAATTATAGAGTATAAATATACAGTATTTTGGATTTTGAAAATTTTACCTTCAGGTAAATTGCACACAAATGGGGAATAAAATAAGAGCCACACATTATTAAACAAAGAGCCGCACATGCCTATTGATGGTTTACAGTATTTTTCCAGCAGGTCTTTTCTTCAATATAATTTTTTTTTTAAATTAGTCCTGTTTTATTATTCGGTTTAATTAATTCTGTCCAAAAATAAATGACAGCCGTCCATACTTCTCCAATGGTATATTGATAACGAAGATTGTATAAGAAATAATACAATGAAATAATAATACATGAAATATTATTAATCATAATAATAATAATACATAATAATACATAATACATATAACATAATACATGAAAACATTATTATCTTGAATCCAATTGCAAATATTTTCAAATTTTTGATGCAGATTGAACGAACTATTTCAGGCCTATAACTTGAGACAGTTTATTTGCTTACAACTTTTACACTTGTTAATATATACATTAGACCGGATCATTCTTATATGGATAAAAAAAATTTCAACCGGTCGGGGTCTCAAAAGTTAGAAGAACTCATTAAAATGATTTCTGCATACTTTTTTTTCAAATCGGAGAAAAACCGCTGAAGCAATTTTGATTCTCCTGAAGGTCCTTTTTGGTAAAAAAACATGTTTTTTGCTTGTAACTTTTTATTTTACACAGAACGCATTCCCACATTTTCTTAAATTTCTTACTCATACATACATTTTGTCATAAAAAATATGTTAAAATTTTGTTTTATTATAACTCTAATTGACCACCAAAAATTGAATTTTTTGCTATTTTTAAAAAGGCATTTTTTAGAAACCGCTGTAAAAGACACATTTTTTATTAGATTAACGTGGAATTGTTATTGTTGAAAAGGTATTAAGTTCTTCTTTCGTTCTGTCTATCGCTTTAATCAAAGCTATGTGATTAAAAAAAAAAATATATCGAAAACTGGACGAAAAGGAAGTGAACAAATGAAGTTAATTGTTTGTATCAATAAGAAATATTTAATTTTATCAGATTTCTAAAGTCGATTTCTCACATTCTGTCAGTTTTCACACACAGCTTTGATTAAAGCGATACAAAGATTAAAGCGATACAAAGAAAGAAAAAAATGTGTCTTTTAAAGCGGTTTTAAAAAAATTTCTTTTTAAAAATATCAAAAAATTCAATTTTTGGTGGTCAATAAGAGTTATAATGGAACATAATTTTTAAATTTTTTTTAAAATCAGAATATTGGAGTAAGTAAGGAATTTAATATTTTAGCAGATGTGGGTATGCGATGTGGGTATGCGTTAGCAAAAAACATTTTTTTTTTCCAAAAAGGACCTTCAGGAGAATCAAAACTGCTTCGGCGGTTTTTTTTCGATTTGAAAAAAAAGTATGCAGAAATCATTTTAATGAGTTCCTCTAACTTTTGAGACCCCGACCGGTGAAATCTAAATTTCGATCCGGTCTAATATACATATACGGAAAACATGATTTTTGGAGGTTTTTGCAAAATAGTTTAGCTTACTGACGGATTTCGGTATAGCCAAAATATTTTGGGAATCACCATAAAATACATCAACGTTAATTTTAGATTGGGTACAACTGGAACTTTTTTCAAAGCACGTGTTCAAATTTTGTATGGTTTACTAAAAATTTGCAACTGCGGGTGTTGCAAGGTCAAAACTAATTGAGATATTTTGGAGTGCGTGTTAAGTTTTAAGGTTTTTAAGTTCGGTGGACAAAATTTTAGCACTGCAACTGATTTTTTTTTTCATTAGTATATTTTATAAATGGAATAAAATGATATCAAAAACATGTTGAATGAAAATAATTATGAATAAATCGATGGTTAAGTACACTAAACTGAAAAGTGAAAAATTTTACATGTGCAGAAACGTCGATTTTGTTTCTACATTTCAATACATTTCAGAACAAAATACTAATTTGAACTACATATGTACTGAGCAGCATTCATTGGTTATGCATTTTCAACAAATTAACACAATATAGATATTATATTGACGACGACCTATTTTTGTCAAAAGACCAAATGGTTTTTTGTTTAATTTTTGTACATGTTTACACAACTATTGCTTTAATAAATTATTTTACGCAAAGCAACAGTATTTATTAAACATATATAATTTTGAATAAAAAAAGTATTAGAAAACGCAGCAGTTAACTTTTCATGCTTCATTTGGCACAGTAAAAATGATAATTCAATTTCAATAGACAGAAATTTTGTTCAACTCAGAATTTTCCTTCCTACCACGAGTGAAAAGTTTCCGATTGGCACGCAGCCTTATAAATGTTCGGCATGTTCGAATACTTGTCAATTCATTTTCGCATACTTGTCAATTTAAATTCGCATTTTACGCTTCTCCCTAATGTGAACACTTGACATTTGGTTGAATTTTCGAACTTCTAAATGCGCATTTAGAAATCAGTGTAAACGTACTATTAAGTACACAATTAGCACAGGCGAAAAATTTCTATTCCGTGGCTCAGTTGGTTAAGCAGTTGATTTTATCGATTTGATTTGATTTGATGAATGGAGTGGCCCTGGTTCGATCTTCAGCAAAACCGTTTCTTTTTTTGTTATTTTTATATTATTATCTTATTTTATTGATTATTTAATTAATGTAAAAATTGAATTGAGCAACATTTTTTTTTGTCACATCTTTGTAACCAGCGGTAACCATCGCATAAGAGTCGCGAGTTTTAACCCCGGGCTAATTTATTGCTTTTTCTGTTGTTCTCAATAGTTCAAACTTCTAAGATTAATTTTTAACACTTGATAGTTTTAAAAAATAATCTTTCGCTTTAAATAATAAACTTTCTAAGCTTAATTTTCACAATACAAACATTTTTAAACTTTTTGGTTTTACTTTTTGAAACCCAAAAATTTAAATTCGTTAATTTTTCGAATGTAAGACTGGAAAATTTTTAAAAATAAACTTTTAGGTTTAAAAAACGATTCATAAATTCACCCATTGGGTGAAGATAGCGTCGGATTTTTCATCCACACTTTCGAATTCGAATATGCATGCGTTGCTATCTTCCCTCCGGTTTTTATTTCTTAAAAATCGCATTTTGTTTTATTAGCTGAAAATGGAATGGGTGATGTATTTATTTTTTACTTAAGACTATTGTTTTTTTAAATAAAATAAACTGTATCATATACATAATATTGGTCTGAAGTGATTTAAAACGCTTTTATAATGATATAATGATACAATTATAATTATAATTATAATTATAATTATAATATAAATTACTGCCAAAATGTTTGTCAAATTTCATGATTGTTTGTTGCTTTTGCTGATTGAAATGACAATTTTATTCGGTAATTAAAAACATACAAGAATTAAATATTACAAATCCTATTTGATTGTTACATCAATTTGATATAGAATAATACATATAACAGGATGTATAAAGATGTGTTGCACTTTTTGGCAAAAAAAAATTACGAAATTACAACTATCTTAAATCAAATCCCGAAACAATCCCGGGATCACGTATTCAGATTTCGAAAATCCCGGGATCGACAAAACCCCGAAAATTGACATCGCTAATTCAAACATATATGAAACTTTTTGAGCGTATGTTGAGATAAATTAGGTACTAAAAATTATTTTAAGCATTAATATCATAAAAACCTTGTTTTCTTAAAAATTATTAGATACTTAAATAGTTGAAGCTTTCGTTCTTCATTCGGAATTTCATCCAAACATTTGCCCTCACATGCTAATATGGTTAGGTTACTTTCGCGAGCAAAAGTGGAAAGTGCTTAGTGGAAATTCATACTTCGCCAACTGGTTGTGTGTTTTAGTACGTAGGTGCATTCTATCTTTCCGGTTAATCCGGACTGTTGTAGAATGTAACTCGTGCATGCGTATAGTACGGGCTATACGTATTCATGAGATTTCACACTCCCTTGGCGAATCCAAAAAAAAAAAAAAAAAATAGTCATGTCCCTTCTATATGGAGTTAAAATACGGCTAAGAAAACTAAAACTTTCTTCAAACTATGCTGAACTACATCCAAATGTGGCTACAGCTGCAAACAGTAAATACGAAACTCGAAAAGCAATTCTTTGCTTGTATACTTCAAAAAAGAAGTCTTCTTTTTTTATGTCATTTTGTTGAAAATATCGTTGTTCACATGCTACTTCTTCTTTTGTCGGTACTGAGATGTTAAATTCGTTATTTAAATACTCTTATCTTTTTTATTCCAAAATCTTTTATATTAGCTATAGCTCCAATAAGCTCGTTATTACAAAGAAAGCGTTTTTCAAACTCGCTGAAAACTAAATCTATTATGGAAAAGTAAAGTAATTTTAGTGACATATTTGTCGTATCTTCAGTGTAAATGCCAGAGCTTTCTGTTAAATTGAAGTTGTCAAGGTTGCGATTGAGTTTCCTTTTTCTTTTTGGACTCTCACTTGAATTGATACCTTCTTCATCTAGTAACCGCTTAGAGTCTTGTATTATAGTTTCGAATACTTCATCCGAACGGTAATCTTGAAGTCACTTTAAAACCGGGTCGATTCTTGTAGAATTTTCAAGAATGAAAACAAAATTATTTTAAATGTTGGTGTTTTCATTCCCGTATACAGTCCTCGGCATTCTACTATTTCGTTCCCGTCCAAAACACTCGCTCGCACAATGTGGCTTTTATCAGTTCTAGAGAATATAAAATCAAAACTTTTTCCTTCCGATTTGAATTTTTTTTTAGATATAAGCAAAAATATGTCTGAATAAGCCATGGTAAAAATATCAATTGTCTACTGCTAGTAGTTTTTTCACTACATCCTTTTGAAGTGATTGGAAATTTGAAGAAATTTTTTATTTTAATTTTTATAAGAAATCAGTGTAGTTTTTATAAAATCACTATGCTCAGAATATTCTTCCTAGATGTTTAATCTCTCATGTTAAGCGGGTGTGAATGTAAGTCCACATTTCTGCATATTTAGTTATTAAATTGATTTGTTATATCATAGAATAAACGAATTTTACTAGGAAAAACCAAACATTTGTTTGTTTGTTTGTTAATCAATGTTTAATTGTCTCGAAGAATCTTCTGCCGGCTTACTTCAGTCTCGTTTAATTTTGTTGTAACCACTTATCATTTCTTGATAGTAAAAAGTAAGTTTTAGCTGCGGATATCTGCGGACAAAAACAAAAACAAATTGGCCATTTCAGCCCTTGAAAGGACTTTGACCGAGCTTCTTATGATCAATTGTGTTGTGTGTTATTAATTGTTTGCACACAATTGACCGAGAACTGGACCTACATGTTTTATGCCGACTCCGAACGGCTAAAGTTCATGTTCTCAAGAAGCTTTACATGGCATTATTTACTTTCTGAGGTTTGCCATTGTCTGCAGAGAGGTGGTGACCGATCAGAAAAATTTTTTTATTGAAAAAACTTTTCGCCGCGACTGGGGATCGAACTCGGGCTACGAGCATGCTAGGCCACACACTTAACCTGCATGCCACGGTCACCACGGATATCTGCGGACACATTAAATATTAATTGTTTTTCAAAAACTATATGTTTTATGTGATATAACTTTTAACGTCACTTCATTTTCTCAAGCATAAAGAGAACACATGTTTTAATAAAAATAGCATATAAATTAAGTTTCAATTTAAGTGGTTTTAATTTTATAAAGTCAAAAACTTCTTTAGCTTAACTATTTCACATGTTAAGTTAAATTACCTAAACAATAAAAAAAAAAAATTTAAGAATTTTATAACAATTTTAATAATTTAACAACATATTAGCCACTACTTCATTGAGAATGAATGAGTTTACTTACAAAATTTATTTAAATTTTTTATTCCAAATTAAAACTTTAGTTAAAGACTAACTTCTTAGTCATGTCATCTGAAATTAAAAAAAAACATTTTTCGACTTAAGAATAACCAATATATAACATCAGATCCATTTTATTAGTAATCTGATTTTTTTTTCTCTAGAATTGATTAAAGCCACACTGTGGCACGTGTCGACATAGACAAATTCAGGGCATCTTACATTTTTTGAAAATTGTTGTTGCCAGATAACAGCGATATCGACGTTGATGACACTCCGCGTCAGTCACGTCGTTGTATTTCGTCCATGCTAGGCAGTGGCGTACCGAGAGTCTAAGCCGCCCGGTGCGGATTCCAAATTTGCCGCCCCTCTCATATGCAATACAAAAAAAACATCTTTTATAAAAAAACTTAATGCAAATAATGAAAAAGCATATTTGGTAATCGTTGGCAAGTGTATAAAAAAAAAAACCAGTGTCTAAAAAAAAAAAAAAAAACCAGTGTGAATAAACGAAACTCGGAATCATCTATTTACCTATCACAAGAACGATTTGAGTGGTACTGCTGCTGTGTTTATTTTTCTATTGCTGAATTCAGTGACTCATTGTTAGGACGCTGTCTATTTTTATTTATTCGATCTCTGCTGCCTACCTCATCGCATTAAGCTCTCTGAATAAATCTTTCGCCTTATCCAGTGGCTCATCTTTCTTCGCTGCCTTTACTGCTCTATTCGGCGTGCTTGCAATCTTCGCTGCCTACCTCTCTGCAGTAAGCTCTTTAAGTTTACGACGCCTTCTCCCATGCTGACACGGCAACAACGTGAGCACCATGCTCCCCGTGCTGTAAACAAGAGCGAAGGGACGCCAAGACAGGCAAGCAGTAACACAGCTTCGTTTTGCGCTGAACTCACTGCGCTGGAAGAGCGGCTTAGCGCGAATGCAAAAGCAGGGAATGATGACATGGAAAATCGACTTCGGCAGCATGTAGACCTCATATTTAATCGCCTCTCAGCCGATATTGCCAGCAAATTCAGCAAATTAGAGAACGAGGTGTCTGCAATCCAACAGCAACTAAGCAATAAATTTGTTGAGTACGACAGCAAAATACTTAACTTGGAAAACCAAGTAAGCGCTCTCACATCTTTCTGCGACGACCTTGCAAAACAAGTTTCACCTTGTCTGCCGATCTATAGATTTTCAAGCGCCACAAATTAAAGATATTTTCCGCGTCAAGCCAAGAACGAATGCTTCAAACTCTGTTGTTATAATCAAATTTTACACCCTCTTCGATCGCAACCGGGTTCTTAAAGCTTTTGGCGACTATCGCAGACGCACAAAGAAGGCGGTAAATCTGAGAGATGCTGGACTTGAACAAGACAGCAATGTTTTCATACACGAGAGCATTACTGCTGAGACCAGAAAACTTCTGCATGCAGCCATATCATACAAGCGGAAAAAACAAATCTACAACGCTTTCACTCTCCGGGGTTCTGTATTCATCAGATTGTCTAGAGGAGCAGATGGTTTAAAAATCAAAGATGAGGATGAGCTCCGAACTTTTGTATGTGATGCAGTTGCTGAAGAGACTGTTGGTGCGGGTGGTGATTAGTTTCTTTTTAATGATTTATGCAATATTATTATCTTTGTTTTTTCTTATAAATCCCTTCTTCATATATACTTTTATCCTAATTTCTACTATTTTTTCTCTTTTATTATTTTTTAATCTTTTCCTAATTTCTTCTCTTAATGCTCTGAGTGCTTGCTGTGTTTACTTTTATTTCTATGTCAAGTGTAAAAAGTTCAAACAGTCGTACTGGCGACACGCATAATACGCTGATTAACATTCTCTGTAATCAGCGCTCTGGTCTGAGAATTGTTCACTTTAATGCAAGAAGTCTTAATGACACTAAGATGGATTGTATAAAGTGTGCTTTCTCAGACTCTAGCGTTGATATTATTTGTGTCTCGGAAACGTGGTTTCATGTGGATGTAAACGACTCCTTTTTTAACTTAAAAAATTTTAAATTATTTCGAAATGATAGACTGGGAAGTCGAGGCGGTAGCGTTGCAATTTATTGCAAAGAATACTTAAACGCAAGGGTAGTAGGGAAATCTAGTGAACCCGGTGTCGAATACCTTAGTTTTAGTATCATGCGTATACAATCCGAATCGAAGTTTTAGTTTAGATCCATTATTCATGGAAATTTCGAATTGCGTTATTGATTTCGATCATTTTGTCGTGTGCGGTGACTTAAATAGAAATCTTTTAGCAAATGACAATCTCTCCTGTAAGCTTCTCGATGATATAGCTGAGGTCGGACTCAATGTTGTAAATACCAAAATGCCAACACGTTTCTCAAACAATGTCTCTCCGAGTCTGCTAGATGTTTTTATTGTGTCTGATTCTTCACTTGTAATGCTTTTTGATCAAATCTCATTCGTTTCCGATCATGACCTTATTTTTTGCACATTGAACATAAATATCTCAAAGACTGCTTCTGCAACCTCTTTTCAGTATAGAGACTACAGTTCAATTGAGTTCTCATCACTGTTTAATAGCTTATCTGAAATAAACTGGTCAGACTCTTGGTTTTTTGAATCCGTCGATGAGAAGCTCAATTTGTTCATTAGCATCATAAGCAACTTGTTTGATATGCATGTTCCTTTGCGTACGCGTTATGTTACCAATAAAAACTGTCCTTGGTTTACTCAAAATGTCAAAGTAGCACTTAAAAAACGGAACAGTGCCTACAATAAGTGGAAGCGACACACTAATTCACTGAATTGGGAGGAATATAGAAAAGCCAGGAATGAAGCAACAAAGTCCATTAAAGTTTCCAAAAAGATTTTCTTTATGTCAAAACTAAATCCAACTTTATCATCGAAAAAATTGTGGGACAACATGAAGAGTCTCGGCGTATGCAATAAAGAAACAGAAACCTGTCAAATCAATCCCAACATTTTAAATGATTATTTCGTTGCTAATTCTACATCTACTTCCTCTTTCGTACCTGATTATAGTTATCTTGAGGAACATTCCAATGTGTCTGCCAATGAGTTTCAGTTCGGCGCAGTGAGTGAAGTGGACGTAGCACGGTGCATCAAAAAGATTAATTCAAATGCCACTGGTGTGGATGGCATCTCCATTAAGTTTATTAAATGTATTTTGCCATATGTACTGAGTCCACTGGTTCATATTATAAACCACTGTTTTACCACTTCTAGATATCCTGAGCTATGGAAAGTTGCAATTGTAATCCCAATCGCAAAAAAATCAAACGCCTGTGAACCATGCGATTTCCGCCCAATAAGCTTATTGTCTTCGTTGTCCAAAATATGCGAGCACCTTATGGCTGAGCAAATTGTTCAACACATAAACACGTTTGACCTAATGCATAACTTGCAGTCGGGTTTCCGTCCTGGGCTGTTCCTCGGCTGTGGTAAAAATTTTGGATGACATTAGAGCACCATATGATATGGGCCATTTGAGCTTACTCTGTCTACTGGACTTCTCAAAAGCGTTTGATACCGAAGACCATTCCTTATTGTGTAGAAAACTCAAGCTTAATTTTGGTTTTTCTAATGCATCGGTGAGTTTCATGTTAAGCTACTTAAATGGCAGGTCTCAGAGAGTCAAGGTAAAAAACAATTTCTCGTCTTATAAAGATACAACAAGTGGAGTTCCACAAGGCTCGGTTCTTGGCCCAATACTGTTTACTATGTTCTTAAATGATTTATTTAATAAATGCAATCATGTAATCATGCATGCTTATGCTGATGACTTGCAGTTGTACATGTCCAGACCCATTAGTCTATCTGAAGATCTATGTGCGAGAGTTAACGAAGATTTAAATATAGTGGCAAACTGGGCCAAAGATAATATGCTGAATTTGAACCCTCTGAAATCGTATGTTTTACCCATATCAAAATTACCGTACTGGAATCTCGATGTTCCCCCAATTTTCCTCAATGGCGTTGAACTAAAATTTGTAAGTAAGGCCACCAATCTTGGTTACCATATAAACTCGTTTTTGTCATGTGAAGATCACGTTAACTCCTGCGTAAGAAAAACCTACTATGTGCTCAGAAATCTTCGGATGACTGCAGCATTTGTACCTGTTGAAACAAGAAAAAAGCTTGTGTTACAGCTGATACTGCCAATATTTTCTTATGCAGAAGTCGTTTATGGCAAACTCGACTCGAGATCCACACACAAAATGCAATTGCGTTTAATAATTGTACACGATATGTTTACGGTCTTCGGAGGCATGATCATATGACACCATTTAATAAACAATTATTAGGTCGTAACCTGCTCAGACATCTTGAAGCTAGAAATTGCATTTTCTTACATAAGATTATCCACTCCCGTTGTCCGAGATATCTTTTTGAAAAGTTATAGTTTTGTAGATCAAATAGAAACATGAACCTTGTTATTCCGAAGTATAACTACCAAAACTCTAGCCGATTGTTTTTCGTCAGTGCAATTAGACTATGGAATACACTTCCAAACAACTTTAAAATTATTTCCAACACTAAGCACTTTAAGCATTTAATTTTCAACTACTTCTCGTAAATCTTTTTTTTTTTTTTTTTTCTCCCATTTGATATATCTTTATCCTTTATTTAAACTTAAAATTATCTTTCATTTCTTTCTATTCTTTTAAATATTAATTTTTGTTCTGTTATGTTTATGATTCACTTTCTTATTTTGAGTCAGCTTTTATTTTGTTAAAATTATATGAACATATTTTTGAATTTAAATCTTTATGATATCTCTAGCTTTAATCATTTTAAATAGTTGTTATCTATAAATAATAAGTTGTTATCGATTTTGTACAAGCGACATGTAAAAGATTAAATCTTAAATGTCAACAATTTTCTAAATAAAAATAATAAAAAAAAAAAATAATAATATTAATAGTTTTCACTTTAGAATGTGATCTTTCATTGTTCTCAATTATATAAAAAAAAATTCTATTATACATATCATCAACCTATTTCTAATACGACGCAAGTTTGAAAAAAATGGAGCAAAACGCGCGCATGAGTCTAATTTTGCTCTCATTTCTCCCGTGGTATATCAAAACCAAGTAACTGCTAGTTAATTGCTAGTTACTTGGTTTTGTTGTTCTATCAAGTTTGAAAATCTAGAGCAAAAGGTCTACGAGCAACTTCAATCCATTTTTGCCTATCTCATTTCTAAACACTAATATTAAAAAAGAAATAAAACAAGTAACTTGAAATGCTTTGATTAGATTAAAATGGGTTACAACAAAACCAAGTAACTTCAGTACTTTTCAGCACTTTACTTAAACGAAGTAAAATTTTATGCGAAAAAATTCACTTAAAAATACCGCAATCGAAAAATTATTTCCAAAATTTATTGAACATTTTTTCTTAGTCACATCTTCTTCTTCAAACGTATTGAATATAATAAAAAACAGGGTACAACGTCGTCACTTGAAAAAAATTTCCATTTAATTGAAAATTTTTAAGTAATATTATAAGATAAGTTCCTTGAATTTTTTTTTGGAAATTATTACAAAAATATTAGTATACTCTCCAGTGATTTTTGCGATAATAATGGAGAAAGTAAAATTGATTTTAGTCCTGCATCGTCGTACTATGATCCTGATTTTGATCCAAAAAATGAAAAAAAGTGACGAAGAGGAGCTCATGGACAATCATTTCATGGATTCTCGATCTGAAGATTCTCAAACAATCTTTTCCAATCGTACTACAAAGGATTCTCAAACATTCGTTTTCAATCGTGCTACAAAGAAAAGATTATTGCATCCAGCATACAGCAATTGCCGAAAAAAATATAATGCAAAATTTTCAGAAGAATTCGAAAAGGATTATTGTAATTTTTTATAAAACTTCCTTCGAAACCGATGCAAAGCTTTATGAATGCATATTAGTTCATCAAAAAGATCTTCTGAAATATTCAAATACAATTAAAGGAAATCGTGAAAAACCCATCTAAAAAGAAGGATATTAAAGATAAATTAATTCCTTTAATACACTCTAAAAACTGATTGTAATATCACTTCAATAATTGCTGAGAAATTTCACGCATTTATTGACGATTTTTAGAAAATAAAACTCCACCCAGCGAGTTTTTCCAATTTACCCAACATGAAGCGTATTTTATCGCTAGTTCAGCGTGTTTTCGCTCACAAAATAATTCAACGCTCCTTAACCGAGATTTTACGCTATAACAGCTGGTTTTCGCTCCGTTCGCTCTCACATTTAATTCATATTTTTAGCAGATACATTATTTTACGTCAGTTAGTATTGATCACATGGAACAACATCAATGTTATATAATGCTGTTCCATGCAATGATAAAAACAAAATAATGAATGTGTTTGAATATTGATTACTTATTAATAAATTCATTGATAATTAATAAGTAATCAATAAAAGAACAAGTATGATAAATAATACGCATTTTTAGCGATATTATTTACAATGCACTCTTTTTAGTAGAGCACAAGAGAAAAATTGTAGGAGAAATTCGAGAGAGAGAGAGAGAGGGAGGAGTGAGAGGAGTGAGAGAGAATATTCTTTATTTCGTGCTGTGGGAATAACTTAACTACAATAATTGCTGTTAAAGTGTTGCCAGCAATAATTGTAGTGAAATCTCGCCATTTGTTCTTAGAGTGTACATGATAAGTTATCATTTATAACACAAAAATTAATTTTTGGAAAGATTTTAAGGAATGTGCAGATTCTAAGGATCTTTCTATTGTTTTTACAAGCCAACACCACCAACATTCATGAATTTATTTATATGTTCTATTAATTTTGTTAAAAATAGTAACAAAAGATTTTTATTGAGTTTAATGAATAGATTTATATATAATTTACTTAATAAGATACTTGTGAATTTTTTTTTCCATATACCCTAAACAAGTTGCAAATTAAAATTGTAACAAATGTTCAATTTATTTTCTAAACAATTGTGTTTTAATTGATACTAGTAAACCTGTTGCCCGAATTCGAGCAATTCAATAAAAATTAAGTGTTAGAAGCATTAAAGACGTTTAATATATGATATTCTATTCAGGAAGCTATTATACTCAATAACGATATATTTAGTCTCAATAATGATATAAAAGATCATTATCTGAATGGTTTGACTTGAAACGTATGATCTGACACTAAATTTTTTAATGTAACTGTCAAAACACGAAGACGGACTAACACTTATATTACTACTGAGACAAACATTATGACTATTCGAAAACATCGCATCTTAACTCTTCCAGCTATAAAACATAACTAATTTAAAAAAAAAACGCAGTGAAAAATAGATTTAAGACATAATACTAAGAGATATTTCAGAAATTAATAAAAGGTACTTACAGAACACTTACAACATCGATTTATAACACCTTTAGATGAAAAAACGCCAAAAAAACCCAAAAAAAAATTTTTTTTGAAAACCATTGAAATTTGACTGAGTTGTTTGCTCGGAAAGTGGAATTTTTGATTTTGGAACTGCATTTTTCGGACAATTGACATTTGAGGAATGCATAAAAGATAATTTTGGTTACAAATTTTTAGATTTGAAAAAAATTCAAATTCGACCAATTCATAAGCTCTTCTCAAACTAAATTTCAAATTGATAAATAGCGGATTTTTGTACAAAAATTTTATTTCAGTTTTAAAAGGTTGGGAACCCCTTGAAGCGAAATCACAATTTTTAAAAGTGGTTTGCACATCTACAGCCTTAACCTGATTTAATGACATCTGAATCGATAAAATCAGTCTATTGGTCTGGGAGGAGTTGAAGCCACAAAAAGACCTTAGCCTATTAATTATATAAATTATACAACAAAACCAAGCAACTTTAAAGTTACTTGATTTTGAAAAAACAGGAAAGAATAGTGTTCTAAAATACATAAAAATGTTTTATTTGCTTTCAAGTAACTTCATAGTTGCTTGGTTTTGTGAAAACACAAAAAATCTTGTTTATATGAAATGTAAAAAAATTTTACAAACATTTTCTCAGTATCTTAAGTTCGACTTGATTGTTAAAAAACTGCAATGCAAAATAATTTGGCTAGCACAAGTTTCAAAAATTTCGACTCTTAACTCTTCAATAATTTGAAAAAATTGTTAAAAATCTTATATACGGAAAGATTATATCCAATAAGGCAAAACCTCAATTTATCACAATTTTCAAAAAACAAGATACTTGGTTTTGTTATATCACGGGAGATTTCTATATTTACTAATATATAAATCTGATATATTGACACCTGAAAAAGTATTTTTTAAGGAGTAACCTGGCATAATAAAATTTGTCATTGCATGCACCCTACACTTATACCCTACAGTTGAAAATAAAATTTATTTATGATATATAAAGTGGTGAACAAAACATATAAAATTAAAAGCGCCATGAATTTTTTAATGATTTTTTTAAAAAATTCCATTAGCAGTGTATGTGATTAAAACAATAAAAAAAATTTTTTTGAGAAATTTTTTTCCGAAAAATATATTTGTAATTTTTAGAATTATTTCTTATTTTTATTGAACTTATACACATTTTAAAACATTCAAATAAACAAAATTTTTTGAAGAATCAGTTTCTTTGTGCGCAATAGAAACAATATTCTGAAGTATCTTTCTCTCAACGAGAAACTCTTCCTTGTCAATTTCTTCGTGACAGAATTCATTCAGTTTACATTCCAACTTATCATTCAGGAGAGTCAAAGGAGTAAGAATTGCGTATTTTTCAGCAAGAACATGAAACTGCTGAAACCTTGTGGTCATTCCTTAAAATCAGTTCTTCAAAATTAATAATTAAATTAGAAAATGACCCAAATCAGTATAGACCACGCCTAACCCCTCTCCAAACTAATTTTATTAAAACAGTGAAATCCCTTCAAAAATCACAAAAAATTATAATAGATACGACTTAAAATTATACGCATAAGTCTTATTTCTTAATATGCACTCTGAACTTACAATACGCCATAATCAAACGAAAAGTCCGCCTTCCTCCCACACTCAATTTTACCAAATATACCTTAGTTGAAAAACGTTATTCTGTTAAACCATTTTTCTACTGAGCATTTCCACTGATAAGTTAAAGCACTAAAAACTCAAAAAACTTTAAGTGACTCGAAAACATCAGTTATTCAATACGAGTTTCAAGTCGCAGCCGAGTTACTCGAAAATTCAACTACTCGCACCTGCCTAAATATTATGTCTTTTTTTATTTCTTTGGCAACTACTTTCGAGACTCGAAAAACGATTTTATATTTTGGTTGTGCTCAATACGAAGGTCATAAATATAGTAACATTAACAATGGTGGCCAAATTTATTCATTAAGTTTAGTTCTTTCTTTTGTTTGTACACCTTAAAATGACATTGTACACATATTTATTTTGTAAAAGGCTTTATTTAGCTTCAGTGCCGCCCCTAAAATAGTGCCGCCCGGGGCGGACCGCCCCCCCGCCCCTCACGGTACGCGGCTGATGCTAGGTGGTAGCAAACCATAAAGCGGTGGCATTGTGCTTACACAGGCGCACTTCAACATCGGTTTACGACAGTGACGAGGAGTACGCAAATTGCTACCACCAAAACAACTACCAACAACAAAAGCACTAGCAAAGACGACAGGAAATGGCGGGTACCACTATTTTAGGGGTGACACCATTTCGATTTTTTTTTATTTCTCAAACAAACAGAAAAAGTGATAAAATACTATACGGTAGAAAATGTAATTGCTGTTTCAAAATATAAAATTCTGCTTGTAAGTCTAAGCAATGAGGAGGAAACATTGCGAAAACGTTTCGAGCTGTAAAATCCGAAAACTTTTTGTAACACAACGCACATGTTAAGTGTTTAAAACAACAGCTTACGACGAAATTTCAGAAAAGGAGCTAGTTGTTGAAATTGCTTGCGATGCTACGTATGCACATAAATGCAGCACAAATCGATTTCGAAAGCGCCAACAATAAGACAGCATTAGAAATGCTCACTTTCATTGTCGAGTTGTCCTTTTTGGAAACTTCGCCAAATATTTCATTAGCATTGAAATTATTTCCTACAATTTGTTTATCAGTAGCTTTATGCCAAAGGAGTTTTTCAAAGCTTAAATTAATACAGACTTACTTGGACTTCCATTGGACTTCCAAGGTATATCATGGGACAGGCCAGAGTTTCCGATCTTGTTTTTTTATCCATTGCAAACGAGCTTGAAATCAATATTACTGATTTCGATGAGGTTATTTCAAATATAGCAACTCTTAAAGTAAGAAATGCCAGTATTTAGGACAGCTCACTTTTATTGCATCGAAATGGTACGAAAATAGCAACAAAATTTGTTTATTTTGTTTTTCTTAATTTTAGAATATTGAACCAAATTGTTAAGTATATAAAATTTAAGAAATTTTTTTAACATATCTTTAAAATCTTTAACAAAAAAAAAACGGATTCTTGAATTTAAGCGAAAGTTTTTTGAAATTTCATTTGAAGTATTAACTTTTGACTTTCAAAATATTATCTGCACCTTTTCATAAACAAGAAAATTATGCAGGATAAAAAATAAAGTCTTACTTATTTCTGTAATTTTCAATAAACATCTATTATCTTTATTTCTAGCATTCTCACTGAGTTTCGTTAGGATCGGGTTACTTTTGTACGTACCTTCCATACAAAATTATGTAAAATTTAACTATACATCCTAGGGAGGTACTCCTAAGGTCTTATCAATTTGTACCATTTTCAGTGCACATCAATTTCTATAATTGCCTGCCGTTTGACTAAATTTTGTTAAGACCGGCCAACTTTGGCATGCATCTCCCATACAAAATAATGTAAAAAATTAATATACGAAAAGTACCCCAGGAAAGTACCGCTAGGAACTGACCAATTTCAACCATTTTTCCAATTTTTGTTAAATTTAACAATCATGACATTTTTAATAAAAAGGTTTCGCCTGCAATAATAACTTTTAACCCTCTTTTTAAGCATTTAATTTATAAAAAATAAAATATTTTTATTACAAATTGAGTGGTAAAATTTTTCGGAGCAGGCGATTTTTTATAAATTAAATGATTTAAAATCGCGTGATTTTAATACAAAATTTTTGCCTGCGGCGCTTACTATACTTTGCAACCAAAAAAAGTTCAAATAACAGTTATTAAATGCTTTAAAACAAAAACAAATCGCATTTTACTACAATAAAAACAAAAATTTTTCAATGTGTAATATTTTTTTCTGTTTTTTTTAACCGACTTCAAAAAGGAGGAGGTTCTCAAGTTGGTTGGTTTCTCTGTTTTTTTTTTTTTTTTTTTTTTTTTGTGAATGTATGTACATCGATTACTCCTAAAGTACTTACCCGATTGCCGTAATTTTTTGTGAACATATAGAGACTATCAACGCGGAGGTGCCCGTCTATGAAAGTGGGCGGTATTCGGCAAAGGGGCGTGTCTCTATAAGAAAAACACTGTATCTTAGTAAATATTGACACTAGGGTAATAAAATTCACAGTAAAATTACAAGGGCAAGCACAAATATTAAAAATGACGATCAATTAAGTGGGCGTAATTCTAAAAAAGGGTGTGGCAATATTGTAAAAACTCTGTATCTCAAAGAAAATTGACACTAGAGTACTGAAATTAAGTACAGAGGTAGGCACAATTATTGAAAATTACTATTAAAAAAGTGGGCGTAATTCGACAAAGGGGTGTGGCAATATAAGAGAATTACTGTGTCTCGAATAATATTGATACTAGGGTACAGAAATTTATTACAACGGTAGGAAAAATTACTACAAATTTTTGTAAAAAAAAAATGGGCGTTTTTCGGAAAGAGGAGTGGCAATTTTAAAAAAAACACTGTATCTCGATTACTATTGACACTGCGATACTAATATTTAGTACAAAAGTAGGTACAAAAATAACAAATTACTGCCAGTTATGTGGGCGGTATTCAATAAAGGGGCGTGTGACTATAAGAAAAACAATGTATCTCAGTAAATATTGACACTAGAGTGCTAGAGGTAATAAAATTCACAGCAAAAATGCAAGGGTAGGTACAATTATAACAAATAACGGTCAATTAAGTGGGCATTAGTCGACAAAGAGGTGTGGCAATATTAGAAAAACTCTGTATCTCGAATAATATTGACACTAGAGTACTAAAGTTTACTACAGAGGTAGGCACAATTATAAAAAATAAATTTCAATAAAGTGGGCTTTGTTGGATAAAGGGGTGTGGCAATATTAAAAACACACTGTATCTCGTATAATATTGACACTAGAGTACTGATATTTAGTACAGAGGTAGGCACACTTATAACAAGTTATTGTCAATAAAGTGGGCGTCATTCGACAAAATATGTGGCAATATTAGAAAACACTAAATCGAATACTGACACTACTAACTGAAAAAGTACAGACTTAGGCAAAATTATTACAAATTAATACCGAGGAATTGGGCGTTATTCGACTAAGGGGTGTGGCAGTGTGCAAAAAAACTGTATAATATTGACTTAAGGGTGATAAAATTCATTGTTAGAATGGGTAGAACTATTGAAACTACTATGACAAAGAGTGTGATATTCTCGACAAAGAGGCGTGTCACTATTATAAACACACTATATTTCAGTCAATATTGACATTGGGGTACTGATAAAAACACAAGAGTAGGTACTGATAAAGATACTGACAAAGAACAGAATAAGAAACGACAGAAAAGCATTTTCCATATTATGAGCATAAATAATTGGTGTTTAATTAATTTATACACTTTTTTTCATTTATAATTTTCTCTAAAAAGAAAGAATTAAAAACTTTTTAACAAAAAAAAAACCTACTTCAAAATCACTACAAAGTAATAAATAATTTTAAATAACTTTTACTATTTATTTCTTGGTCACATTTGATAATTTATTTATATTCGTTATTATATTGGAAATCTTATGATATCAATTATTCTGAATTTTTTTTAATTTTTATTATAAATATATTAATTTTTTATGATAATAAAAGCTTCGAAGTCGGCGCTAATATAATCAGATTTTTTGTGCAGCTGCATAAATAAGATTTTAAGAAAAATTAAGATCACAAATGAATACAGCGTCGCCTAAGCAGGATATTTACAAATAAAAAAGTCTTAAATAGAGTAGGGATGGCAAAAATATCATGATTTTATGTCAATGATTAGCGCTGACTAGAAGCTTTTATTATCATAAAAATTAATATATTTATGATAAAAATAAAAAAAATTCAGAATAATTGATATCATAAGATTTCCAATATAATAATGAATATAAATAAATTATCAAATGTGACCAAGAAATAAATAGTAAAAGTTATTTAAAATTATTTATTACTTTGTAGTGATTTTGAAGTAGGTTTTTTTTTTTGTTAAAAAGTTTTTTAACAATTTGTGGTTGTTTGTCATCTGTTGTTTTTTTCGGAAAACATAAAGGAAATAATAAAAACACAAAATCTCATCGAATTGGTTTCTAATTGCATTTAGAAATTTCATAGGGGTGACACCATGGGTATCCGCCCCGGGTGACACCAAGCCTAGGAACGCCTCTGGCAACAACTACCAACAACAATAGCAACAACAACAGCATCAGTGATATCAACAACAGCAGCATCAGTGGTAGCAACAACAAAAGCACCAGTAAAGACAACTTTCATCAACAACGATAGCTACGTCAACACCAGCAGCAACAACGAGGACAAGGTCAGGTCTTACTTTATTTATATATATCGTATTATTCGTTTTTATTATCGTTTTATTTATATATATTTATGTATTTAATATATAGTATTTTCGTTATCCAAAAGCCATTCAAAATGCATTTGAGTGGCAATAAGGAAAAACCACATAAGTCGACTTAAGTGGAACTTGAATTAATTACATTTTTTTGATGCGCAATAATCGATTCTATCAAAATCTGACTTATGTTGTTTTTCCTTATTTCCACAGATTTATCGAAAACAAAATAGTAATTGAATAAGTTTGTTATACTACTCGACTGGATTTTTATGTTTAATAGTTATAAATAAATTTTTCTATATTACCACTTAACATATATAACTCTATATTACCACTTACCAACATAACATATAAAAAAAAAAATATAACAAGTAAAAATAAATACTAAAACGTAACATTTATAATATATGATTATATTTAAAAATAAACTAACTTTAAATAAATATATATACATATAAACTAACCTAACCCTAAAACCGAAAGATAAAATAGAACCAAATATATAACCTAAAGCAACACTAAAATTTAATACAAACTGATTAAAGCTTCGAACATAAACAATAATATAACCACCGGAAATTTAAAACAACCTACAATAACTATACCTAAACTCAATAACTGAAATTTGTAATACAAGCTATTAAAATCCAATCTAAACAAAATACTAAGTTACGATAGAATAAATTTAACAATTAAAGAACTAAAATTAAGACTAAGATTTGAATTTAGATAAAATAAAAAAAAAAAAACTAAAATTAAGACTAAAATTTGAATTTAATTGAGACTCTGATTTGCCTTAATAATGAAAATTTATCTCATTTATCGTAAATATTAATGTGTTTACGATTAATTTAGTATTTAATAATTTTGTACTTACCATTAAGAAAATCATGAATTTGTAAAACATATGATATGATGTAGGATTAATATTGGTACTGGGATGGAAAGTAAGAATCGAAAGGGAGGATCCCAAACTTTTCGCCCCGGATCCTCACGGTGGGTGGGAAAGTGGGGCATGGGCCACAATATCAGGTCCATGAGCGTCGCAGTTGGGTTTTGGTGGGGTAACGGAGCCCCCTCTCTCACTCCGAATTAAAATGAGAGCGTAAATTTTTTTTTTTCTTCGATTTTCTTTTTTTTCTTAGACAGATACATGAGTTCACAGGGCGAGCTCACCAAACAATTAATCCGCATGAGATTTTTTTTTGTGTGCGCCGAAAGGGTGTTACCTGTCCCAGAAAGAACCCCCCCCACTTCCCGAACTGGTAGCATAGTGGTACGCAAGCTCGTGCGGTACCTGGACGGTAGCACCCACAGGTGCGGTTGTGCACGTACGCGGGTCGGCCACCCTGTTTTTTTTTGTTTTTTATTGTCTGGCATTGTGACCAGGAGCGCCTCAAAGGGCGCTCTCAAAACATACTACAAAAACCAGGGCAACCAAATAGAAAAGCAAGCGGGTGCACGACGAGGCCAAGAGACAATCCGCCTCAAATGGCGCCCAACGTGGGGCCGGAAATGATAAAACAATTCTCGGGTTCCAACAGTTTTTTTCTCTTTTGTTTTTTTGTTGGGGAGCTCGTTCTCTGAACTCATAGCATATAAAAATTTTATTTTGCATGCAATTTCAGCTTTATTCGTGATGTTTTTTTTAATTTTAGAATCTGAATTGTCGGATTGTCAGGGGAAGGGCGTTCGACCCTAGCCTGAATCGCGATAAAGTGCCTATCCTTTTTTTTGTGTAAAATAAAGTAAACTGCAGAAGAAGTAAGTTTCAAATTAGCTGTTTTTTTTATTTTTTTTAGTTTAGCTAGTTTTTTTTAAATAGTTTTTCTTCCTCTTGCGAGTTTGTAATGGGTGCGGTGTTGTCTTCGGGCCTACTGGAAAAACAAGGTGTTTGCTCCAATGCACCCCTCGACCGTTCGCTCGAAGGCACTTGTTTAGCAAACAAAATAATCCCGCAAGGTTTATGTAAATTTTAAGTTTTTTTTTTGAGAGCTCCGTTCGGCCGGTCAATTCCTGCCACGGTGATCAAAAATAAGTCGGTCTGATTTCGCATCCCGGACCGTACTTATCTGCACATTTTATATATAATACACATAATACACATAATAGCGGTACCCAAAAAGGATCCAGTTACTAGGAGTCAACGGAATTAAGTAACACCTGATTTTGGAGGTAACAAATCGCATAATTTGAACCTCTCAGGAGTGCAACCCGTGCCGAGAGTCGATCGAGCGATTCGCAGTTGCATCATTTGATAAACGAGGCCGTCCGAATCGAACTCTCAAAGCTGCAGTTAAAGTCCAGTCATGTTCAGAATCCTCTGCAGGGTTCGGATTCTCCTAGGTTCTGCAACCTAATATGCAATTTTCGACGAGACCTCCCCAAATTTGAATCCCGGGATTTCGAATTACCTTTTTCAGCTTCAAGGTGAGGCGTAGGGTCATCCAAGACACCACACCCCAAGCCATTATGGACACGGTGGCAACGGGATTTCGAATTACCCCTATCAGGTTCAATGTGTGGCGCAGGATCATCCAAGACACCACACCCCAAGTCATTATGGACACGGTGGCAACGGAATTCCACGACCTCCAGTAGAATTTGCAACATCGGAAAATGTTACAAATGCGATTAATAATTGGAAAATTACATTTTCTGGAAAAAACGATGCATTAACTGTAGATAAATTTATTTACAGAATTCAGGCCCTGACGGTGCAAAGTCTGCGTGGAGATTTTGGGAGCCTGAGGTTTGCCCTGTGTGCTGAGTTACGTAGCCAATTTCGAGATAGTTGAAACGACCTCGACATAATGGATTTGGTGCGCAGCCGAAAACAGCGTTACGATGAAAAATTTGACGAATTCTATGAGGCTATATTGCAGTTAACCGATAGATTGCAGAACCTTATTCCGACACCCTGCTTTGGATTTTGCAAAGAAATTTGCGTGTCGATGTGAGGCGTAGTTTGCTCTACGTAGGCATCAACAGCATTAGCCAGTTGCGGACGTTAGTTGCGAGACGTGAAATGTTGGAAGATGAATACGGTAGAAATACTAGAAACTTACAAATCCGTGGCACGTTTCTGAGCTGACGCCCGGACCTGTGTGCCCTCGTGCAACTGCCAATATAGGTAATAATTTTGATTTTTTAGACTCCCCACCAGCACCACAATAAGCTGTGATGCTGGGTGTCAAACTGACAACAACACTGATATACACATCTTTTATCATCTCTTCGGCAGTTCAAACCATGGCATATTCGATGGTCAGAATACCAGGCGAGAAGGCGAATTTTTCAGGAGGAGGAACGTAAAAGTCAGCGGTCGACTGCAAGGTTGAGACGATTTGGGAAGAAAATCAGAGCGCTTAAAAAATTGGCTCGGCGTTGTTGACTGCGGCTCCGGAGAATGATATTTGACCCTATGGCCCGGTCTCATTAGCCGGTGAGATGTTGGTAGGTTTAGTCGATACTGGCGCTTCTGTTAGCTGTATAGCCAAAAATTTGGCGCACAAATTTATGTCTAACAAGCAGCTGAAGTGGTTAAAGTATTCGGCTAAATTGAAGACGGCGGATAGGACAAATAATTTTATAGTAATTTTATAATAATCGACACGTGTGGTTGCCACTACGATCTTCTACAAAGGTGTTACCGAACAGCTTAAATTTTTGATTGTTCTTACTTTGTCTCAAGACTTGTACTTGGGTGTCGACTTTGTTAAGGCGTTTGGCTTGGCTGGCGACCTCTTCCTGGAAAGTTCCCTTCCTCATTCAGCGTGTTCCATTTCCGAGGCGGACTCAAATCACCACGTATTAGATGTTCGTAAAAAAGCACGGCTGCACGCCACTATTCCACTTTTTCCATCTTTTCCCAACAAGATCCAAATTATATACTTCGTCCGCCTATGGGATAGCAGGCTACGTCTGTGCGAATTTTTCTGAGACTCTACGTGCATCTTTTTGGACCATATCCCAGGTCACGATCAGGGAACGTAGGTATGTTGATTGTGTTGGATCACCTCTGAAAATTTAATTTTTTAGAGCCATCCGAACATTCACTGCCTGGAAAATCGTAGAGTACCTGGAAAAACGAATTTTTGCAATTTTTGGGGTTCCAGAACTTATTACGACGGACAACGGTGTTCAATTCCGAAGCTCGCTGTTCAAAGACCTCCTTAAGAAATATGGAGTGACGCATAACCTAATCGCAAATAATTCTCTACAAGCTTATGCTGTTGAACGCGTAAATCGTTCTATCATAGCCGCGGTTCGCGCATACATCTAACTAGATCAAAAAGATTGGGATGAGGCTTTGTTCTCTATTAGTGCAGCTCTCCGTAGTTTGGTTCACTCTTCGGCTGGTTTTTCGCCATATTTTATTGTTTTCGGACAAAATATGATGTGCCATGCAACTGGTTATAAACTGTTGCGAAAATTGACACTTTAAGAAGATCCAATTGCAGAAATTAAGCCTGAAGAGAGAACCGAGCTAATCGGAGAACAGGTTAAACAGAATTTGAGGACGGCATTTGAAATAAATGAAAAGAACTACAACAAGCACTCGCGTCCCACCAGCTTTGAGGTTGGTCAGGTAGTATACCGTCGTAGCTTTGCCCAAAGCAAAGCGCCCGAGCACTTCAATGCTTAGCTGGTCAATGTGTTTAAAAAAGCTAATATCGTGAAAAAAATGGGATCTGTTTACTACGCTAATATGGCAGGAAAACGGTTTGGTGTATTTCACGCCAAAGATATCAAAGCGTAGTGCCTTCAGTTCTTATAAAACGTGGTTGACTGATTCCAATAACTGTTTTGTAATGGCACAAATGCTGCATTGTGAATACCCTTTTTATGGTTATTTACCCATACGCTAATTTATCGCAAGATATCCCTGCGTTCACTCAGGTATGGTGGCTGATGGCCACTCCAATTGACAGGCCAATCGCCTTTGTGCGTGTGGATAGGTTATTAAGCTAACAACCTAAGTGAACACACTCACATGACGTTCGATTGGCACCCCTGACGGTGACGAAGATGGCGAATTGCCAGAAATTGAGGAATATGGCTGATCAACGTTGGCGAAGCAGCGCAGCGAGTGGCCATCTGCCATTTCAGTTTGAGCCGCACGCGAAGGTGGTCGCAAGAATAAATTGAGTAATCGAATATAAAGGAAAAAAAGTAAGTAATTAAAAGTAACCAATTTGTTTCTTTTGACGTTTTAAAAACGAACGCTTGTTGTCTCGGCAGCATCGCCGATGAAACCTTTGTCGGTAACCCTCACGACTCCCGCTCAAGCCACTATGAGTAAAGGAAGTAGCACAAGACTGTCGCAAGGATTCTCGGAGCCAGAAACAAGCAGCCAGCAACCACAATAACAACCATAAAAACACCAATAACTACAACCACAAGGAAACCAACAATAGACGCAGCAACAATTATTACAACACCAACCCCTATACAAAGCTATAGTAAGGACAACAAGAAATAAGCAAAAACTATCAACAACAATAGTAACAACAACAGCATCAGTTATATCAACAACAGCAGCATCAGTGGTAGCAACAACGAAAGCACCAGTAAAGACAACTTTCATCAACAACGATAGCTACGTCAACACCAGCAGCAGCAACAATGAGGACAACCTAGAGCAGAAACAACAACACTACGACAGCGGTGATCATGTCATGTCAGGTCTTACTTTATTTATATATATCGTATTATTCGTTTTTATTATCGTTTAATATATATATATATTTATGTTTTTTATGTATCGTATTTTCGTTATCCAAAAGCCATTCAAAATGCATTTGAGTGGCAATAAGGAAAAACCACATAAGTCGACTTAAGTGGAACTTGAATTAAATTCATTTTTTTGATGCGCAATAAGCGATTCTATCAAAATCTGACTTATGTAGTTTTTCCTTATTTCCACAGATTTATCGAAAACAAAATAGTAATTGAATAAGTTTGTTATACTACTCGACTGGATTTTTATGTTTAATAGTTATAAATAAATTTTTCTATATTGCCACTTAACATATATAACTCTATATTACCACTTACCAACATAACATATAAAAAAAAAATAACAAGTAAAAATAAATACTAAAACGTAACATTTATAGTATATGATTATATTTAAAAATAAACTAACTTTAAATAAATATATATACATATGATCTAACCTAACCCTAAAACCGAAAGATAAAATAGAACCAAATATATAACCTAAAGCAACACTAAAATTTAATACAAACTGATTAAAGCTTCGAACATAAACAATAATATAACCACCGGAAATTTAAAACAACCTACAATAACTATACCTAAACTCAATAACTGAAATTTGTAATACAAGCTATTAAAATCCAATCTAAACAAAATACTAAGTTACGATAGAATAAATTTAACAATTAAAGAACTAAAATTAAGACTAAGATTTGAATTTAGATAAATTAAAAAAAAAAAAAACTAAAATTAAGACTAAAATTTGAATTTTATTGAGACTCTGATTTGCCTTTTTTTTTTTTTTTTTTTTTTTTTGGATTCGCCAAAGGAGTGAGAAATCTCATAAATACGTATAGCCCGTACTATACGCATGCACGACTTACATTCTACAACAGTCCGGATTAACCGGAAAGATAGAATGCACCTACGTACTAAAAAACACACCCAGTTGGCGAAGTATGAATTTCCACTAAGCACATAACTGGCTTTTCAGCGGAACTTAAAAATTTTATACAAAAACACGAGTTTATTAAGAATATTTGAATTTAAAAAAGTAAACAACATCAAATAAGTAGTAAACTTTACATAAAACTCTAAAACAAAGAGACCAAAGTAACTATAAATAATATGAATATTAGTAAGTTTGCGGCAACTATCCAACCCAAGATCCTACGTGGAAAAGAGAGTAAACTCTTAAACACCAAACCAATTCCAATTATAACAGAGATATATACGTGTAAATATGTACAAACATATATGTGTATATATATACGGGTCACTATGTAATTTTGGAACACCGTGCTAATGTTATTAATTGGATATGTATTTGGGCCAACGCAGGCATAAACTTGCATGGAAAAGAGATAAACTCTTGCGCAACAAACTAAGTAACTAATAAGTCAAAATGAATAAGAAAAATTAAAAATTTTTTTTTTTTAAAAACAAACAAGTTTAAGCATACATATCATATTCGATGGTGTTTACTTCATCAAACGCAACATTATAAAGGAAAACAACTGAAACGGTCTCGAATATATGGAATAACTTCAGCCAACATTTTAACAGAATATAACAATATTATTAACCGAGTTAATGTTTGAAACAAAATTCTAAAATGTATCAATTATTTAAATGTAAAATCATTTTCCGTTTCAAGGCATCCACCGACTCACAAAAATTAATTAAGCTGTAGCTATTATTGAAATCACTACACATACATCGTAAAGGGTCATGAAGGGCAAAATTTGAAGTGCACTGGCTCAACTTAAAAAGCACAAAATGTCTAGATCCTCTTCTTGGGATGTTAAAGTTAAGAGATGAGAGAATATATTGGGAGTCAATTTCACCACAAAGTAATTTATATAGGAAGGTGACATTAAGCACTATCCTTCTGCTTCTCAGGGAAGGTAGTAAAATTTGCTTAAGGCGGGTTTCATACGAAGGAAGAATAATATCTGGGTTCCAACGATGATGACGTAAAGCAAAAAGTAAAAACTGTTTTTGAACCGATTCTATTGCATCAATGTGGACGTTATATTGAGGGTTCCATACTACGGAAGCATATTCAAGAATAGGCCTTACGAGAGATATATACAGTAATTTAGTAGTGAAGGCATCATTGAATTCTTTCGCCCATCTTTTAATGAAACCAAGGACACCTCTAGCCTTATTTACAGCCAAATTAACGTGGAGATTGAAGCGAAGTTTTGGATCCATAATTACACCAAGATCAACAAAACTATGAACAATTTCTAAGTGGATGTTATTTATAGTGTAATTTGTACTATGAGCAGTTCTACGTGGGAAGGTCATTGATTTGCATTTTTTTAAGTTAAGGTTTAATAGGTTTTTACCCCCCACTTCCCCCCCCCACTTCCCGAACTGACAGCATAGTGGTACGCAAGCTCGTGCGGTACCTGGACGGTAGCACCCACAGGTGCGGTTGTGCACGTACGCGGGTCGGCCACCCTGTTTTTTTTTGTTTTTTATTGTCTGGCATTGTGACCAGGAGCGCCTCAAAGGGCACTCTCAAAACATACTACAAAAACCATGGCAACCGAATAGAAAAGCAAGCGGGTGCACGCCGAGGCCAAGCGACAATCCGCCACAGAGCATTGCCCCCTTGCCCTCCCCTGGCTACGGGCCTTGCTTTATAGCGATCATTTTCACGTTTGAAAGAAAACTTTTTGAAATAATTGCAAAAATTCGAAAACCGTTAAATTCCACTAAGATATAAACATGGAAAAATTTTGATTTCAAAACACCTTTTTTTTTACAAATTTGAAGATTGATGAATGATAAAACTAAATTATTTGAGAAAATTTTTCCTTTTGAGAAAAACTCAAATTCGACTAACTCAAAGGCTCTCTCCCTATTGAAAAAAAAAATCAAAAATAGCGTTTTTTACAAAATTTGATTTTTCTCTTGAAAGGTTATAAAACCACCCTATCAGATATATCTTTAAATATATAGGTACGTTCTGCACATCTACGTTACAGTTCCTTTCATTCAAATGTGTTTTCTATAAATGGAGAAGAAGGGGGTTCAAGTTTTGTGTTAGCGTATTAATATATCGATGGTCATACGTTGACACCTCGTAACTAACATTTCATAAGTTTTACAGGAGAAGCAAAAAACAGGTTTACTAAAAAAATAAAATATGTTAAAATAAATAAAAATGTTTTTTGGCGAGAATGACTTTATTAAGTTATAAAAATTACTAACATAAAAAATTCATATTTTGCAGCAAGGAAAAAAAATAAAATTATAATTTTAAGAGTTGTCAATGTTTGGAAAATTAGATCTGTTTCCGTACTCACTTCAAGTAACTTGAAGTTACTCGAAAGCGTTTCTTTACACATTTTTCCAGCTCGAGAGAGAAGAAGAACAAGCTAAATGTCACTTTTTGTGGCTCTCTATTACTTGAACTTTACTTGAAAAATTTCTTCGAGCTCAAGTTTCAAGCTTCGAACAGCTGATTGCCAAAGTGATAAAATTCAATTGTTGCGTTGTGTTGTGAAAAAAATGTATGGAATTGGATAGCATATTAGTATAAATAATTAAAATAACCAAAACAAACAATTACGAAAGTGTTTTAAATACAAAACAACGAAATTAAATTTTATTGTTTTCAAAAAACAGCTGTTGTGCTTGAAACTTGCTTGAAAGCGTTTCCGTACTTTTTGACAAATTTTCTCATTTTGACAAATAATCACATTACTCTCTATTACTCGAACTTTACTCGAACTTTACTTGAAGTGCGTACGGAAACAGACCTATTATTATTATGTGCACTTGCGAGGTAACAATTTTGATTTTAAATCAAATAAACCTAAACATTTTTTAATTTTATATCAAATAAACTTTTATTTTATAAAAAAAAACTTTAATAAAATATTAAAATTAATTTATTTATGGTGTGGTAAGTTATCATAAAAGGAATGATAGTCAGCAGGAATAACCTTTTTTAGTTCCTGCAAATCTTTGAATTTTTGTGATGATATTTTAAGAGGCTCAGTAAATAATTGAGAATACTTTTTAATCGGGAATGAAATATTTTTCGGTCGTATAGGTAAAGGAGTGTAAAGTTGTTCCTTGAAATTAGTTTTATAATTTATTGAACCGTCCGGTTGATATAAAATAGTCTTAATATCAGTCACTACCGGATCTCCCCTTTTTCTTTCCAGGTCTTATACTGTCATATCTCATCACATCTGCGCTGTCATATTTTTTAAAAAAATTATATTCCAGCAATTTCACTTCGTATGGCAATTTTCTTGCTTTTCTTGTGATATCTGCGTACTGAGAAGGGACATAAATGGCATCATAATTTTTAATTTTATTTTCAATTGTAGCGTGAACGCTATCTACTTCCATCTGTGTATGGCCTAGTTCAAGAAATTTTTGAAAAATTTTAACACTGTTTTGGACCGAAAAATTCGAAAGTGCATTTGCTAAAATTGAATTTCTGTTTTGGTAAGTACACCCATCGCTCCAGATTATGATTGGTACATCGATTTCCTTTAAATAGTTAAATAAAGCGGTTAAATAGTCTATTATACAACTAACGAATACAGATGCTTGGGTATCTGCGTTTACTTCTGAAAACCAGTAGCACATAACTTTTTTGGAAGGAAATTCATAAACTGTAAAATTGTGGTTGATTAGTTTTCTTCTGTAATATGCGCTACTGGAACGTAAGTATGGGCACACTTTAACAGCTTGAACATCCTGTTCTAAAAAAACACATTTGCCATTTAAAGCTTCTTCCTTGTCCTTTTCCTTTTCTTGTCTTGCAAACATCTTATTTTGTTGGTGTTTGTCAAAATCTTCTTCGGATAATTGTTTTAAATTGTAGCTTAAACACATGTCACATAAATCTTTTTTGGAGGTTGAAAAGCAATATTATTTTGCTTCATTATTTTGTCAAAAATCGTGCGCGATATCTGTGTGATATTTTTGACTTCACAGACTTTCAAATATTCTTTGTATATTTGAAGTATGCCACCTGGTAAAGGTTCCAGATACAACTTATTAGTATCTTTGCGACAATAGTGTGAAGGAAGTTTTGGTTAGCTATCTATATATTCTTCTAGAAATTGCTTAGCTTCTTTCTTATTATGTCCACGAGTTTTTTTCGCAATTTGCTCATCCGTCGGCTAAGAAAACATTCCTCCAGTACTTTTTTTAATCTAGTTTCTAACCGACCATTCACCGACACATAATGTATTGAGAAACATTAGTTTACAAACTCTTAGTTTACTATCACCTTTTTTAAAATAATATTCGAGCGATATCAGTCTTTTAACACTACCTCCTGTCTTGGCAAGCCTGTTTGGTTTCATTATATTAACAGAATTTACTACGAACACTTGTTTTTCTCCCCAATTCATATTCCAAAAGAGTTCAAAAATTGTTTTTCTATCTTTTTCTGTAAACTCATTACATTGACGAACTTTCGAGAGGCTGCAATACTTGGAATTACAGGTGGGCTTTAATTCTCTTGCAAGACGAGGCTCATTGTTAGTGTTAGAAAAGTGTTCATTTCGCTTTCCATCCAACGTATGCCTTACCTGACTCTCTTAAACTTTTGTTTTTAATTGCCTTCCATTCGGTACGTTGACTAAAGCCTTTTCTGTGTTTACCCTTTTTTCTGCTTGTATTTTTCTCAGTATCACTTGATACTGCATCGTTCTCGACTGTTGGTGGATTGCAGTCGGAGAGGTATTCTGGATCGTCTATATCAGTAAATAAAGAAGAAGATGAATCGATTCAAATAGAGCCTATTGCAATCATACTGGTGGATGATGGATGCATAGTACATTCAGTGGAAATATTTTCTTAGACATCTGTTTCCAGATAATTATATGATTCTACACATTGTTCCAAACTTGTTGGCGATTTTAACCTTAAAACAGGAACCAGTTTGTCACTATGAAGCACGTAGTAAAGAACGTTTGATCCAGATGGCAGATCTGTAACAGCATTTGGTGGGGCTTCTTGAATACAACATTTTGCATTCTGAGTCAGTTCTTCAAGAATCTTTTCCTCTTCATAAGAAAATTCATCTAGGTTGGCTTTATGCATAATGTTTTGAAGACTTAAAATAGAAAATGTGCATTACTCTTCAAAATCATTTCAACTGAAATCAAGTGTATTACCTACGTTTAATTTCTTTGCAATGCGAAATAAGCTTAAACCGATTTTAAGAACAATGAAAGCTTTGCGAAAAAATAAGTTTTATATTATTTCATAACCAATTAAGTTTGTATTTTTTCAAGAAATTATGAAAAATAACGGGTCTTTACGAAGACGATAGCAAAGATAACTCAGTGTTGACAACTCGTAACTGCTAAAATACGGGAGTTTGTGGATTTGCTTGTTGCTGTGTAACCAACTTTGGAAAAAATTGTTCTGGCAATATTTTTATAAAAATTTAAGGTATGTGCTTTTAGATGCGGCGAAAAATTTAAAATTTTTTGACGTAGATAACTCAATTTTGAAAAAAGTGTCAGTTACGAGGTGTCAACGTGTGACCATCGATATATGATATAGTAGCAAGGTTTAACTACAAAAAATAAATTTTGTTTAGGCCAACAATTTTTTTTAATTGGCGTCAGTACCCTTAAATTACAGAAATTATAAAAACTAACATGTTTTGTTTTCATTTTAGGAAAATATAAAATTTGTTAAAACAACTGTTTGACGATTTGTTATAAAAGTCAAGAAAAAATTCTCAAAATGTGTGATATTGAATAATTTTCTAAAATTTATTGTATAGAACCTTAAAGAGGATGTTGTAATGCAAGTAAATAAGAGATTAAAAAGAAGTTTTTTATTTTATATGCATCAAACAATCAAAAACATAATAATTACACGATGTGACCACCAAAAATCTTCTAGAATGATTCTATAGATAGTGGGCACCTCTAGAAGTGCAATGTAGGTAGTTTGAGGTCTGGGTCACATCTGATTTCCGAGATACAGTAATTTTAAAATTTGTACGTTGCGATCACTTATTTACTTTTTACAACGTTAGTTATGGTTGAATAAAATTCAAAAATATACTTTCCCAAAATAGTTTTGGTCGCTGATCCAAAAAAACAATAAAGTTCTGCAATAAAATACTTTTTACCACGATTTCGCTGGACTTTTGCTACACATGAAAGTTTTTGAAATAAATTTAGTTTTTGTAGATTTTATTTCTAAATAACATGATTGAAGTGAATAAATTTAGTTTTCAGCTAGGAACCAACAAAGATCTGCGATAAAAGATGTTAAATTTTTGCCGAGGTATCTGGTTTCCATAGGCTTGCACGTTTGGTGAAAACGCTCGCCTTGCTCGTCCGACTCAATGGGTATTTGACGCTCGAATTCTTCCAGATGATAGTGTAAGAAGTGCATTTTTAAAGACATTCGAATGTGAATTACATTGAATGCGTCCAACATGTCACGTATAAGAAGTGCATAATTATCTATGCGTTTTTTTCCAAGAAAACCATAAAAACAGCTTTCATCGCATTCTATGCTACTAACTGTTCTGCAGAAAGGAGATCATTGAACTCATCGTCTTTTACAAGCTTTCGAATGTCTGGACCCACGAGCATACCTCAATAAAAAAATATGTATATTGACTATTCGAAAAAAGTTATGTTGAAAAGAAGGCATTCAGTAAACGGATTACCTTCTTTTAGTTTTCTAGCACTAATGCGAGGAAACTTTTGGTAAAGATACTGGAAATGACCATTATAATTTACGCATTCCAAAATCGTTTTCATATTGTCATACGTCTCTTTCATTTCTATCGCGTATGTTATCGGAACAGATGGTTTTGTGTTATCGACAAATAACAACACGGCTTTCCGGCTATCCTTCGAGGAGTCGATAAAGAGGCGCCATTGATCTGAATCATATTCGATTCCCATTTCTTTCATTAAGCCACCCACATCTGCGCAGTAAAGAATTGTATTTTCTGCATTATTTACAAAATATTTAGTTGCGAGAGCTCCATTTGTGAAACAGGTGATCGATGTCCAGTTGGAGCATGTGTTGAAGCGTTGAAGACTATATTGACGTTGCAAAAAAGTAGTTATAAATAAAGGGAGTGCAAATAAGGAGCTAAATTGATGATTCTTTTCAATGTCGACGTGCACTGAACGCTGCACAAGTTTGGCGCCCACGGATTGTCAAGCACATCATCCATCATATAGTATTTTTTATAGGCTTCTTGCACTCGCGTTGTAAAATTTCTACGAATTTTTTCCGGCGCGAGCTTACCACACATATTACAAAAGAGTTTTACTTTTATTGCGCAATCCGATATGATTAACAATATAACGAACAAATAACGAATTTTTTGTGACACTATCACTATTAAACTGACATTTTATTTGTGTAAAATTGTGAAACGGCAAATCGATTTGATGTAAGTTGGATAGTGGAAAATATTAAAGTATAAACAAATTTTGTTTAAGAAGACCACCAAAAAAATGGTTAAATATATTTTATCACTAAAATTAATTTTGTTTGGAATCAGCGATCAAAATTATGTTAGGAAAGTATATTTTTTTATTTTTTTCTCGACCACAACTTACGTTGTAAAAAGTAAATAAGTGATCGCAACGTACAAATTTTAAGATAACTGTATCTCGGAACCCAGATGTGACCCAGACCTGCGACTAACTATATTGCACTCCTAGAGGTGCCCACCAGAGAACAACTTGAGTGCATTCAAATGACGTTTTGAATGTGTCGTCAAAATACAAGCTACGAATGTGCCTTCTGCATTAAAATTAATGCGCATGTACCAATCGCTGTGGTATGAATGCCGTAGAGTACGAGCGATGACGAATACGAATGCCTGCGAACATGAATGTCCGACCAAGCCAGACATTCGCAACATTCGCCAAAAGCAACGAATATTCATGCTTTTATGTTTATTCGCAGCAAGGAAAAAAATGTTAACTGCAGTCTGCAGCAGCGCTCACCAGCGCCTAACTCTTTCCACACTTTTACAACAAATTCGATATTTTTATGATTGTTGTAATTCGCCGAATTCAGTGTTCAGCTTCACTCTTACTTCTTATTGTTTTATTGTTGTAATTGCGCACTGTCGATCGATGCTTGTTGTTTTTTTTTTGTGTGTTCAATAATTTAAACTTGTCGAGCCAACATGCGTGTTGTTGTTCCTGTCCTTTTTATTGTAAGAATACAAGCACATGATTTTAGATTTAGCACTGTGCCACGTATTCAACGATTTGTTGTTGGTGTTGGCTTTTTGTTGTTGAAAGCATAAAAAGCACTGCGCACAACAAAACGCTAGGAAAAAAACAAAGAAAACAAAAATAAAATTCCACTCGAGCTTCCAGCGAATCATTCGAATGTCAGCATTGTCAGGATGCTGCCTTTGTATCGATTCGCAGTCGTCACACACTGTGCTAAGCAGCAATCGTTGCTTACAAACTCGAGTGGTATGCATGCATTTTTTTTTTGTGCGATTGTGGCTGACGACGATTGTTATTCGAGTGGCAAAAATGACGAATGGTCTCATCTAGTTCTCTGATGCCCACTATCATGATTTTTTGGAATTATTCTAGAAGATTTTATTTGTCTTAATTTGGTCACACCGTGTTATTAAATATGTATTCTGCAACTAAAGATTTGAGTTATACAATAAAGTTTTAGCGGAGGATGTAAGCCACAAGTATTTATTTAAGTTCTAAAATAATTTTAATCGAATTTTAGACTATATACAGAATATATGTTAACAAAAAAGGCAACAATGCCAGTTGGAACTATTTTTTAAAATTTAAATAAGTTTAAACTCCATTCACGTCTTTTCTTGATTGTCATTGACTGGTATTTTGCTTGGAGGGTGTTTCGTTCATTTTTTTTGGTGAGTTTGCCCCTACTTCGACACCATTTAGTTTCGCCAGTAATTCTGCATTGCGGATTTATGACCTTGTTTAATTAATTAATTAATAAAGTTGGATTAATTTTTGTAGTGGTTGCCGCTGTTTTTGTTGGTTTGTTTTCGTTCACGCTGCAAAGTATTTTCAACGTCGTGCAAAAAAGAACTGCGTTGCCCTGAAATATTTTTTTAATTATGAAGTTTGTTAGTTCTGTGGTTTCTTAATTACAGTGATTCTACTCCAGAAACAATTTTTCGTAGGTGCGTCTTGGCACCTTTCGTTTACCATCTGCTTTATATTGATTTGCTCGTGCTCCTAGGTGATCATGTAATATTGGCAGTAACGCCAGCGTTGCATATACCTTATTATTATACCATGATTGCAAGGAGCATTGGTGCAATCTACGAGCATGTCTTTCTCAACATGTCAACAAAATAATCCTTCCAGCATTCAGCTACTGGCGCTGACCTTAGTTGCACTTCAATGGTGAACAGCTTAACACATAGACTTTGTTGTCGGTAAACAAAAAGAAAGATTCAAAATATGCCTTCGACCCTTGCCTTGGATTTTCATCAACAATGTAGCGGTTCACCACGCGATACAGCTGGCGAAAGTGCGTGTTGATGGGATTGCTGCTGATATCAGTTTCGTCACCGCCGCACAATACAACAGTCAACAAGCTCCAAGGCAAACAAGAATCCTGCACACTTTGATGCCGTTGTTACCGTTGAACAATGGATATGTTGTATTTATCTCTAATATTTTTTATATTATATAACTATATTCTTTAATATTTTTGTTCAAAACACAATGTCAGCAATTTATTTTTGACATAAGAAAATAAAAGCAGCGCTTGCTGCGATGAGTAGTAGAAATATCATTTTTAGCTAGGCGATTTGAATCTCAGAATCGCATTTTAGCGTAATCGCTAAAAAATTAAACAAAGAATTTTTTAGCATTTAAGCGATAGAGATTTAGCGTTAGCTAGGCGATTTTCAGAATCCGGCCTCAGGTTTTTGTTAATAAAAAATTTACTTCAAAATACAAATTACAACAATGTTTTTTATGCAATGCAAATACAAACTTCTTGTTGAATTATGATGAATCATGTTGTTCTACCAACACAGAAACTCTTATGGAAAATTTCTTCGCTATCACTCATTTCGTCTCATTCTTTATCCGTGGTTCACTTTATTAAGCGCTAGTATTCCGATTGGCTGTATACCAATTTGTTTACCACACTAGCTGACCCGGCAAACGTTGTTTTGCCTTTAATTTTTATTTTAACTGAAAGTGTGGTTCCGTTGCAAAGTCGATGCGGGTTGATATTTAGAAGATGAACGGTAGGTGCACTGAACCGACATATCAAATATTGTTCAAATACCGTTAACCGCTACTGAAATAAAGTATTTTTTTATTTTTGATAGCTGATCCGACAGACGTTTTCCTGTCCTAATTAAAAAAAATTTGTGTTTTTTTTTTGTGAATTTGTGAAAAGCTGTTGCAAATGTGTAAAAATAGTTAAAAAGGGGGAAAATAAGTTTTTTTGAATGATAATTTTTATTCATATTAGTTTGGGGCATGTTTGATTTACATATGATTTGAAAATAAGTACAATGAATCTTATGGTGTTTTATTTACATTTTGATTGAAGGATCTCTCGTCAGGTAACCAATTAAAAATAAAGAAATATTTTTTCGATTGCTCAGCTGTGATAACATAATGCGAGAAGCATGGATTTTCAAGTTTAATGCCTCAAACACTCAATGACTGCCCTTGAGACTTGTTAATTGTCATTGCAAATGCAAGCCTTACCGGAAACTTCAAGCGTTTAAAATCGAATGGCATGTCGGTCGGAATCATTGGGATCCGTGGTATCAAAACGTCTTCACCTTTGTACACTCAGGGAAAAAATGCTGTTATATCAATCAAATCATGGGTTAAAATAACAGATTTCACTGTTAAATACCATCCAACAAATGAAACTTTCAAATCAACAGTCGGTTGACTGTTGGTCTATAGAACTCGAAACCCGTATAAAAACTTATTTATTGAAATTTTATCACTGTTTTGAAAGTTTATGTATGACCGAGTGTGCTGACGTTTGCGTCTAGTACTCGAGTGTCCACGGTTCAATTCCGGCAAGGCCAACAACAATTTGTTTTTTATTTAAAAAATGTTTTTTTTAAATAAAAAATGAAAATTGCAATTTTTTTTTTCAAGATTGTAAGCAACTTATTTTGAAGGTTATTTTTGATCAAACTATTAATGAAACAGAATTATTATTACTTCAATTATTAAATTACAATTTTTGATACTTACACAGCTAGGGTTCGGCAATTATTGGCAACGATAATATAAACGTAGCAAAACACATTTAAAAACTATTGCCTAGAAAAAATAGACAATTCAACAAAAGCTCAAAAATATTTCAACAGATGATTTTAACAGCACAAAAATACTATGAAACGTTCATTCAACAAAGAAAATTGTTTACTTAAACGCAAATCATTCAATCGAACAGTGTTTTGAAATAACAGTGGCCGACTGTTAATATAAAATTGATATTTTTCTGAGTGTACTTTCCTTTAAGTATTGTTGCTTCGATGACGTTATTCATCAGGTTTTTTACCGCAATCCGGGTGCCATTACAAAGACGTGGTTGGTTTATGTTTCGTAACATTATGATTACCGACCCGACTTCCAGTTGGAGATTGTGAGGCGGTAATCCGGGTAATTCCAGCGAGTTTAAAAACTCTGTTGGATAGTTGACGACATCATCTTGGGAAGTAACAGAATCCACCGATTTGTACGTCATCAATTCGACAGCTTTTTCAGATTGAATCTTAAGATTCAATTCGTCGACATCAATGTTTTTCGCAGCCAATATAGCACGTTCGCTCAACCAATCATGATTTTTGTAATTTTGTGCAATGTTTGGAAAAACCTTTCGGATGAGTTCGGATTCGGTGAACTGGCAGAAAGCGACGGGAAATTGAATACAGTCAGTTGAAATGTCAACCGGGATTTTGCCGTTGCCAATGTCCAGCAATTGTTTTGAAAATACTTATCCAGATATTATTATAAATAATATTATATATAAAATATAATATATAAAGTAATTGATTAATATTTCTCGAAATTTATTTTTGATGCCACATTAATAAACGATCAATTCTATGTAATTTTGTTCTTCGATGCATCTTAATCCGAATGAAAACACAAAAGTTACAAAGTTTTTTCTATAGCAACTTCAGATAATTTCCAATCGGATGAAAATTGCAAAATATGAAAAACCCAAAATATGAACAATATAAGCAAATGTATCCTAAACAAATACAAAAACAACGTCATCTAATAAGTAGAACAACAACAACTACATTCAATAAGAGCAACAACAACTGCGCTCTCAGACTGTCGATTGTGCAGATGTTGGCAAGGGGCATAGGGGAAGAAACAAACAAACTGGTTTATGCATAGACAATCGAGCTCATCGTTTTTGTTCTATTTGTTGTTCATGCTCTTTGCTTTGGCATTCAACTCGTTTGGCTTTCAACTCGTAACTTTCAACACGTTCAACCTTT
Organism: Tetanocera ferruginea; assembly: GCA_958299015.1. Taxonomy (NCBI): domain Eukaryota; kingdom Metazoa; phylum Arthropoda; class Insecta; order Diptera; family Sciomyzidae; genus Tetanocera; species Tetanocera ferruginea. The sequence continues at coordinate 107,318,765 of OY282640.1, forward strand.
GGGCCCCTTGTCGACATCATGAAATTAACAGAAAAAGATTTAACAGAGGCTCATGTTATCTCTTATTATATTATATTCTCTTTGCTAACACTCTACAAGACGCTCATCATACCTGTGCTTCTCTATGGCGCTGAGGCATGGGTGGTATCGCAAACAGATGCAGCCGCTCTTGGGGTGTTCGAGAGGAAAGTTCTTCGCAAAATCTTTGGTCCTGTTCGAGTTGGCGACGACTATCGCATTCGAATAAACCACGAACTGTACGAGCTCTACGACGACATTCCAGCGTATAACAATTCAACGACTACGTTGGCTGGGTCATGTCTTTCGTATGTATGAAGAAGCTCCAGCGAAAAAGGTGTTTCAGGCGAAGGCCGAGGGTCGACGACGAAAAGGAAGTCCATGCCTCCAATGAATTGACCAGGCCGAGGAAGCCATTTCCGCGCTTGGTGAAAGATATTGGAGACGGCGCGCGCGAAGCAGAGACGCCTGGCGAGAGCTGATGAAGTCGGCCGTAACCCGACAACGGGTTATCATGGCCACCAAAGTAAGTAAGTAAGTAAGTCAGTACACACGATCAATTCCTTGGACAGTTTTCATTACAACACAAGATCGCTCATGGTTAGACGATGACGCATAGTGCATTTTTTGTGTTATTATGAATTTTTTATTAATAACTTTATTTTTGCTTTAATATTTGATTAATTTTTAATATATCATAATTGTAACATAAAAATAATAATATAATAAAAATATTTGAAGTAACTTTTTTTTAATCTTAAAATTTTTAGTTATAAAAAATTACAATTTTAAAAACAAAGTACATAAAAAATTAAAGTATTTAATCTACACAACTCTCATATGCCCGAATAACGTCGTAACATAATTAAAGAACTCATTTTACAGAAAACTCTTTTAAAGGTTTCAATTTACTCACACCTTGCATAGTAAGGAAAAATTCAAAATGAAAACTTGGAAATTTTACACAATATGAACACGTGGTGACCGTGGCATGCAGATTAAGTGTGTGGCTTAGCATGCTCGGAGCCCGGGTTCGATCCCCAGCCGCGGCGAAAAGTTTTTTTCAATAAAAAATTTTTCTGATCGGTCACCACCTCTTTGCAGACAATGGCAAACCTCAGAAAGTAATTAATGCCATGTAAAGCTTCTTGAGAACATGAACTTTAGCCGTCTGAGTCGGCATAAAACATGAAGGTCCAGTTCTCGGTCAATTGTGTGCAAACATTTAATAACACACACAACACAATTTGATCATGAGAAGCTCGGTCAAAGTCCTTTCAAGGGCTGAAATGGCCAATTTGTTTTTTTTTTTTTATAAAGCATGATATGTATTTAAGTATTTAAGTATTGTATGTATTTAAGTTTGTGCACTACAAATGCTCCTCTCCATTTGAACATTTTTACTATGTTAAAAGTCATTTTCTTTTGAGTAGGTTTATTTGAATCTGTTGTGTTCTGTATTTGTGATTTGTTATTACCCAATCAGCCAAACAAGCTTGGAATAAGCTTTAAACAAGCTTTAAAACGTTAGCCTCAAGCTTGGATAGAGCTTTCATTTACTATTGTAGAACGCTTACATGTAATTGTAGGATAAACGAAAATGCACCCTTGGAATAATATTCCTTACTTCAAGCTTAATCCAAGTGTTGTTTTTAAAATTGGATATAAGTGTTTTAATAAGCTTGTTCCAAGTGTGCAACATTCAACAAATCAATTAGCATTCGCGAAAAATTTTTGTTCCGTGGCTCAGTTGGTAAGCCACTGCTTTATTTGATTTGTTTTGATTTGGACATCCAAGGTTCAATTCTCAACCGGAACATTTTTTATTTTCGTTTTGTTAAACTTGAAGCATATATTTATGTGAAAAATTGCATGCCATTAAAAATTTTTGTGTTTGCCATCACTAGGGATCGAACACGCATATCAGTCGGACACTCTAACACCGTGCCGTAAGCCTCATGGCTTCTGAGCGAACAAAATGAAAAAAAATAAATTTATATGAGAGCATCACATCTTTGAACAGTTGCAAAACTATTGCCGTTGTCAGCGTTTTCTAAGTATGATTGCAAAACACTTACTTAATGCAAATATTTCCTAGTATTATTGCACATCACTTGCTTTTTGTGTTTTACGCAATAGGTATACAAACAACTCAGAAATTTATTACCTAATCAAGTGTTTTTCAAGAGTGCTTGGATAAGGCTTGCTTTTTGTATTGCATGTAAGCTTATTCCAAGCACCATTTCTAAATGGCTGATTGGGTAGTGTATGCTGGAGTCGAATTACAACATCCGTGATTGTGTGAGTTTGATAGGTTTTATGAAATTGGGAATGACAAGTTTCGTGAACGAGTGAAAGAAATCGATTTTTAGCCCATCGCAGCATTAAACGACAAAAATATTTAATTTTCGTATTATGTCTATTGTAATCGAGTAGATGTTTGATGCGGTTCTATCAAAATCCTATTCAAATTAAATCTAGCAGACGAGTGGGCTTAACTTTCTTGGAAAATTAATAATTTAAGTTCATTTTATAATGAAATATATGTATTTCTACTGAATCTTTTTTTAAATACAGGAGGAAACGGCAAGCCATCTGGACTGTGCGAAAGATGTTATTCGAAGCATCGTATAAGGCAAAACAACAACTATTCAAGTATGTGATATGGAACCAGTCGTTTGATTCTGACCATTCGGTCATTGGTTGATGACATAATTTTTTCATAAAAATTAATGTGCTGCATTTTTAAATTATAACAATTTAACTTCTAAAGTTATGATTATTATTCCTGCTGTAGTAGCTGCTGATGTGCATCCGAAGTTGATGACGTTACTGCTGTTGCAGCTGATGTTAGTTTTGCTGTTGGGTGATGATGCAAGTTTTTATAGTTAAGCTCAATATTCTTGTGGCATCGGAGGTTGTTACTGCGGTTGCTTTTGATGTTGTATGCGTCTTAGTAACATTTTGTATTCATACTAGCAACCCTCCGCGGCCTTCCTCGCGATATGTTTTAATATAAGCAACAATGTTTTATGTGATTTTCACTTCACTTCTAGATAATTCAAAATTCTAATTAAAAGTTTTATTTAAATCAATGTTATAAATCGTGAGTTATTAAAAAACCTTAAAAAACGAATTTAGCGATTAATTTTTATATAATTCCATAGATATATCCAAGCTCTTTTATATTGCAAGTTGAAACCATTTTTATACCATCAAAAAAAGGTCCGTCAAATAGCTTTTTTTTTTTTTGAATATGCTATAAAATGACAAAAGGGTCATAGCTTCGTCGGCGTGTGAAGACGTGTTTTTTTTTCGTTGTGCGCTTGCCTTCTTTATATCGCAGTTAAACTATTTGAAGTCGTCATTTTTGCCTTTGTTTCAAATTAATACATAAAAATGTTGGTCGCAGCAGCATTGTAAAATAAATAAATATATGAACGAATTTTGTAATAACTAAAAAGAGAAAACTTATCACAGTTGTGACCTGGCAAGTCACACTGAATAAAAAAAAAAAAAAATAAAAAACAATATTAGAATATATCTATGTATACGCATAAAATGATGCGGTCGCGCAAGTGCAGTTGAACTAAAAGAAAAAAAAATTTTCGAAAACATATGTGCATAGCCAAACAGTAACCAGCTCTCATAGAAAAAACTGAAAACTTATAACAAAAAAAAAAAAACAAACTATGCAACAAAGCATAATATGTGCAAACACAATTTGCTATTAAACCACATTTAGTTGCGCAGGCGCGAGATCTTATATACAGTCATAGTATAACAAACAAACGAAATAGAAAATTGAAATCACTTAATATGAAAAGAAAAAAAAAAACAAAAAAAAACAAAACAGCTACAGCTACAACAGCAAAAAACAATTGTTCGTATCAACGCTTTAATTGGACTAATAGTTAATTTTGGCCTTTGCTGTCTCACCAACTTCTTATCTAAACTGCTGAGTGCAAAATGACTCCTACTCATCGTTTGACCCGACAGCAACTGCAGCATCGTGCTAATAACAACAACATCAATGATGATGGTACGCCTAAACTCCTCAACGGAGAGACGTTATCTCACTCACTACGTGCTCAACTCTTGGAAATGGAAACGCGTCTGAGTGGAAAAATTAAATCCGATCTGCGTGAACTTGAGGATAGTCTGCTCCAACATAATGATTCATCGCTCAAGCATCTTTCTAACAAAATTGAGAGCATTGAACTGAAACTCCTTTCTAATATTGAGGCTGAGGTGAGTGTATAAAAGAAGAGTTTGATAAAAAATCATTGATTTAGAAAAATCACTCAATGATCTTACTCGTCGTTGCGCTGAGATGGAGAAGCAGAGTCTACTACAACAAAATTATAGTAATAGTGAGAGCTCTTTTAATAACAAAACTCCAGATGTTTCTTCTGATGGTGTGCTATTTGGGCTTCCGTTTTCAGATGATGAAAATTTAAAAGCTATTTGCAATCAAATATGTCTTTTTATGAATTTCCAGCCACCCCAAATAAGAGATATTTTTCGCATCAACTCGAATCCAACCAACTCTAACTCTCTCGTCATCATTAAATAATTTTCCTCATATGATCGAAATCGAACTCAAAGCTTGCGGAGATTATCGTAGACGCACAAAATTAGCCGTAAATCACAAAGATGATGGTTTTGACTGGCAAAATAATGTTTTTCTGCATGAAAGCCTTAACGTTGAAAGTCGTAAGCTTCTGCAAGCAGCAATTGTTTACAAGCGTAATTGTTCATTTCGCGGCTCGGTGTTTATTAGGAAGGAGAAAAATTCTGATGGTATTCGCATTTGTAACCGGGAAGAGCTCAAAACTGCAATATATGGCATTAGCACGGAAAATGTGCCGGATGTTAAAGCTGCCCCTGATGTTAATTTATAAGTTTATAATTATTTATTTAATATTGACCTATAAGTTTATAATTATTAATTTAACAATAATTTTAAATACATTTTTACACCCTCTGATCTCATTATTTTCTTACATAATCTTCTCTTTCTTTCTTTCCTTATTTTCTAATTTGTCTAAAAATAACTCTCCGGTAGTTTTTTCTTCTTTTCCCTGCGTTAGGTTCTAGGTTTTCGTCTACTGGCGCTGATGATAATAATCATAAAACTATGATTCAAGTATTGTGTAAACAACGCTGTGGCTTGAATGTTGTAAATTTTAATGCTCGCAGTTTGAACATGTCTTAATTAGACTACATCAAATACATTTTTGAGGACTCGTTAGTTGATATAATTTGTATCTCTGAGACTTGGTTATGCAATGAAATATGTGAAGCATCCTGTCACATAAATAACTTTCAAATGTACAGAAATGATCGGCATGGTAAAAGAGGTGGAGGTGTTGCAGTCTACTATATAAATCCTGTCTGAATGCTTCAGTTGTTAGTCAATTTAGTGGTCCTGGTATAGAATTCCTAAATATATGTGTTTCTGATAGTAATACAAAAATTTTAGTATCTTGTGAGTGTTGTGTGGAGGCCCGGTGAAATCCTACCGGCTGCGCCATAATGTTGTGTGGTTGTCCAGCGAGATCCTACCGGCTGCGCCATAATGTTGTGTGGGGTTCTCCGTTGAACCCACACAACTCTGTTGTGTAACGTTAAATATTACCTGTTACATCATTAAATGTATACTCACCAAATGTTTTTCTGCGCTGGTGGTACCTGAAAGTTTAAAATGACACTTCACTTCTTGATTGCTTAATTAACTCTCTTCTTTTTATTAATTTTACTCTTATTTATATCACAGATTTGAATCTTAAAATCTACTTGGTCTCAAGATCATTATCTTAACTTCCGTAATGAAACTTGATGACAATTACATAATAGTTACATATATACAATTAACCTAGACATTAACCTAGACATTTTTGCTAAACAACATACAAATATACATACTTCGTATTTTAAATATACAAACAAACATATTACAAATATACATTCTTTGTTTACTTCCGCAATATAATTTATAAGCTATGGTAACAGAAGCTCAGCTCAAGTAGCTGGCCCGTGCTTACTTGCTGTTTTAAGCTGACCGTTGCACTTTTTAATTGTTGGGTGCTTGACCGTAAACTTAAATTAGCAAGCATTACAAAAACGCTGATCGCTTCATTATTATTGAGGTAGGTCAGTATTTGTAGTTTATAATATAAAAACAACTCAACTTCGCTTGTGACGAATGAGTCACAACATTCCTCCCCCCTCTGACAAAGAAAAATTATTCTATTCATTTAGCAATAATTTTTCGTCACATGAATTTATCAGAATTTTGCATAATGTAAGGTTCATTTTTATCATTAATACATTAATATTTAATAACTTTTTCGAATAAAGATTTCTTTGAATTTTATATGCAGTTTTTATATGCAGTGTTTTTTTTTTCTTTTGAATTTTTTCTCTTTTAATAATAATTCTCTTAATTTTGTTTTTAATAAAAATATTTCTTAATAGCAATTTGTATCTTATATTTTCCTTTTATATATTTATTTTTCTTATTTTTTACACTCTTTTCTATTTATTTTTTGTGTATTTTCTCTTAAATTTAGGATTTTTGATTATTACGTGACAAAGTTATTGTAGGTTTCCTTCCCCCATATGATACAAAATTTTTACCTTGAAGAGGTTTAATTTTCTTCAATCTTAAAGTACTTATATGTGAGAAGAGACAGGCATCATTTTACAGCTAATTTTTTAAAATTCCTTGCATGTTTACATTGTTTAGTAATATTGTGTGCTAAATAAGTTTTGTATAAGCTATCTAATATTCTTTACTTTATTTATGTGTATCTGTTCGTGGGTCCTAGTAAATTTGATGATTATTTTTTTGATTTTCGATAAAGTTGTTCTTCTTCCTGGCATTATTATGAGGACTTTGCTGATGTTCTGTTTTATGATGATCATTGATAACCGTTAGTGACAAGTATATGTCACCCCTTTTCTTCTCTATTGAAGTATTTAAACTACTTTACTTCTTGTGAAGTCTTGAAGTTGAAGTCTTGAAGTTGGTGAAGTCTTGAAGTTACGAAAAAGATGCCAAATTTCGTTTTTATTTCGTGTTTTGTGTTGTTCATATTTTCGTTAGTTTATATTAAAGTTTGCTTTTAGTTTTGACAAGCTATGTTTGCTAGTATTGTTAATTGGGAAGCGACTCTTTATGTTTATCAAACACTTTAGTTTCGTTCTGGTTAAGCGTTTTCTTAAACCAGAATGCATTTTGTAATAACAAATTATGCATATCCGAATTCATTTTTAATCGTTGTACTTATAAGCCTTTCAATCATAAAGAGATCTTACGACTTAATTGATTTTCTCGTTTAAATGGAAAATTGTTTGATTCGTTGTGTATACAATCTGTCGCTGTAATTTCAAATTTTTAATAACACTTTGTAACCTTCCACAAACATTTAAAAGCCTGTATATTTTCTTGTTGTTTTTATTTTTCTTTTAACTGCTTTCTTATATGTTTTACTTGAAACATGTTTTGCTTCATTACTTAGCCATGATACTTTTTAACGACTGAGGCCTCGAACTTCGTCAGAATAGCTCCTTTCTCTTGTAAAGCGTTGTCCACCTGATCGACTCAGTTTTATTGCTGCTACCGCCAACTCGAACCAGAACTAGGACCATGATTATTGATACGGAAAAGTTTCGTGTAATAAATGTGTAGTTTTGATTTTTATAAAAATCTTATCGTAAATAGTATGGTTAATTAAATTTGTGATTTTTCTCATGTATAATTTTAATTTAATTTCTTAAATTTCTCTAACAACTTTTTAATCTTTTGTATTTTAACACTCTATTAACATATAATTAATTTGAAATTGTTTATTGATTAAAACCAATTTTCTTTTTATTTAATGTTTGAAAACTTATTTTCAAAAATTTAAATTTAATTTTCAAATGCCTTTGTTAAATAAAAAAAAAATAATGAATGCCTTTATCTCAACGAATTTAAAAAAAAAATTTTTTTTTCATCTCAAAAAAAAATTCAATATCTCTGTTTAATGAAACTTATTTAGTTTCGTTTGATTTTATTTTCATATTTTTGGTTTAATTTAATGTTTGATTGAATTTTTTAATGTAATTCTAATTTTAATTTAATTTAATTTTTATTTTTATAACATAATTTAATTACTGTGAAACAACTTCAGTAAATTATTATGTATTTTCTTAGCTTTTCCTTTTATTAAAATCTCAGTGGTAACCGGACTTTTTATTGCTATGACCTCATAAGGGCCTATCCATATTGGTGAAAATTTATTTTTTCTAGCCTGATTTTTCATCAGTACTTTGTCACCATTTTTAAATTCTACAGGATTTAAAGAGTTATCATACTGTATTTTTGATAATTCTTTTGCTCGCTCCTGGTTCTGTCTCACTAGTTCGTGAGTTCTTTGGATTTGATATTTAAGGATTTTTGAAGGATCTTCGGTGTTATACACCGGACTACATTTACGTTTGAGATTAGTTGGCATTTCCGAATTGAACCCATACAAAGTTTTGAACGGAGTTTGTTTGGTGCTTATGTGCGGTGTGTTATTGTGCACATGCATTGCAGATGTTAACCACTGGTCCCAATTTGACCCATCTTCTTTTGCAAAACTTCGTAAGTATTCTGCTAATGGACGATGGCTTCTTTCCAATGAGCCATTAGCCTGTGGGTGGTATGGAGTTATGTGTAATTTCTTAATTCCTAACATTTTACACACATCCGAAAATAATTTCGACACAAAATTTGAACCGTTATCGGTAATCAGAACTTTTGGAGTATTGTGACGAGTTATAATTTCGTCGAAGAACGCTTTTGATACTGTACTAGCTTCAGCATCTGGTATTGCGACACATGCCATGTATTTTGAAAAATCATCTTGAAAAGTAAGTATGTATTTATTTCCTGACACAGTCTCTGGCAGGATACCCACTATGTCCATGTAAACTTTATCAAATGGACGCGTCGGTGTATCTGTTAATACCATGGGCATTTTTGTTAATTTAGAACATTTATTAACCTGGCATTTTTGACATTTCTTAACATATTCCTTGATTTGCTTTTGCATCCCTTTCCATTTATATTCTTGCCTTATTCTGAAATAGGTTTTTAAAGCTCCTTGGTGCCCACCTAGTGGTAGATCATGAAAATCTCTCAGAATTCTTTTAATGTCTTTCGGATCGGTTAGAATTACTATTTCTTTATTCTGTTGGTCTAAAACCTCATCATATTGTTCACTAGATTTCTCTGCAGTTTCTTCCGTTTCAATTTTCTTTTCTTGTTCATTAGCCTTTGACCTTGTTTGAACTATTACTATATCCTGCTCTTGTTGGGGTATCCTACTAAGCGCATCCGCATTTAAATTTCGTTTACCTGGTTTATATATAATTTCATACTCGTATTCTGAAAGTTTGTGCCGGAATCGTGCTAAACGCGATGTTTGGTCTTTCAGATTTGCTATTCCCCTCAATGGTTGATGATCCGTATATATCTTAAAAGGCCTTCCTAACAGATAAGCCCTAAAATTTTTCGTTGCCCAAACAATTGCTAAAAATTCTTTTTCTATTGTCGAATAGCGTTTTTCTGCGCTATTTAATGCTCTACTCGCGAATGCAATTGGCCTATCCTCGCTAACTTTGCCTTGCGATAAAACCGCACCTAGTGCCTCTCCACTGGCGTCTGTAGTTAATAAGAAAGGTTTTTTAAAATCTGGATAAGCTAAAACTGGAGACGAGGTAACTGCTTCCTTCAACGTCTGGAAAGCTTGCTGACAGTTATCTGTCCATTGAAACTTTATGTCCTTTTTAAGCAAATTATTTATTGGTAACACGATTTGTGACATATTTTTAATAAATTTTCTATAGTAATTTACTAAACCTAAAAATGCCTGAACTTCCTTTCTATTTCTCGGAACTGGTATATTTTTCACACATTCCAGTTTTTGTGGATCTGGCAAAGCTCCCATTTCCGAACATTTATGCCCTAAATATGCTATCTCACGACGTAAAAATTGGCATTTCTCTGTGTTTAACTTTAAACAATTCTCCCTCAATTTCTGAAAAACTCTTCCAAGTTTTTCCTCATGTTGCTGTAAATTTTTACCATAGATTACAATATCGTCTAAATATACAAAACAATCTATCCCTTGTAGTCCTGTAAGTATGTGATTCATAAGCCTTTGGAATGTAGCTGGGGCTCCAGTTAGTCCAAACGGCATTCTGTTAAACTCATAATGACCTAACGACGTACTAAAAGCTGTATTTTCCTTATCCTTGCTATTCACTAAAACTTGATGATAGCCACTAGCTAGATCTAGTGTTGAAAAATATCTACAATGACCTAACTGATCCAGAATTTCGTCAATTCGAGGAATAGGGAAAACTTGTTTGATTGTGGCATCGTTTACTTTTCTGAAATCAATAACTAATCTCCACTTTTTCTGTCCGTCTTCCCCGGCTTTCTTTGGAACAAGCAACATTGGTGAATTCCACGGGGACTTGCTTGGCCTGATTATGTCGTCATCTAAAAGCCTTTCTACTTGTCTTTGTATCTCCTCCCTATGCATTTGTGGTAACCTGTACTGTCTTTGATTAATTGGTGCTTGATCTCTTTGCATTTGAATTTCATGTTTTAAAACAGAGGTGTATGACAATTTATCTCCTTCAAGCAAGAAAATATCATGAAAAGACGTTACTAAATTTTCTATTGATGCTCTTTCTTCAGTGCTTAAACTTTTGTCGAATTTAACTGTTTCTATCAATCTATTAACCCTTTCTCTTACGTCTACTTCCCTTGCACTATACGACGAGCTCGCATCCACTATGAACTCTTTAAAATTTGAAAAATTTGGTCTAAAATCTTTAGGTATGACACAGTCATCCTTATTCGCATTTAGCACTGTTGCATATGCCATTTTATTCTTCACATTTGCTAACGTTTCACCTAAATAAACCCCCGGCATAATCTCTTGTTTATGGATTACAACAACTGAAATATTTGTTTTTATCGGAATTTTAACCGTTTGTATTGTTCTTGCTTTAACACTTATCTCCTTATTGTAGCTTAAAGAACTAATCTCGTTTATTTGTTTTAGAGGTAATTCCACCCTAGTCTCCATGTGTTTGCCATAGACTGTTAACGTCTTATTAATCGCATCTATAACTGAATTATTCCACAAACTATCCCGACCTAAAATACCATCTGCAGGCAACCCTTGTTCTAGTGCCACTACGTGTAACTTAAAACTTAAGTTCTTTATCTTATCGTGTTGGATATCTACAGACCCCAATGTATCTACAAAACCTCCAAATGCTCCACTCAAATGTTTAATTTCCCTTGTATCTTTATTCAAATTTTTCTTTAATGTATTCAGTTTAACTAAACTGGCTTCAGCCCCGGTATCCACAAGTAAAATGAGTCGTCCTTCTATAGAATCCTTACAGGGAATTTCTATGAACACATCATTGACTTTGCGAAAACCAAAACTCCTACCTTGTTCGTTCCTATTTTGAAACGTAAAATTCTTATTGTGTAACGAGTTTGCTAAATCTATATCTCTTTTCTGAGAACTACTTAATATAGCTTCTTTTCCTACTGTATCTTTATCTGTTGATACTTCCGTCTTTGACCCAGTGGTGAGGATGTTTACTATCTTTTGCGACGTCAAATCTTCCTCCACTATTTTTTCTTGCTCTGTTACCATCAATTCTTTGATGTTTGAATAAAAATTGTTAAATAAAAAATTAGCCGTATCTTCTGACGTACTATCTTCTGTCGAGGTGCTTTCTGTTATTTCATTAGTTACCAAAACTTTAGTCTTATCTACCGATGTACGATTTTCTGGTATTTTGTTCCCCATTTTCCTTGGTGTACAGATGTTTACAATCTTTTTTGACGTGAAATCATCTGTGACTACCCTACTTGGCCCAGTTTTCCTTAATTTTTTGGGTTCCCAGCTCATTGGCCTTGGCTGGGCCCTCGATAGTTTCCCTGTTTCGAATCGTATTCTCTCTTTGCAAAACAATCCTGCATTTTGTGTCCTAACCTTGCACACCATTCACATTTGACCTCATCTTTCTTTGATACTTGAATCATGTTACCATTCCTCTTTTGAATTATGTTATTATTATTCTGACTTCTGTCATAACTGCTTTGATTTCTATTTGTTTCATTGTTATTCATATTTCTGCTAGCTGAACAGTTTAAATTATATTCGTGACCATAATCTCTACACTTCTGACAATAAACTTGATTTTTTACTGCGTAGCACTCATCTCTTGTGTGCTCTATTCTACTACAAAATGAACATGTTAAGTTAACATTTCTAGACCTTATATCCTCATAATTTCTTGTTATTTGAATTACTGGCAGGTTCTCTGATGATGAGTTTTGATTTTGACCTGCCTCGACGTCATGATCAACCACCCTACATGCCACATCATTTTTACTGAAATTTATACCAAATACCCTTTGATTTGGTCTCGTATTTTTCCCTGTTTCGATAAGCCCAAATGCACTTATCGCTTCTTCAACTACACTCTCAAATGCTCCTGTTTTAACGCTTAGCATATATATCCTCAGAGTTGAATCCTGCAAACCAACTCTGAAAGTTGTAATCACAGTTTTATTTAATTCACTTAAAAGTGCGGACACACCGTCTTTGTATTCGTTATTAATTATATCTTCTGCTGTTGTTTTTAGAGCACGTAACCGTCTTGCATATTTTCGTATTTCTTCACCAGGTTGTTGTAATGTCTTCTGTATTTCCTGCCATACTACATCTAATTCTTTTCTTTCCAAATACGTTTTCTTTATAAGTATAAATAATTCATTTAGATTGTTAAATTGTCTTGGTCTTACTAATTTGAAAGCATCTCCATAAAGTCTAAGTTTCACACATTGAATAAATTTTTCTAAATTCGATTCTCCTACCACTTGGAAAGCTAATTCTGTTCCAAGTATAAACTTATACACTTCCTCCTGTAGCTCTCCGGAGTCTGCTCCTGAAAATATAGGCACAAGCTCCGATACTGTTTTCGCTATCTCGCATATGTTCATTCTGAAAATTTTTTTTTTAAGCTATTTTCATTATCTTTTCGTTGTCTTTAAAATGTTCTGTGTTCTACAACAATTCTCTCCCTATACCATAATTTCTCTTTGGAATCTTATTTTGTAATCTAATCTACAAATTTTCATGTTTTATTGGTTTTACACCTTTTTAATCATATTCTGGAGGGTCCGGTCAACTACAAGGAATTGGCTACGGAGTCGCAGAATCTTTGAAAAGTTATTATTATTTTTTTATTTTAACACGGATAACCGAGTTCGAATCACTATCCTTTTTAAAAGGGACTACCCTTTTTTTAAAAGGACTACCGGCTGCGCCATAATGTTGTGTGGAGGCCCGGTGAAATCCTACCGGCTGCGCCATAATGTTGTGTGGTTGTCCAGCGAGATCCTACCGGCTGCGCCATAATGTTGTGTGGGGTTCTCCGTTGAACCCACACAACTCTGTTGTGTAACGTTAAATATTACCTGTTACATCATTAAATGTATACTCACCAAATGTTTTTCTGCGCTGGTGGTACCTGAAAGTTTAAAATGACACTTCACTTCTTGATTGCTTAATTAACTCTCTTCTTTTTATTAATTTTACTCTTATTTATATCACAGATTTGAATCTTAAAATCTACTTGGTCTCAAGATCATTATCTTAACTTCCGTAATGAAACTTGATGACAATTACATAATAGTTACATATATACAATTAACCTAGACATTAACCTAGACATTTTTGCTAAACAACATACAAATATACATACTTCGTATTTTAAATATACAAACAAACATATTACAAATATACATTCTTTGTTTACTTCCGCAATATAATTTATAAGCTATGGTAACAGAAGCTCAGCTCAAGTAGCTGGCCCGTGCTTACTTGCTGTTTTAAGCTGACCGTTGCACTTTTTAATTGTTGGGTGCTTGACCGTAAACTTAAATTAGCAAGCATTACAAAAACGCTGATCGCTTCATTATTATTGAGGTAGGTCAGTATTTGTAGTTTATAATATAAAAACAACTCAACTTCGCTTGTGACGAATGAGTCACAACATGAGTATAATCCTAATAGATGTTTTTCTGTTGATCCATTGTTTTCGACTTTAGGTACTCGTCTTGTAGACTATGACTTTGTATTAGCATGTGGTGATTTCAATATCAATCTTCTCACAAACCACCTTGGGACGGAACTTTTATACGAAAAGACATCGTCATTAGGATTATCTGTAGTAAATGATATTATGCCTACGAGATACTGCAATAATACAACTCCCAGTCTTCTTGACTATTTCATTGTTTTGGATATTTCTGTAGTCTCTCTTTTTGATCAATTGTCTTTTGTCTCTGATCATGATTTAATTTTTTGTTCGTTAAATGTTACTTTATCTCGTAATGCTACTTCTAGTACTTTCTCGAATCGTGATTTTAAACGTATCAACTATTCGTCACTATATTATGATATGTCAATGATGTGTTTTAATGAGTGCTGTCTTCACAGTGATATTAATATCGAACTTAGCTCGCTGTTAGCCCCTGTTAAATATTTGTTTGAAAAACATGTGCCACTTTGTACGTTAAGCATAGTACTCTGTTGGGCTTCACGTGAAATTTCAATCAAATCTCCATACAAAAAATGAGTGCTGTGAAACAAACGTGAATATTTCACAACTTTTTCGTCAAAGCTGTACTATGCTTTGCTGCGGAAAATCTAGTACTATATTCCGCAACATGCATCTAGCAACATTATTTTCACGGCAGTTTAATTGAACCGACCATTTATTTTGCCGTGAAAAGTGGCAGTTGTCATATAATTTAAGAAAAAAAGTGCAAGCAAAAGAACAGTTTGTAATTGAAATTATATTTTTTGTACTATTTCTTAAGTTTTGCAATTAATAATTGCAATTGATGGAAATTGTAAATACGAATGCACCTTCCCGCGGTATTGGCGGTCGCAAAACTTCACAGCTTGCAAACTGCCATAAACTAATGACTTGTTCTGCTCCACAACAAAGGACATGCATACTTGTATAAATATTTATTTTGTATTTATATAATCACATATATGAAAATTAAAGAACTTAAATGATTTTCTGCTTTTCCTCTAATAAATTGTGGCTGTTTATTTACATTGTGTCGAAATTTGTAAGCTGATCATCAGCTGTTCGTTCGCAACAAAATATCTGTCAAAATTTTCACGTAACAAATAAATGGGTGTTTCCAGTGAAATTTCACGCAATCGAGCATAGTACTAGGCTTTAAGAGTAAAAAATGTCTCGTGTCCCTGGCTAACTCAGTTTGTTCATAACTTCATAAAGCAAAGAAATAAACGTCATAAAATATGGAAAAGAACCCCAACGCCTGAAAACTGGGAATTGTTCAGGTTGGCCAGAAATGAGGCTGTTCTTAAAACAACGTTAGCTAAAAAGCAATACTTCACTGATAAATTGAAACTCTCTCTTCCACCCAAAACTTTACGGAACAATATAAGAAAACTTGGGATACATAGTCTTAACTCCAGTGAGTGTGATGTTAACCCTGATTTACTTAATAATTTTTTCGTTGACTCGGCTGTTTTGTCCTGTGGTAGTCTAACTTCTTGTCTGCCCATCTGTAGTCCGCCCATTATTCAATCTTTCAGGTTTGCTCCGGTTAATGAGTTAGAAGTTGGCAAATGTGTAGGACTTATAAAATCAAATGCAGTATCTGAAGATGGTATTCCTATGAAGTTCTTGAAGCTTTTACTGCCGCACATTATCAGTCCACTAACCCACATTATAAATCATTGTTTTGTGTCATCAAAATTCCCTGATTTATGGAAAATCGCTATCATACAACCGGTTGCAAAAAAACAAAACCCTTCTGGGGCTAATGATTTTAGGCCAATAAGCATTTTATCGCCATTGGCTAAGTTATGTGAGAAACTTATGGCTCAACAAATCAGTCGATATCTATGTGAAAAGAAATTGTTATCACCATTTCAGTCAGGTTTTCGTATAGGGCATGGATGTTCTTCTGAAGTCCTTAAGGTTATTGATGATATAAGACCTAATTATGATGCTGGTTTAATGACTTTGTTATGCTTACTTGATTTTGTTAAGGCTTTTGATAAAGTAAATCATTCTTACCTTTGTCTAAAGCTTAAGTGTTTTTTTGGTTTCTGTAATAGTGCTACTAATCTTATGTCTAGTTACTTGTCCAATAGATTGCAACGTGTCAAAGTGGGTCAACAAACATCAGAATATAAATTAGTCTGAAGTGGTGTCCCTCAAGGCTCCACTTCTTTTCGCTCTTTTTATGAACGATATTTTCAGTTTTGTAAACATGCATCTGTACATGCTTATGCTGATGATGTCCAGCTTTATCTTTCTAGACGAACTGGACTTCTTGATGATCTTGATTCTTCGATCAAACTTTCAGCATCGAAAATTTCTGGTCGTGTTTTAATTATTTTTCAATTTATAATTTGTGTTATTTAATAAACGGTTTAAATACGTAATTTCGGTCTTTTAATTCGTTTATAGAATTGATTGTTTCTGTGCCTTTAAAAATTGTGCACAGTTTTCCGCGAATTGCAATAATTTCCGCGTTTAAAATATATATATAAGTGCATAAGTTTTAAGTGCTTGACACTTGTGCTTATTTTTATAAGCAGTGAAAAAAAAAAATCAACAAAAACAAAAACATACAAACATTGTTGTGCTTCATTTCTTTTCTTTAAATTCTGTTCTTGTTGTTCTTTTTATTTGTTGACATTTCACTATTTTATTTCTTAACTTCTCTTAAGTTAAGTAAAATAGCGTTGCATACCTGTAGGCACTTCTTTTAGCTATTCCCACAGGGTGTCTCAGAGTTTTTATCTCTTTGTTTTAAACTTTCGCCACTATTTATTTTTATATCTTTTTACTTTATTGTTTTCTTTTTATTTCTTTAAATTAAATAAATTGTTAAATTAAAAAAAAAAAAAAAAAAATGGTTTGTGCTAAGCCTGGCTGCTCCACTAAAGGTGAAAATGAACGATTTTTGTCATGTTGGGTATGTGACAATATTGTTCACATCAAGTGTGCAGGAGTGTCAGGTCGAGTGGCAGATGCCATTGAAGAAGGTTAAGGGTTGCGTTGGTCTTGTGAGAAGTGTAGGTTGGCCGACATTAACTTTTATAAGCTTTTTAAGGTTTCTCGGAAATAAGTAGAGAACTTTCTTCACTTTCTGATAAATTTTTAAAATATCAAACTCTTTTCAATGAATTTAAATGTATTGATGAGTCAATTCCTTCACCAAAGCGAAAAAAGAAACATATGACCCTTCGAAGCAAACAGAAAACTGACTCGACACCAACACAACCTTCTATAGAAAAAGACAACGTTGACGACATGAACACGGATGCTCCTCCTCCTATTCTTTCTTCTTCGGCAAATTTGTCTATGTCTGCTCCTTTTCCATTATCAGCTCCACCTCTCGCTTTACCTGAAATATCGTATGCACAAGCTGCTTCTCTTGCTCCTACTGTTGCTGATGTCCAACAAATTGCAATTACTTCTGACATTTCTGTTCCTAAACCTTTGATTGCTATTCCTCCAACTAAATCAATCTTTGTTTCGCGCTTAGCATCTGATACAACAGATAATGATATAGATTTTTTCATTAAATCAAAGTTTAAATGTTCATCGACTCTTTCTATTTCTATTCATAAATTCAAATATGTAAACGCACGTCCGACTACTTCCTTTAGATTGACAGTTCCAGAAAATTTATTTAATACTATTGTTGATGTAAATTTCTGGCCACGAAATACAATCGTACGCGAATTCGAATTCAAAAATAATCCGCGATTAGTAAATGTAGTACACTTGCCTCGCCCGCGAAATAGCCCGCAATCTCATCCAAAAAACGATTAACAAATCGCAAGTCTAAATTAGAACTTGTGTATCAAAACGTAAGGGGTCTTAATTCCAAACTTTCTGCAATGTTCATTAACAGTTTTGATTTCGAATATAACATTATAATTTTCACGGAGACTTGGCTTCGCTCTAATTTTCTAAATTCTGAAATAATGTGTAAAAATTATTAAATTTTCCGTAAAGACCGTTATAATAAGATCGGTGGTGGTGTTCTGATAGCTGTTCATATCTCGTTTGCATCTGATGAATTAACAATTCTCGACACTAGTGAACTGGAGTTTATTTGTGTTTCAGTTAAATTAAATAATTGCATTGCTTATCTTACCTGTTCTTACATTCCTCCAAATTGTGACATATCAATTTACTTAAGACATATAAACGCCATCGAGCAAGTTCATAATATGTTAAAAAATAATGATGTTCTTATTGTGTTGGGCGATTTTAACCTACCCTTTGTGTCTTGGAATTCGACAGATGACTCTTCATTTCTTACACCTGTTTCCACTAGTAATTGGATAAATGATTTTTTAGATAAGTTATCTGACCTGTGTCTTCAACAAGTCAATAATACTTTTAATAAAAACCATAGAACGCTGGACCTTGTGTTTGTAGATAGTTGCACTACTGTATATCTCAATCGCTCAAACCCTGTATCATTTCCGGAAGATGAACATCATCCAACTCTTGAAATAACAGTTTTACTTGCTCATGAAAATGAAAATAAACTTACACCTGATAAGCGAAATACAAAAATATATAATTTCAAAAGTACAGACTATGTTAAACTCAACACCTTACTCTCGCAGACTGACTGGTCACCGATTCTATCTATTAAACCACCGTATTAATATTATGACGTCGAAACCTCGGTACAGTTTTTTAATGATACTTTGCAAAGGTGCTTCTTATTGTGCGTCCCAACAAAGCAAATTAATTCTAAACCCTTAAGTCCACCCTGGCTAACAAGTGAACTTAAGTCACTAAAAAATTTAAAAAATCGATTATTTAAAAAATATAAAAAATCTGGTTCTAATATTGACTTTGCTTGTTATTCATCTTGTCTTTGCAGATACCAGCTATTAAATAAACAGTGTTATACTGCTTATATAGCCAACATCAAATCTCAATTTAATGATAATCCGAAACTCTTCTATACTTTTGTTAATTCAAAACGTAAGGCTTCCAACTTTCCACCCCTTATGAGATTCAATCAAGAGGAATCGTCTTGTGACAATGTTATTTCTAACATGTTTGCAAGCTTCTTCAAATCAACTTACTCCAACATACCATTTAATATGTGTTCTGAGCATCCTTATTTACCTCCAGTTTGCTCTTTTGAAACTCCAGTAATAGACTCAATTATTGTTATGCATAACCTTCGTCAAGTTAAATGCTCTTTTTCGACTGGCCCTGATGAAATTCCGAGTTGCATTCTAAAGGAATGTGCTAGCAACCTGTGTGCTCCTCTATCAAACATATTTAATATATCCCTGCAAAGTGGTAATTTTCCCATTGTATGGAAAGATTCATATGTAATACCGCTTCATAAATCTGGCTTCAAAATTGATGTCACTAACTATCGATGCATCGCCAAATTAAGCGTAAGCCCTAAGTAATTTGAGAAAATCATAACGGAACAACTTACTCACTTCGTATATTCCTCCATTTTTGTCGCTCAATATGGTTTTTTAAAGGGTAAATCAACTTCAACAAACCTTTTGGAGTTTACAACTCGTGTAATTAAAGGTTTTACTTTGGGAAAACAGACTCATGTTATTTATACGGACTTTAGCAAAGCTTTTGGCACCGTCAATCATAATCTTCTATTGAAAAAGCTTCAGCTTATTGGATTTCCTGTCAAATTTCTAAATTGGATAAAATTTTATTTATCGCGGCGACGTTTTCAAAGAGTTTTATATAAGAATTCTCTTTCACAAAATATTATGGTAACATCTGGTGTTCCGCAAGTGAGTCATCTTGGACCCATTTTATTCTTACTATTTATAAATGACCTTCCCTCGGTAATACAACTCGGATTGGTGTTACTTCAACATATTAAACTTAAACTTGAAAAAATGTAAACCAATGACATTCTCACGTAGAACTGCTCCAAACATAAATTACACTATAAATAACATGCACTTAAAAATTGTACATAGTTTTGTTGATCTTGGTGTAATTATGGATCCAAAACTTCGCTTCAATCTCCACGTAAATTTGGCGGTAAATAAGACTAGAGTTGTTCTTGGTTTCATTAAAAGATGGACTACAGAATTCAATGATCCACTACTAAATTACAATATATATCTCTCGTAAGCCTCGTAATTCTTGAATATGCATCCGTAGTATGGAACCCACAAAACAACGTCCACATTGTTGCAATGGAATCGGTTCGAAAACAGTTTTTACTTTTTGATTTACGTCATCATCGTTGGAATCCAAATATTATTCTTCCTTCGTACGAAACCCGCCTAAAGCAATTATTACTGCCTACCTTAAGAAGCAGAAGAATGATGCTTAATGTCACCTCCTTATATAAATTACTTTGTGGTGAAATTGACTCCCAATATATCCTCTCATCTCTAAACTTAAACATCCCAAGGAGAGGATGTAGACATTTTCTGCTCTTAAACCCTCATCGGTATAACAAATCTCAATACAAATCGGTTCAGTTATATGCGTACGCATACACGAAAAAGGGACAAAAAAATTAAAATAAACAGCATAATTTTTTGTTTTC
Source organism: Tetanocera ferruginea (assembly GCA_958299015.1). Taxonomy (NCBI): domain Eukaryota; kingdom Metazoa; phylum Arthropoda; class Insecta; order Diptera; family Sciomyzidae; genus Tetanocera; species Tetanocera ferruginea. The sequence goes on from OY282640.1 coordinate 107,339,499, forward strand.
GTTTTTAATGACATTTATTATTTATTCATTTTGTAATTTATTAAACACAAAATATATTAGAAAAAAATAAAATTTGCAAAAAAGAATTAGACTCTTTTTTTTAATAAAGGATATATATTATTTTTCAACGAGTTTTTTTATCACAATTCAAGCAAAAATTGTGTTTATGATATGCGCAGATGAACTTGGTGCACCTTTCGCACCGAGTGGCAAAAACATTAGCATTGTGTCGCGATGAACAAATATGACAACGTCCTTTTTAAGGTGATGGTGATAAATGCTGAATCGGACGACTTTCTTGATTTCCTTGAGATTTTTTTGGTTCTTGTGATTTACGTTTTCACTTTTCAATATGTGAATTGACCAGACCATTTCCAAGCTCAACTAAAAACAAACGACGACGTATATTTTTATAGTTTTTCGTTGACGAATTCCAATCTGGAAACATCGATGTAAATATGATGTAAGCATTCAAAGCACTCACATCCAACATATTGTAGAACAGAGCTAAAGGCCAACGGTTCGTCTTTCTTTTACATCGATACGTGCCAATCAATTGATCTAGTGTATCGACGCCACCTTTTGTTGGATTGTAGTAAGAAATCAAATTGGGTTTGCGCTTTTCATTATCTTCGAAGTTCAGATTTCGATGGAAAGTTCTCATTAATGACACAAAACGATGTGCCCGTGGCACATATGAAACCAAAATCGCTTGTAAATTGTGTTCGTACACTGATTCTGTAGAATAAACTGGTTTACATTACATATCCAACAAAACTGGCGGCATTTCGACTCAGTTTTTTCGAATCGTTTCCACAATTGTCATTTTTTGCTTATGCAATTCAACGGCCAAATTATACGATGTGAAGAAATTGTCGCAAGTAACATTACGTTCAGATATCCCTTCACAAAAATCCAACATCACACGTCCTTGATTGCGCTCAGGTCTGCAATTCCGATTTTTCCCAATGTTAAGTTGAAAATTGTACGCTTTATTGGTTTTGGAATCATAGGCATACCAAATTTTTATTCCATATCGTGCTGGTTTTGAGGGAATGAATTGTCGGAACGGGCACTTTCCGCGATATGGAACTAATTGCTCGTCAATTGTTACGCATTAACCAAGCGCATATTGCGTTTTTAGATTTGAGTTTGTCTCACTCGCGTCGTCAAACCTTGTGTCAAACAGCTCTTCTTTTCTTTATTCTTTTTTTTTATAAGCAAGTAGCCAAAAGAAACGTCAATACTTATTGTATGGTTTAATTGCAACATGATGCACTTGTATGCGTACACATACAAAAATACTTATTTGTGACATTCTTCAGTTAGCCTATTCCAACCAAACTCGCCATCTACCGACATCATTATTTCGTAAAGCACAATCTAAAAAGCTATTTTTAAAATTTTCAGCGAAATCGGTTCATGTTTACTATACGTTTTTTATGCCAAAATAGTTGATTCGTAAGCGCCCGCATACACAATACCGATGAGGGTTAAGTTGAGTCAGTGCACTTCAAATTTTGCCCTTCAAATTTTGCCCTTCATGACCCTTTACGGTGTATGTGTAGTGATTTCAACGATACCTATTGCTTGATTAATTTTTGTGATTCATTGGATGTCTTAGAGCGGAAAATGATTTTACATTTAAATAACACGGTGTGACCAAATTAAGACAAATAAAATCTGCTAGAATAATTCCAAAAAATAGGAGTGCAATATAGGTAGTCGGAGGTCTGGGTCACATCCGGGTTCCGAGATACAGTTATCTTAAAATTTGTACGTTGCGATCACTTAATATAATATATTTTTGGTCGCTGATTCAAAAAAAAAAATTAATTTTTGTGACAAAATATATAAAGCCATTTTTTGGTGGTCTTTTTTAAAAAAAAATTTGTTTCTACTTTAATATTTTCCACTATCCAACTAACATCAAATCGATTTGCCGTTTCACAATTTTACACAAATAAGTCAGTTTAATAGTGATTGTATCACAAAAAAATTCGTTATTTGTTCGTTACATTGTTAATCATGTCAAATTGCGCAATAAAAGTAAAACTTTTTTGTAATATATGTGGTCAATGACGCCGGAAAAATGAGTAGACATTTTACAACAAAAATGACCTTTGGAATACCCTTGATTTGGCATACGGTTTTCGGACATAATAAAGGCAACTGTTATGTTTGCGCAAATAACTGTGCTTAAACTGTGCTTAAACTGAATATGAGAAATCGACGCAGATTCGAATATAAAGCCACAGCGTCGACTATTTTACCTGTACCGCACTCAGATGAGCTGCCAGTGCCATCTTTTTCTATTAATATTGATGCCCAATCAGACAATTTATCTGAATTCATTGAACTGTCATGTAAGCGATTCTTTGATTTTTGGTGCTGTTACTGCATCAATTTAGCTCCTTATTTGCACTCCATTTATTTATAACTACTTTTTGCAACTGCAATATAGTCTTCAACGCTTCAACATATGCTCCAACTGGACATCGATCACCTGCTCCACAAATGTCACAAGAAAACCTGTTCAAAATAGCGAGTAGAAGGCCATAAATGCAATCGAACCAAGCGTTCCCGTTCACATTTTTCGAAATCGTCAGCAAAACTTTACGAAATATTTTGTAAATAATGCAGAAAATACATTTGTTTACTGCGCAGATGTGGGTGGCTTAATGAAAGGAATGGGAATCGAATATGATTCAGATCAACGGCGCACAATGGGAAAAACATAGAAAAACCCTCGCATTGGAGCAAATCAAAAAGTTGTGAGGAATGATTTTTTCTTCACGTTCTATAATCTACACATATTATTGGTTCTAAAAACATATCTTAGCAAACAATAGTCTAAAAGCTTGTCGATTTATAGGCCTCGAAAAAAGGCCTTTTTTCAAATATTTTGTCGTGCGTAAATATCCTTTTTATATAGCTATATTAAAGTTTAAATATTCCGCTTATTTTGCGACGGATTGCAACCATTTTTGGCACACATAATAAATATAAATTTTTCATTATTTTTCTGTTTCATTTTTTTAAAAATTCATTTTACGTAAAAAGAAATAGGTCTTTGAAATTTGGTTTTTTTTTTCGAATTATCAGATTTTTTTCCGTATTAAATAAACTGTTACTTTTTCAAATCAATTCAAATCAATGAAATCTTTAGTTTCGATATGTTGAATCTGTTGTTAACAAAGCCCTATCAAAAGGTTTTGCAAGAATTTGCAAGAAATTGAGTTATAATGGTTTTAAGTTAACGCTTTCTATAGTAAAAAACTTTTATGGGTATTTTCTTACTTCAAGTGCATAATGGTCGGAGTCAATATTGACCAACCGAAATGTGCGCCCATCCAGCACACTTGAAGCGTGCCTTCCGTCGATCACTATATGATCAATTTGGTTTTGCGTTTTTTGATCCGGGGACAGCCAGGTTGCCTTTTGGATATCGACCTGTTCAAATCTGGTGCTACAAATTACCATGATTCGCGCCGCGGCGAAGTCGATCAGTGTAAGACCGTTGTTCGAAGTAGTCTCGTGGAGATTGAACTGACCGACAGTGGATCCGATTCTTTTCCGACCTTCGCGTTAAAATCACCGAGAATTCCTTTTTCTCCTTCGGGGCATGTGCGCAAATTAGGCTTATGTAGAAAAATTTCGCCTTCATGCGGATTGTCGCCAGCCTTTCGTTCACAGGTGTGAACCTGGAAACAAGATGGCGTATTTTCCGACTTACGACGAATCCGCATCCAAATTCGCTCTTCTCCGCATGGCAGCTGTAGTATATATCGCTTGTTCTTTCCATCACATCTCCTGGATGGCGGTGATGTCAGTCTTTATTTTTGCGAGGGCTTCCGCCAGTTGGACAGCAGCACCTTCCCTATAAAGGGTCCGGGTGCATTCCAGGTGCATATCCGCAAATCATTGTCCTTTTTTCGTTTGCGGTGGTCCTCAACTTAGTAGGGGTTCATATCCGAGGCTGTTTTAGTTTTCATTGGGAAATTTGTAATGTTGTTGAGACCCAAACCCTACGAACATTCCATTTTTAAGGTCTTGTAGAGACCCCTCAAGTTTATAGTCTAGAGGTGACCGCCGCTCAAATAAGCCGCCAACTAAATGGGTGTTAGTTTTCCCGTTTCCAGGAGACACCACTTTTAGTGGTGGCCTCGCCAAGTTGAGGCAATCAGACACGTTGCCATGTGAAGATCGCCCCCTTGTCTCTGAGCTCCTAGACTACTTTTTTATAAAATTGACACTATATAGTCAATTTATAGCGCTGAATCGAAGAAAAGGTAAGTGCATTCACTAAGAATGTTTGTCTTATTACTAAGACATGTGTTTATTACTCGTCTAAGTCACGTGGCCTAACGGGTTTTTATAATAACAATATAAGCAACATTATTGGCTATATTTTTAAAAATACTTATACTTATACTTTTATACACTTGAGGTCTAACACCAAATTTTAGCAAAATCGGTAAAGGTATTTAGGAGTTATTGAGTCTTAAAAATGATCTACTTAAAGTGCCCCTTTGCGGAAGTCCTTGGCATTTTTATAGCCGCTGTTTTATCTTGGATGCAGTTGTACTTTCATACCAACTTTCATTGAAATCGGTCGAGACGTTTAGAAGTTATTATGGATGTCCACGCCCACAGACTTCCGCCCACTTTTTCACACCCCCTATCATATTCCTCTCTATGAAACGTACTCGGTGTTCCAATTTCTCAATCATGTAAACGGTGCGCGGGCCTATACGGAGCAGATAGACAAACATTTGATTTTACATATTAGATTTTCCCTACCAACTTTTAACTGCATTTAAACATTTTTAATGAAGATTTTACGCACAAACTTTTAAAATGCTTAAACAAGGGTATTTTTATTTTTGACTAGCTTTGTAAATCCATTATCAGAATTTCGATATTTTTCTTCGATTTTAAGCAGTGCAGTTTTCTTAAAGTCATAACTTCCGGCTGTAGGGTATCAGGCTCTGTTAAAGAAAAACAAAGAAAGCTTACATCAGTCTCTTCTCTGAAGAATAATGTCCATAATACCCAAACTTCAAGTATCTATCATTAATATTATAGACGCTAGCGTTAAAAACAGGCGATGTGAGAGTTTTTGCTATGTTTTTCCCATTGTGCGGCACCTCTTTATTGACTCCTCGAAGGATAGCCTGAAAGCCGTGTTGTTATTTGTCGATAACACAAAACCAACTGTTCCGATAGCATACGCGATAGAAATGAAAGAGACGTATGACAATATGAAAACGATTTTGGAATGCGTAAAGTATAATGGTCATCGTTGGCGACTGTGCGGCGATTTGAAAGTTGTGTCGATCGTAACCGGAATGAAATCTGGATGGACGAAGTTTGCTTATTATTTCAGTTGATCTCGTCTATAAGTCAGTGTCGGAAGTGTTTTAGTCATTGTCTTGTGATAGTTCTTGTTTTGTTTTGTTTTGTGTAAAACCGTGGAAATAAATGTGAGTGTCTTAATATATATATTACTTTATTTCTTTTTTTATAGTTGATATATAAATATTAATAGAAATGCTTATTTTTAGTTATTTCTTTATTAAAAATAATTTCACTATATTGTGTTTATTTGTTACATTTGCATGCTAGCTTGCTTGTTTTTTGTTGTTGTAATTGTTACCATTCCTTTTTGTGCGGTGTTTTGTTTATTTCTTGTAGTGATTGTTGTTTTTATAATTTAACTGTTGCGCTCACTGTTTATAGAAATTAAACCCTAGGAGCACATTTTGCATTTTTTAACCATTCGCTCATCAGCAATAACATAAAAATGACTTATTTTTCTGTAGATAATATTGCTGCTTGTTCTTTAAAAGAACTATGCAAAAGCCAGAATATTCTCTATCCCATGTTTAGTTGTTCTGGTCCATGTGAGCGAATGTTCCATGCATCTTGTGCTGGTATTTCTAAGTCGTGCCTAGACGACTTAATGTCAGTACGATCAGGTCTTCGCTGGTACTGTGCTTCGTGCCCTTTCTCCAGATGAACTTTATTCTAAAATAAAGCTATTTGGGGAAAGTCTTAACTCGCTTAATAACAATTTTAGAGAAATTGTTGGATTTTTTAGCGAAGTTACTAGCGCAGCCAGTACCAGCGTTTACGATCAAATTTCAATACCGGAAAATATCTATATGCATTCTGTTCATGCAAAAAAATAGGTAATAAACCTTCCCACGCTTCTTTCATTCTAACAGTTGCAGCTGAAGAGTTTGCAACTGTTTTAAACTCTAATTTGTGGGGCGATAATATTTTCGTTTCTGAGTTTAAGCCTAAAAGTAAGTCTGAAAGGTTGAATAATATCGTCCGTCAGACCCAAAAAAACTAAATAGGCTATCCCTTTACTATCAAAATGTAAGGGGATCACGTTCTAAGACGCGTGAAATATTTTTGTCAACTCAGAATTTCTCAGAAGATATTATTGCGTTAACTGAAACGTGGCTCAACGGAAGCATTACTGACTTGGAATTGTTTGACAATAGTTTACAAGTTTTTAGAAAAGACAGATACGCTGACAGTTCTTCTGCTGTTGGTGGTGGTGTCTTATTAGCTCCTAAAGGAGGAACTCCTTTGTTAGTTCCTTTATTGATATTCCCTGCTCTTCGAATATCGAACTAATATGCGTTAAGATTGTACATTGTAATTCCAATGTATATGTTGTCAACGCGTACATTCCTCCAAAGAGCAGTGCTGACGTCTATGCAAACCTTGCGGATTGCATAGAATACATTAGGGGTATTCACGATTCAGTGCAGTTGCCAGTGCAGTTGAGGACTTAAGGACTTGTGCACTTTACAAAAACAAAATATTCGTACGTCAAAAATCTACACAACTACATTTCTACTATAGCCTTAAACTTGAGGACTTAAGCAGTTGTGTAGTTGTGTACATTGAAAAATTTGACAGCGTTGAAATAGTGATGCAACATTTAAGAGTTTAAGTACCAATTACTTGATAAATAATAATATCATTCAAATTATTCTAATAATCTCAATAAAAATCAACTTTATAATCTCAGTTAAAAGTGTGATGTGCTCACGAAAACCTAACTGCACAACTACTTAAGTCCTCAAGTCCTCAACTACACTGGCAAGTGCACTGAATCGTGAATACCCCTATTATAAATTTACTTGACGTTCATGACGACATTTTATTGTTGGGTGATTTTAATTTGCCTGACTTAAAATGGTATTCTTCTGACGATGATGCATATTTATGTGTATCTTATTCGAAGACCTGCCAAGAACATGTTTTTTTTGATAATTTATGTTCTGACTTACAACAAGTGAGTCGTATTTATAATAGTCTGAATCGACTTCTTGACCTGGTCTTAACTACGGACAGTAACAATGTCATTGTTAAGAGGGCCTTCCATACTCTTACAACTGTTGATGAATACCATCCACCATTGAGTATTTGGTACAAATCAGATAGAGAAAATATAGTTAATTCAAATTCCATAGACAAAATTTATGAATTCAACTTTAAAAAAGCTGACTTTTTGAAGTTGAATAATTTGATTCATTAATAAACTCAATGTAATTTTAGAATACATAAATGAAAATAATCTTAATAATTCCATTAGTTATTTTTATATGGAACTCTTTGCTATGTTTTCTCAATCCGTACCATATAGCATCAAATTTGCGAATAATTCGACGTACCCCTGGTACACAAAAGAATTAAAAACACTTCGCAACAACAGAAACAGAGCATGGAAGAAATATGTCTGTAGCTTAGACTCAAATGACCTAGAAACTTACAAATGTTTGTTTCTGGAATTTGAAAATCGCTCAGCTACGCTATATAATGAATACTTAGACAATATTAAGCTGAGAATATTGTCTGATCCAAGGAAATTTTGGGGATTCATAAATACAAAAAAGAAATCCGATGGATTCCCTTCATCATTTAAAACTCTTGACGGATTTACTGATGATCCCGTCATAATCTGCGGCCTATTTGCTACTCTTTTTAAAAAATCATTCTGTTCCGATTCTTTTAACCCTGATGTTGGGTATTTTGATTATATGAGTTCTTCACTCAAGGTTTCTATGGAATCTATATCCTTTACCGCTGAGGATATTTTTAATTATATAAGATCGATAGATGAAGATTTTAGCGCTGGACCTGATGGAATTCCTGCCGTTGTGTTAAAACAATGTGGTTCTTTTTTGTGTCAACCACTTTGTTTGTTGTTTAATAAATCTATAAATGAAAGCCTTTTTCCTCAATTTTGGGAAAAATCATTTATAAGCCCCATTTATAAAAAGGGTTGCAGGAATGATGTTACTAATTACTGGCCCATTGCTAAACTATCATCGATTCCAAAAATTTTTGAGAGAGTGGTGTATGATCGGGTTAAGAGGTACTGTGGAGAAGTCATAACAACTCGTCAGCATGGTTTTGTTAATGGCAGATCCACTGTGTCCAACCTTCTCGATTTTACATCTTTATGCCTTAATACAATTGAATCAGGTAACCAGGTCGACTGCATTTACACTGACTTTAGTAAAGCGTTTGATAAATTACCAAATAATTTAGTTTTATTTAAACTAAAGTTATTGGGATTTCCACAATATTTTGTTAGCTAGATTAAATCGTATTTGACAGAACGATCTTATCAAATACGATTCCGAGGGGTTCTGTCTCCTGAATTTGTTACGGAATCAGGTGTTCCTCAAGGCAGTCACTTAAGTCCGCTTCTGTTTATTTTAGCCATTAATGATGTTACCCACATTATTAAGCACTCTCACCTGTTAATTTATGCAAATGATATAAAAATATACAGAACAATAAATGCTAAAGACGACTCCAACCTACTCCAGGCTGACCTGAAATCTTTTGAAGTTTTGTATTTTAAAAATAATATGTTTCTAAATCCTGTTAAATGCCAAACTATGACCTTTTCGCGCAAAAGGAATAATTTAATTTTTGACTACAATATTAAAGATACTGCTTTAAGTCGTGTTGAGGCCGTCAAAGACCTTGGTATATGCATGGATTCAAAGCTGTCGTTCAACAATCATATTGATTACATTTGTAAAAAAGCATCTTCAATGCTTGGATTTATAAAACGCTGGGCCAAAGAATTCAATAGCATGATTACAACTACTACGTTGTATTATGCAATAGTGCACCCTCACTTGGAGTACGCAAGTCAAGTTTGGTCCCCAAGTTATAGTGTGCATGTTGAACGTATAGAGAGAATCCAAAAACGTTTTGTTCGGTTTGCTCTTAGGGACTTAGGTGGGATTGATTTTTTGAACCTTCCTCCTTACGAAGATCGTTTACTTTTAAAAATGCAATCTTTAAGTGAACGAAGGAAGTCTGCTGATATCGTCTATTTACACCAACTCATAACCGGTGTGTTCGATTGTCCGGAATTACTTTCTCTTATAAACTTTAACTCTAACCGTAGTAGTAGTAGAAATGCTAACAACTTAATTTATCTACCATTTAGTAGAACAAATTACATGGCTACTGCTCCCTTGAACCGCATGAGTGCCTTTGTTAACAACTGTACATTTTTGATGTTAGTTTGTCAAAAGGTCAACTCAAAAGTAGATTGAAAGCTATTGTGTATTTAGATCTGTATTTGTGTATGCATGGTTAGTTGTTATGTTCTGTGGTGTCCCTGAGCCCAATCCATTCTATGGTGGGTAAATTTTTCCCACATTAACCTGTTTTGAGCCGCTGGAATTCATGACATTGAAATATTTCAATGAGATTTGGATTGTGGCTTCAAATAGATTAATGCTGAGAATGTGCGAAAAAGCTGTAGTAGCTGAACTCTATTGTTATTGCATGCGAGTGGAACACCCGTTATGTCTATTTGTACTATTTGTACTATTTATTTTATTTATTTTTATTTATTTAATGAACGTATTAGTACAATAAGAACAAGTTCTTTTGCTATACAAAGGTAATAACTTATAGTATTGTATCTCTTTAACCTATTGAAATATTTAAAAACATATTGATGAAATTTTAAATAGCAATACATTACATCGATAATAAAATTAGTTTAATACTTAAAAATTAACATAGATTAACATAATTTAGTAGTTTTAAAGAAAAAGGAGTAAAAACAGAGATAGAGAGGAAGTGAAAAAGAGAGATCTGGTTATTTATTTGTATAAGCATTAAATTTTAAGTAAAATGATTAAGTACGGCCTGCCTAAAGCCACCCTTGCCATCCATAGATTTAATACTGCTGGGTAAACCATTCCATAATCTAATGGCGTTAATGAAAAAAAGCCTTGTAGAGTTAATATATTTCCAGTTGGGTATTATAATTGTATTGCTTCTAATCGACCGGCTAAATTGTAGTTTCTCATAGAGATACATAGGAGTTTTGGAGTAAATAAGTTTATGTAGGAAAATACAATTTCGGGCGTTAAGATAGCTGACGATGTCACAACCAAGAATGCTTTTCTTATAATGCGATATGTGATCAAACCTGTGAATATTATAAACATATCGTGTAGCATGGTTAAATGCAACTTGCAGTTTGTGTTCGGATCCTGAGTCTAGTTTACTGTAAATGAGCTCAGAATATGTTATCAAAGGAACGATAAGCTGTTGCACAAGCTTGCGCTTGGTTTCAATGGGAGTGAATTCTGCAGTCATTTTGAGATTACGTAGAGTAAAGTAGATGTTCCGCACTACACTATTTATATGATCAGTGCATGTTAAAGATGAGTTAATGTGAAAACCAAGGCTTTTAACACTGTGAACAAGTTTCAGTTTATTGTCCCCTATAAACAGATCTGGAATGTCTTCAAAAAATATTCTGTTTCTGCTAATTGGTAGCACGTATGATTTTAGTGCATTGAGTTTCAGACCATTTTTTATGGCCCATTGATTTATGTCATATAGATCTTCATTTAGCCTGCAGCTGAGGTCTTCTAGGAGACCAGTCCTGCGAGAGAGGTGTAATTGAACATCATCTGCATAAGCATGCATAGAAGCATGCTTACAGATGGAAAAAATGTCGTTTATGAATATAGAAAAAAGCAATGGGCCAAGAACTGAGCCTTGAGGCACTCCACTGCGTACTGACTTGAGTCGCGAACATCTATTGCCAACATAAACTCTCTGAGTTCTATTCGACAAATAGCATCTTAAGAGATCTACAGCATTATTACAAAAACCATACCTGCATCTAAGTTTTTGGCAGAGTAAGGTGTGATTTACGGAGTCAAATGCTTTGGAGAAATCAAGCATGCAGAGTAATGTAATTAGGCCTTCATCATAAGGTAATCGAATATCATCTAGAACTTTTAAAGTAGCAGTTGAGCAACTATGCCCACAACGAAAGCCAGATTGCAGTGGAGATAAGAGGTTATTATTAGCCAAATAATTGGAAATCTGATCAGCCATTATGGCTTCACATACCTTTGATAGTGAAGACAAAATACTGATGGGTCTAAAATCATTTGGTTCACATGCAGAAGATTTTTTTGCAATAGGCAGCACTTTGGCAATTTTCCAATGTTGAGGAAAAGAGGACGTCGTAAAGCAATGATTTATGATGTGTGTAAGCGAGCCAACTACGTGGGGTAGAATAAGTTTGATAAATCTTATCGAAATTCCATCCTCTCCAGTCGCATTAGACTTTACCTTCATAATCTGTTTACAGACTTCATATTCGCTTACATTGGAAAATTGAAAGTTAGTAGGAACAAAGGTAGTTGGTAGTTCATCTGAAGTAATGGCACTCATATTATTATTTAGGAAAAAGTCGTTAAGAATATCAGGATCAACTAAACAGCCGACCGCAGGTTTGTCACCAATACCAAGATTTTTAATATTTCGCCAGAGTACTTTGGAGGGAAGTGTTGTTTTTAATTTATCAGAGTAATACCTTATTTTAGATTGTCTAGTTATGAAAACTGAGGCATTCCGTGCCGCTCGATAGTTTTCCCATTTATCCGGTGAGGGATTCATCTTCCACATCCTGTGCAACTTATTGCGTTTTTTAATTGCACTTTGAACTTCTGCAGTATACCAAGGGCATGAGGCATTTTTGATAACAACCACTCGAGTTGGAATATGACTTGCAAAAAGGGCATTTAGTTTGTTAGAGAAAGACGTTAATTTATCATCAACACTCGAGCAGAACCAGATTTCATTCCAGGGAGTGAGGCAGACTTCATGATTCAAGGCTTGGAAATTAATGGATTTGAAGTCATGGTAGGAAATCGTTTTAGAAGTAACTGTTTGTGATAACTGTATGTCGAAAGTGCAAAAAATTAAGTCATGGTCAGAAAGAAAATAGATTTGATCAAACAGCAAAACGGAAGAGATATCAGAGACAATAAAGTAATCCAGAAGACTAGGGACATCATTATTAGAGAATCGCGTTGGCATAGTTTCATTAACAATTGACAGACCGACGGACGATACATTATCATATAAAGTTTCAGTTAAATTGTCACGACAAAGAAGGTTAACATTGAAGTCCCCACATATAATAAAGAAATTAAAATCAATCGATAAGGCAGACAATTCAGTGAAGAAAGGATTTAAACTAAACATTTTATTGGGGTTATAAACACAGGATAACAGAATTTTAGTACTTTTATCAGACACACAAAGACTTATATATTCGATATCGCCATTGGAGGATTTTGTTACAACATTAGCTTTCAAACTACTACGGCAGTAGATGGCAACACCACCTCCTCTTCTATTCAGCCTATCGTTCCTAAAAAGGTTAAAGTTATTTATGGCATAAGCTGAGTCGTTCACATCAGGACAGAACCAGGTTTCAGATACACATATTACATCAGTAGACGATTCCTCAAACACAAATTTCAAGTAGTCCAACTTGTTAGAATTTAAGCTCCTAGCATTAAAATGCACCACTTTAAGGCCTGAATATCTTCCACATAAAACATTTATCAGAGACTTGTTATTTTCATTAGCACCACTAGTATTATTATTAGTTCCAATCATTGGATAAACTGTCAAACAAGCAAGAGTAACTATAGGCATACCAAGTAACCAAGAAAGTAACAAAATAGACAAACATAATAGGAAAAGAGTAAAATTCGGGTAACCAGATATCTTTACATTTGTAAACACTAATAAACTTAAGAATAAAATCGAAAAAGAAAGAGAGAGGAAAGAAGAGAGATATTAATAATAAGAACATTAAATTATAAACACTATGTATTATTCTCATTCTCAACGTTTTCAGACAGCTCACCCGCAACTAAAGCAGCAAGTTGGCTTGGGTCATCGACTAAATAGCTTTCACCATTTTCATGCATCTTGACAAAAATTTGGCCTCTCCTAGCATGAGCAGAAATCAGTTGTTTAGTGCGCTTGAGTTTGATAGCACTCTGGAGAAGTTGACGACTGCGCTTTGTTAAGCTCTCATTGAGGTATATGCTTGAGTGGGAATTGAGTCCCAAGTCACCAAGCGTAAGGTCTCTACCGTTGTTTCTTCTATACAGAGCTGCAGACCGAAGAACTGCATCTCTTTCATAGGAGCTGGAGAACTTGACCACTATTGGAACTTTTTGTGTTCTTCGATACGCGCTCTTAATACGGAACACACTCTTAAGTGGAGGCGGTCTGCAGCCGATGTTAAAACACAACTTGTTGAACATCAGAGTCAGATTCTCATCATTACTCACTGGTACTCCAAACAGCACAGCATCCGCAGCAACTTCTTTGCGTTCAAGATCATCAGCAAATTTTTTTAACACCATCATCTCCTCTCTCAATGCAGCCACTCCAGAAGCTTCAGCATCGGCCTCAATTTTTTCAACGCGAACCACGACGTCAGCTAACGCATCATTAACGCTGTTTATGTTTTCCACCCATCGTTTCTCAATGTCTTCTATTTTTAGATTAAACTCATCACGGAGTTTGTTTAGTTCGCTCTGCATTCTACTGATAAGCGTCTCTGTTTGTTTATTTAGGCGCTCATCCAGCTGATCAATAGTTAGAGCAGAGTTGTTGGTCATCGGAGAGCCAGACTGCGTCGGTGTCAAGAGCAGATTTTTTGAGTGCAAAGCTTTAGCTCTAGTGGCAATTGTGTTAGTTGACATTGTAGTGTTGGATTAATTGGCGGGAACAAATCAAACTGTGTTTTTATGTATGGTCAGCAATAATAATTGCTAAAAGACAGTGATTTCTGCTTTAATCGAATACTGCTTAAGCACAATGTCAAAGATAGCAATATTCTTTAATTTCACCGCGTTTTAGATTTATTCGGTTAAAATAACACTTAGAAAAGCTTGCTTAAGACGAGCAAACACAAAACACGTCTACTCGTTACGACACATTGAGTCAAAAAAAGTTATGTCGGCAATCAATACACGAAAAATGATTGGCCGAGGCGAACTGATCGGAATATCGGCGAATATAATATTGTGCGCGAAGCTTTAGTGCCTATAGAAAAAGCACTACTGCCACCGCTCTGCAAGTTTCCAGTATCTTTGCGAAAAGTTTCCTCGCATTAGTGCTGCAAAACTAAAAGAAGGTAATCGGTTTACTAAATGCCTTCTTCTCAACATTACTTTTTCGAATAGTCAATATACATATTTTTTATTAAGGTATGCTCGAGGGTCCAGACATTCGAAAGCTTGTAAAAGACGATGAGTTCAATGATCTCCTTTCTGTAGAACAGTTAGTAGCATGGAATGCGATGAAAGCTGTTTTTTATGGTTATCTTTGAAAAAAACGCGCAGATAATTATGCACTTCTTATACGTGACATGTTGGACGCATTCAATGTTATTCAGGTTCGAATGTCTTTAAAAATGCACTTCTTACACTATCATCTGGAAGAATTCGAGCGTCAAATACACTCTTAGAGGTGCCCACTATCATAATTATTTAGAATCATTCTAGAAGATTTTTGGTGGTCAAACCTACACGGTGCATTTTAAAATTTGGTTTCGAACATTAAATGCTGTTAATATTGTAATTTTTTTGTATAAATTTTGGCTGAAGTAACACCATATATTTGAGATCGTTGAAGTTTTTTTTGTTCCTTTATAATATTGAGTTTTATGAAGTAAACAACATTGAATATAATATGTATGCTTAAACTTGTTTGTATTTAATCAACCAATTTAAATTTTTCATTATTTTTCACTTGGCTTATTAGTTGGTTTGGTGTGCCAGAGTATATCTCTTTTCCGTGCAAGTTTTATGCCTACGTTGGCCCAAATACATATCCAATTAATAACATTAATTGCTCATACACAATTACACTTTCTGTTTTATATGAAGTGGGAAAATTTTTCAGGCCTACCGCTCTCCTTGCTCAAAAGAGGCCTGATAGAAGCACTTCTTAAGAATGGCTAAAAGAAGGGGTAAACAAAAAGTTTTGAAAAAATATTTTTTCTTTTAAACCTTATTCAGTTTATTATATAGTCTATGATTTTATCTTCTCTCCTATGTTTTTTAAGTCAAATTAATTTCAATCTATAATCTTTGATATAAAAGTAAGAAGGGCCATTATTATGTCATATTTTTAAACTGATATATATTCTAACTTAAAACGAAAAAGTTGCCATGAAGTATATGAAAAATCAGTCTTTGAAGGGAAAAATGTTTGTTGTGCTGCCTTTTGTGCAGAAAAAGAAGGCTTTCAAGAAGTTCCCATAAGAGCAGCGAGGAAAGGAAGTGTTTGTTCTTCAAAAGTAGCAGTCAATGCAGGCCTTCTTATGAAGAGCGCTGGTTTAATTGCCTATTGGGGTGTTCCAAATTTTCATGGTGACCCGTATATATATACGTATATATCTACGTTATATTTGGAATTGGTTTGGTGTTTAAGAGTTTAATCTTTTTTCCACGTAGGTTCTTGCGTTGGATAGTGGCCGCAAACTTACTAATATTCATATTATTTATAGTTACTTTGGTCTCTTTGTTTTGGAGTGTTATGTAAAGTTTACTACTTATTTGATGTTGTTTACTTTTTTAAAAAAAAAAAATTTATTAACTATTAAAAAAATGGTTTTGGCAGTCCCGGGACTTAAATCGACTAATCCCGGGATTTTCGGGTCTCAAAAAATATCGGGATCCCGACATCCCTATCCTGAAGTGTTATAAAATGAATGTCTTGTGTATATATAGCATCAATTTCTGGATGCTTGAAAGAGTGTCTGCGACTATATTTTATTTTCCGGAAATGTATTTTTTTATGTTTGTAAATTGTGCTATGTATTCTAAGTCTTGTGTTTGTTGCGGAAATCTGTCTGTTTTTGAATTTATGATAAATGTTAAAGGTTTGTGGCATGTATAAATAATAAATTGTCTTGCTTCTTAAAAGTGCCTCAAATGTTTAACAGCGCAATAAATTCGGAAAAGTTCTCTGTGCAAAGTAGATTTTTTGATTTCTGTTAGATTAAGTTTTTGAGAAAAATTTGCTTGAGGTTCCCATCTATCTTTTACTGATTGTTGTAGAACAGTTTTAATAGCAGCATTTGATGCATCTTCTGTAAGAGATAATTGTGAATATTTATTAAAATTTGTGAGTGGAGTATTTTTGGCAAAAAGTGATCGAACTTTCTCAAATGCAGTGATGGATTTTCGGTCCAATTTAATTGTTTGGATTTACATTTAGATGCAGATGTTAACATGTCGTGCAGATAACTAAATTCTGCAGCTAACATCGGAATGTAACGATTGTTAGTTATTAACCATTCCAATAAATTTTTGAAGTTTATTTATAGAAGTTGGTCTTTCGAAAGTTGTAAAAAGATAAACTCTATCTTTAGAGTGTTGTATTCCTTTAGACGATTTTTCATAACTCAGAAAATCTAGTGAAGGTTGTGAGGAACTGAAATTTGGGTCAAATTTCAGCCCACATGAAAGTTCAACAACAACAACAACCGCTACAACAACAACCACAACAACTACAATAGTTTACTTTTTACAACAACAATCTTAAACAACAACACCAACAACAACAACAACATCAACAATATTTTATTTCCAACAACAACAACTTTAAACAACAACACCAACAACAACAACCACAACAACTACAACAACAATAGTTCAATTCTAGCACAAACAACAACTATGACAACAACCACAACCACAACAACAACAACAACAACAACAACAACAACAACAACAACAACAACAACAGCGGGCACATGAAGAAGAAATAGTAGCAGGCTTTGAACAATAACAAGCCAAGCAGCAACAACAACAACAGCGGTGCAATAAAATATAAACAAACACAAAATCAAGAACAATAACAACAACAACTGCATAGCAGACAAACAAAAACATATAACTACAAGAATTGCACACGCCACCAAACAACGGTATGTAATGCAGGCACACACAATTTTAACAACAATGTTAAACACGCGCCGAAATAACAAATAACAAGGCCACAGCACAATAACAACAACGCAGGCGAGCCAAAGCTTGAGACTAAGCTAAGAAGTTAACACGCGGCTTAAGGACAACAACAAGAAACTGGTGCACAGTTAGATGTGCAGAAACATTTGATGAAAAATTGCACAAACAAGATCCCGTTAGCAAATGCAGCGATTTTTGTGCTATAAAAAGGGAGGCTGAAGACAGAATCGATCTCTTTGATCGCTGATCGTGAAAGGTAAGATATCCCTTCCTATCCCTTTATTCCGGGTTTCGAGCTTTTCTAAGCGGTTACCCTAGTAGAATTTGAATATTATTTATAAGATCGGGTTTCGAGCTTTTCTAAGCGGTTACCCTAGTAGAACTAGAGAAAACTGTATGTTTCGGGTTTCGAGCTTTTCTAAGCGGTTACCCTAGTAGAACTAGAGAAAACTGTATGTTTCGGGTTTCGAGCTTTTCTAAGCGGTTACCCTAGTAGAACTAGAGAAAACTGTATGTTTCGGGTTTCGAGCTTTTCTAAGCGGTTACCCTAGTAGAACTAGAGAAAACTGTATGTTTCGGGTTTCGAGCTTTTCTAAGCGGTTACTCTAGTAGAACTAGAGAAAAACTGTATGTTTCGGGTTTCGAGCTTTTCTAAGCGGTCACCCTAGTAGAACTAGAGAAAACTGTATGTTTCGGGTTTCAAGCTTTTCTAAGCGGTTACCCTAGTAGAACTAGAGAACACTGTATGTTTCGGGTTTCGAGCTTTTCTAAGCGGTTACCCTAGTAGCACTAGATACATCCTGGAACCTCAAAATCCCACATAACCTCCTAAAATCCCACTTTCACGAGTCAGCAAACGGAGCGGAAGACCGGAGGACCGAGAAAACGCAGGACATCGCAGGACATCTCAGGACATCGCAGGACATCAGGAAAATTAGTAACTATAGTCAAATAATAATAGTTGAATGATAAGCTTAATAATATAAATGAAAAATTAATCAAATTTGTAATCATAGCATTAATAATAGTGAAATTAAATAATAAATCAGAACTTAACTACTTTTAAAAAAACGCTTTTGGTCTCAAATATATAAATATTTTTGTACAGAACCCTGGGCATCCGGCGAGATATACCCAGGCTAAAAACTTCGTTACAAATGGCGCCCGAGCAGGGACCAAAAGCATAGTGAAAAAGAAAAAAAAAAGAACTTTCGGAAAAAAAAACTTGAGTGAAAAAAAAACATTATTGAAAGGACTATAGAAAAAAAGAGATAAGTGTGGAAAAAAAAAATTAAAATGGTTAAAACAAGGTGGATTTATCATCTCTCCAAGGAGGAACTGCAGGAATATATGAGCGAGGTAAGCTTAGAAGTTCAAGGTACAGTCGATGAATTGCGAAAGCGATTTTCTAGCTGGATAAGCAGCGAAAACAGGACGCTGCAGCAGGAACAACGACTACAGGAGTTACAATTAAAGCATGGGCGTAGTACGTCACCTGGACCACAAACGCAGGCTAAGCTGCCAGAATTCAGGGTAATACCGCCGTTAGGAGCTGCACAAGAGGAAATTACAGTGGTAAGTCGTGGAACCACAGGTGGAACCACCTCTTATGCAACTGTTATCGATCAAGTCAGGAAGTGGTCTGCTCGATACGATGGAGGTAGAGACCCCATCGCATTTATTGAAAGAGTGGAGGAGCTTACGGAAGTTTACGGACTAGAGCCAAACATGATCCCAAGAACGATGCCAGAACTGTTGAAGGATAATGCCTTGGCTTGGTACAGGAACACAACGCGGCGGTGGGCGTCATGGGAAAAATTCAAGGAGGAATTTTTGAAATTTTTCCTTCCACATCGGTACTTGGAACGATTAGAGGATGAGATCCGGAGCTGCAAGCAAAAAAGACACGAATTGTTCAAGGAATTCGCAACCAGGATGCAAACACTTACACGCCATGCTCGGTACACGGAAGAACAGACATTGGATAGAATCTTTAGAAATAGTTTGGTGGAATACCAGTTCTACATCCGGCTAAGAGATTTTTCCAATCTCAGCGAACTTACCGAGATGGCAGAAGATTTTGAAGCGCTACGAGACACGAAAGAGCCAACCACAGGAGGTCAATCACGCTAGCGAGCAGAGCAGCACCGTATGTTAAACCAGGCATCAGGTAATGACCCTGTGGATGTCCGGACAGCTTGTTTCCGGTGTGGTCAGGATGGTCATCGTAGAAGTCAATGCAGGAATGAGAGGATTGTTTTCTGTTGGAAGTGCGGGAAACGTAACAAGCTGGCATTTGAATGTTGCGATCGGGATTCGGAAAACACTCAGGGATTCCGACAGAGACGAGGATTATCGGGATCCCTTCAACAAAGCGCTCCTCGTACCCAACGCAACCATTAGGGTTTGAGCGAAGCCGCATCTTCGCTAAAGTGGCTCTGGGAGATGAACTAGCAACAGCCACTATAGACACTGGAGCTACAAGAAGCTTTGTGAGCGAGCTATTTGCAAGAACACTTCGAAGACAGGGTGTAAGCATACCTATCAGGACGCAGGTGAGATTGGCAGACGGTACAATAAAAGAAGTCAGGGAGGCGTTAGAAATTGAGGTCAGGCTGGGAACGTCACAATGTTTTTTGGAACTATTGGTCATGCAGGATGTGACAGACAACTTAATTCTGGGAATGGATTTTTTGATGCGGACAGGAGCAACTTTTGCATGTGGTGGTAGCAGCGTCACGCTTAGTGAACCAGTCGGGATGGAACACGAAAAGGATCTGGATATGTGTTCTTTGGTGCAGACTAAAGTGGAAGATGAACAAGGCAAAAGTAACAGGAAAATTATTACAGGTGAGCAAAACGTGGAGCTCAAAAGCGAGACAGGGGAACAGGAGCAAATAAGAATATTTCTGGAAGGTGAATTACGGGAGTTTGAGAAGCTGGATATGTGTTCTTTGGTGCAGACTAAAGTGGAAGATGCACAAGGCAAAAGTAACAGGAAAATTATTACAGGTGAGCAAAACGTGGAGCTCAAAAGCGAGACAGGGGAACAGGAGCAAATAAGAATATTTCTGGAAGATGAATTACGGGAGTTTGAGAAGCTGCGGAATGTATCGAATATTACCAGTCACAAAATTATTATAAAGCATGATCAGCCAATTAAGCAGCGGTATTTTCCAAAGAACCCAGCAATGCAGGCTATAATAAATAAAGAAGTCGAAGAGCTAATCGAGAAGGGATGCATTGAACCGTCGCATAGCCCGTATAGTGCACCAATAGTTCTGGTAAAGAAAAAGACAGGTCAATGGAGGCTGTGTGTAGACTACAGACAGCTAAATGCGCATTCGGTACCCGATGCATACCCACTACCCAGAATACAGCATATTCTCGACAGGTTACGGAACGCGAAGTACATAAGCAGCTTAGATTTGAAGAACGGCTACTGGCAAATACCCATGGATCCAGCAAGTAAACAGTATACAGCATTTTCTGTACCAGGGAAAGGACTCTTTCAATGGCGCGTCATGCCATTTGGGTTACATTCAGCGCCGGCTACTTTTCAGAGGGCACTCGATCAGGTAATTGGTCCAGAAATGGAACCACATGCTTTCGCATATCTGGATGATATAATTGTGATAGGAGAATCATTTGAGGAGCATAGAAACAATTTAAAGGAAGTCTTCCGGCGGCTAAAGGCCGCAAATCTCAGGCTAAATCCCGAAAAGTGTGAATTTTTCAAGCAGGATCTAAAATATCTAAGACACGTTGTGAGCAAGGATGGAATTCATACGGACCCAGATAAGGTTGCGGCGATTCGAGAACTGAAACCGCCAACAAATGTTCGGGAGGTGAGACGGTTTCTAGGCGTTGCATCATGGTATCGACGTTTTGTACCAGACTTTGCAAACATCGTTATACCTCTAACGGGTCTTCTTAAAAAGGGAAAACATTGGAAGTGGAGCGAGGACCAGCAACGAGCATTCGAGACTCTGAAGGAAAAACTGACTGAGGCTCCCGTACTAGTATGTCCGGATTTCACACAGAAGTTTACGTTGCAGACGGATGCGAGCGGTTATGGGCTGGGAGTTGTTTTGACACAGGAGTTCGAAGGAAATGAAAAGGTAATTGCATACGCCAGTCGACATTTAAATCAGGCCGAGCGAAATTATTCTCCAACAGAGAAAGAATGTCTAGCTATCGTTTGGGGCGTGAGGAAAATGCGACCGTATTTAGAAGGGTACCAGTTTACGGTAGTGACTGATCATCTATCGCTTAAATGGCTAAATTCGATAGAAAGTCCGTCAGGAAGGATTGCAAGATGGGCGCTGGAGCTGCAACAATACACATTTGATGTTAAGTACAGGAAGGGAAAATTCAACGTGATTGCAGATGCACTCTCACGACAGCCACAGGAAAATCTAGTATGTCCGGATTTCACACAGAAGTTTACGTTGCAGACGGATGCGAGCGATTATGGGCTGGGAGTTGTTTTGACACAGGAGTTCGAAGGAAATGAAAAGGTAATTGCATACGCCAGTCGACATTTAAATCAGGCCGAGCGAAATTATTCTCCAACAGAGAAAGAATGTCTAGCTATCGTTTGGGGCGTGAGGAAAATGCGACCGTATTTAGAAGGGTACCAGTTTACGGTAGTGACTGATCATCTATCGCTTAAATGGCTAAATTCGATAGAAAGTCCGTCAGGAAGGATTGCAAGATGGGCGCTGGAGCTGCAACAATACACATTTGATGTTAAGTACAGGAAGGGAAAATTCAACGTGATTGCAGATGCACTCTCACGACAGCCACAGGAAAATCTACTAAGATTGGAAACAGAATCGCAGGAATGTAGTTGGTACAAGGCCAGGGTGAAAGACATACAGACAAACCCAGAAAAGAACCCAGACTACACCATAGTGGATGGAAAACTATATCGTCATATACCAGGAAAGACAGGTGACGAAGATTGCGCATCATGGAAATTTTGCGTACCCAAGAATCAACGAACCAGAGTCTTTGAAGAGAATCACGACAGTCCGTGCGCTGGACATATGGGAATAAGGAAGACAATTTTCCGCATTAGCAACCGCTACTACTGGCCAGGGATGTGGCGGGATATCAGGAATTATGTTCGAAGATGCGAATCATGTCAAAGGTTCAAACCGATGCAAGAGAAAGCAGCTGGAAAGATGTTTACGCAGATCGCAGATGAACCGTGGTTAATTTTGTGTGCAGACTTTGTGGGACCACTCCCGCGCTCTACCCACGGAAATACAATGCTGGTCGTGTTCTTCGATAAGTTCTCAAAATGGACAGAAATAGTGCCCCTACGGAGAACAACAGGTGACACGCTGAAAAAGGCATTTCGCGAACGAATCCTAGCACGATACGGAGTACCAAAGGTATTAGTCACAGACAATGGAACACAGTTCTGCAGCAAGCCGTTTCAAAAATATCTACAGGACCTAGGAGTTCGACAACAGTTTACAGCACCCTATACACCACAAGAGAACCCCACAGAACGAGCAATTAGAAACGTGAAAAGAATCATCGCACAACTCACTGGAACGGATCAGAAGAAATGGGACAGTCTTCTTCCCGAGATATCGTTGGCGCTGAACACAGGAGTCTCAGATACGACAGGATTTAGTCCAGCTTTCTTGACACAAGGCAGAGAACCCAGGTTACCTAAGGCCCTTTATGACGAGCAAGCACTTGGCACAGGTAGCAGAGCGCAAACACCAGATGAAAGACACACAAGATTACAGGAAGTGTTTCAAATAATCCGTCGGAACCTCGAACGAGCAGCTCAGGATCAAGCAAGACACTACAATCTGCGACGAAGATCTTGGAAACCGAAAATAGGACAAGAGGTACTGGTCAGGCAACATCATCTGTCTAAAGCTGTGGACCAATTTAATGCTAAGCTAGCACCAAAATTCGATGGACCGTATTGCGTAATGGGATTTACATCACCAGTAATAGTCCAGCTGAAGAAGGATGGAGAAGATCGAGTAAGGACAGAACACGTGGGCAAAGTCAAATAATTCCATCCAAATAATAGCGAAGAAGCAGCAGCACAAGATGGAAACCAGTCAGGATCTCGGCGAGAGAATTCCCGACCATAAATGTTATAGTCATATTCTTGATCGTGTTTGTTCAGTAGAGGTAGAAGTAATTGTCGTTAAAACCTATTAATTAAAGTCCTTATTTAGAAAACACACAAGGGAACTGGCAACGAAACTGGAAACGGCACGGCAAATGAAACAAATCTGGAAACGACACTGGCGACAAAAAAGGCAATGCAAAGGAACCTGGTAACAAAACAAACAAGGAAACTGGAAACGACACTGCAAATGAAACAAATCTGGAAACGACACTGGCAACGAAAACGGCAATACAAAGGAACGTGGTAACGAAACAATCAAGGGAACTGGCAACGACACGGCAAAAGAAACCTTCAACAAATCTGGAAACGACACTGGCAACAACAATGGAGACGAGAAGGAAACTGGAAACAAAATAGACTACGAAGCAGTCACAGGAACCACCACCAGGACATTGTTTTCGATTCGTGGACGTGGTGGAGTTGAACGGGCCGAAAGGGGTTTGGCTGTCAGACCATATCCGCCGCGGCATATCTGAGCGAGTGGCCGATATGTATTGCACCAAGAGGACGAAGAGGCTGAATTTCTTGATGGGACCTTTTCGGGTGAAAGTGTCCAAGTCGGGCATAACAATGCTTCCTCGCCCCGGAAGTACAGGGGGGATGTGAGGAACTGAAATTTGTTTCAAATTTCGCCCACATGAAAGTTCAACAACAACAACAACCGCTACAACAACAACCACAACAACTACAATAGTTTACTTTTTACAACAACAATCTTAAACAACAACACCAACAACAACAACAACATCAACAATATTTTATTTCCAACAACAACAACTTTAAACAACAACACCAACAACAACAACAACCACAACAACTACAACAACTATAGTTCAATTCTAGCACAAACAACAACAACTATGACAACAACCACAACAACAACAACAACAACAAGCAACAACAACAGCGGGCACATGAAGAAGAAATAGTAGCAGGCTTTGAACAATAACAAGCCAAGCAGCAACAACAACAACAGCGGTGCAATAAAATATAAACAAACACAAAACCAAGAACAATAACAACAACATCTGCATAGCAGACAAACAAAAACACATAACTACAAGAATTGCACACGCCACCAAACAACGGTATGTAATGCAGGCACACACAATTTTAACAATAATGTTAAACACGCGCCGAAATATGAACAATAACAAAGCCACAGCACAATAACAACAACGCAGGCGAGCCAAAGCTTGAGACTAAGCTAAGAAGTTAACACGCGGCTTAAGGACAACAACAAGAAACTGGTGCACAGTTAGATGTGCAGAAACATTTGATGAAAAATTGCACAAACAAGATCCCGTTAGCAAATGCAGCGATTTTTGTGCTATAAAAAGGGAGGCTGGAGACAGAATCGATCTCTTTGATCGCTGATCGTGAAAGGTAAGACATCCCTTCCTATCCCTTTATTCCGGGTTTCGAGCTTTTCTAAGCGGTTACCCTAGTAGAATTTGAATATTATTTATAAGATCGGGTTTCGAGCTTTTCTAAGCGGTTACCCTAGTAGAACTAGAGAAAACTGTATGTTTCGGGTTTCGAGCTTTTCTAAGCGGTTACCCTAGTAGAACTAGAGAAAACTGTATGTTTCGGGTTTCGAGCTTTTCTAAGCGGTTACCCTAGTAGAACTAGAGAAAACTGTATGTTTCGGGTTTCGAGCTTTTCTAAGCGGTTACCCTAGTAGAACTAGAGAAAAACTGTATGTTTCGGGTTTCGAGCTTTTCTAAGCGGTCACCCTAGTAGAACTAGAGAAAACTGTATGTTTCGGGTTTCAAGCTTTTCTAAGCGGTTACCCTAGTAAAACTAGAGAACACTGTATGTTTCGGGTTTCGAGCTTTTCTAAGCGGTTACCCTAGTAGCACTAGATACATCCTGGAACCTCAAAATCCCACATAACCTCCTAAAATCCCACTTTCACGAGTCAGCAAACGGAGCGGAAGACCGGAGGACCGAGAAAACGCAGGAAATCGCAGGACATCTCAGGACATCGCAGGACATCAGGAAAATTAGTAACTATAGTCAAATAATAATAGTTGAATGATAAGCTTAATAATATAAATGAAAAATTAATCAAATTTGTAATCATAGCATTAATAATAGTGAACTTAAATAATAAATCAGAACTTAACTACTTTTAAAAAAACGCTTTTGGTCTCAAATATATAAATATTTTTGTACAGAACCCTGGGCATCCGGCGAGATATACCAAGGCTAAAAACTTCGTTACAAGGTATACCAAATATACATTTAAAGGGTTTAAGGTTAAGTCCATATTGTTGTAGTCGACTAAAAATAATTTTTAAATGCTCAAGATGTTGAGTTTCGTTTTCACTGGCAATTAATATGTCATCCACATACATATGGGCATCTCCCAAAAAAGGTCCACCAAAAGTGAAGAAAAACATTAAAAAAAATGTTTTTAAAATAATTGCAATGCGTATTTAACGACAAAACTGCTAATTGAAATCTGCACCGATTACTTATAGCGGTGGAGGGCAAAATTAACACCTGAACGGCTGATTTGGTAGAAAAATACCTAAATCAGTTAATTACCTATTACTTTCTTAATAATAATGCATGTGATCGAGCCAAAGTTGGTGCCGATGAAAAGGCAAGATAAGAAACTAAATATTTCTATTGTGCTTTGATTTATTTTCTATATTTTCTGCTTTCCACTGGCGCTATTTCCACCACCGGAAAATTCATGATTTTTGTAGTCTGGTAACTCTAGTCAAATGGCAGAATTTTAAGGATCTAGTAGTTTACGAAATTTTGATCTATTACCAACCATCCCCATCAAAAGTATTGCGATATTTATAACCCAAACCTTTTAGTGATTTTTTTAAAAAAATATTTTCGGATTATTTTTTGTTTTAAAAAAAATCGTAGGTGCGGAAAATGTTCTACGGAAAATTCTGACCATCTTTCCCAAAAAACACTAAGCTTAGAATCGATTTCGAGCCTCCGGTTTTTCGAAAGAATGTTTTAATTTGTGTTTTGCTAAAAAATATTGATGAGTTGGAATAAGAACCCTCTAGGAAAAGGTGAATTGTTGAATTTTTCAATCTCAAGCGCCTTGAGATTGAAACCGTAAGAAATATATCAAACTAGCTGACCCGGCAAACATTGTTTTGCCTTCAATTTTTATTTTCACTGAAAGTGTGGTTCCGTTGCAGTCGTGGCGGATTGATATTTAGAAAAAGCATGGTAAGTGCACTGAACCGACGTATCAAATATTGTTCAAATACCGTTAACCGCAGCTGAAATAAAGTATATTTGTATTTTTGATAGCTGACCCGACAGACGTTGTTCCGTCCTTATAAAAAAAATTTGTGTTTATTTTGTGAATTTGTGAAAAGCTGTTGCAAATGTGTAAAAATTGGGGTATGTTTGATTTACATTTGATTTGAAAATAAGTACACTCGCCCCGGGTGCACGCCAAAATGGGGTGCAAAATTTGGCAAAAGGTATTTTTACCACATAATTTTTGATTTTTGTAATAAAAAGACAACACCTCAATGACTGCGGTTTTATGTTTTGAATATCAAGAGGGTGCAAAAGTGAATGAAAATATTTTTTTACCATCACCAGGACTTCGTTATTATTGAAACAAACTTTAACTCTGTATTAAATTTTGTTCAATATGAACGCTCATACTAAATCCCAAGTCAATTCCGTATGTAATTATTCATTGGTTAGGGGTACAATTGCCAAACAAAATAAATTCAAATTCCAACAAGAGGAAAAAACATTGTTTTTGTATTCCATAAAGTTTTATAATAAATCACTTTTTTACTTCTTAGAAGTGTTCAAACATGCTAGCATAGACATGTCTATAACCATTATATGTCGAAAACCTGCATGATTTTCAGAGTATGATAAATGGAGACGTCAGTTGTTTCGTAAGCAATACATTTCTCCAGAATATGTTTTACGGTAAACTGTTACATAAAACAATTAAAAAATCATTACTTAACTTATTACTTGCTTAAAAAATTTCTAAAAACATCAAATTAGTTATATTCATTAAATTTTCTATTTAAATTAAATAATTGGCGTTTTAAGACAATTCTATGGCGTTCTGATGTTTTTTATATTATTTTGAAGATCTCTTTTCAGAACTCTAAGATGGTTTTCTGACTTCTTTAATTATTATTTTGTTTTGTATTACTAATAATTACACTGTTCGACAAAACTGAAGTTTTTAAAAATCCCAAGAGGTTTCACAACGGTTTCCTAAGGTTTTGGGTTCGCTGAATCCGAATCTGAAGTCAGAATTTCGGGGCACCCTAGGTTTTCGAGCTTTAGGGGAGGCTGAACCCTAACCCCCCACTGTTAATGAAATCAATATGACTGACCCCATTACTTTTTCAAAAGGAACATTTTTTGCATTGGACCCCATATCCTCCGACCCCTCCGTATGGGGGCTCCCATACAAATTTTATGGTTTTCATATAGTTTTTATATGAAAAAAAAACAAAAACAAATTGGCCATTTCAGCCCTTGAAAGGACTTTGACCGAGCTTCTTATGATCAATTGTGTTGTGTGTGTTATTAAATATTTGCACACAATTGACCGAGAACTGGACCTACATGTTTTATACCGACTCCGAACGGCTCATGTTCTCAAGAAGCTTTACATGGCATTATTTACTCTCTGAGGTTTGCCATTGTCTGCAGAGAGGTGGTGACCGATCAGAAAAATTTTTTTTTTTAAAAAAACTTTTCGCCGCGGCTGGGGATCGAACCCGGGCTCCAAGCATGCTAAGCCACACACTTAACCTGCATGCCACGATCACCACCAGTTTTTATATGAACTTTTTTATTTAAACAAAAACCTCGACAAATTGTTTGTTTGCCTATTTATAATTATGTAGAATTCTAAACATTAAATTAAAGAAATACCAAAAATAAATAGTTATAATAAAATATATTAAAAATAAAAAGAAAATTAATTTAAAGCACATTTTTTGTATTCCAATAAATTAATATTGATAAAGTTTATTTTTTTTAAATAAAATTTCCATATAAAATATATACAAAAATCATAAAATTTGTATGGAAGCCCCCATACGGTAGGGTCGGAGGGGATGGGTTCCAACGCAAAAAATATTCCTCTTGAAAAAGTAATGGGGGTCGTTCATATTGATTTCATTAACAGTAGGGGGTTAGGATTCTGCCTCCCCTGTAGTTCGAAAACCTAGGGTGACCCGAAAATTCGTACTTCAGATTCGGATTCACCAAACCCAAATCATTAAGAAACCGTTGAGAAACCTCTTGGGATTTCTTAAGTGTTGTACTGTGTTATTAATTGTATTACTAAAATAATTATTATTTTGTTCAAATTAACCAACAAAACCTGTCAAAAATACAGTTTTTAAGAGAAGATGTACAGTTACTTTCAAATTATTAAAATTATTAAAATTTAATTATGTTCTCAGTCACCAAATGTAAATAATCAACAGATTTCTTGTAAATAATCAACAGAAATCAACAGATTTCATGACTCTTGACCTTGTCTAACCTGGGCAAGTTTGCTTTGGGAATTATGTAGATAATTAGTATGAAACAAATTTCTGGTATCAATTTGGTATCACTGTGATATTGTGATACTGTGATATTTATTGTCAAGAATCAGGCAGTCAAATGTTACAGACCTCAGTCTTGTCTATCAAAGTCAAGGCGGAGATTAATACAGAAACTATAAAGAAATTGATAAGAATTATGGAAAATGTTTATAAATGAATTTTATTTTAAATTTTATGTAGAAGACGTGTACTGATTTCGAAAAAATATTTATATTAATAGTTATTCAGGATCACTGAGGGAAAATTTGTCAACGTTTTGCTTCCAGGTCCTATTTTTTCTTCAATTATGCAAAATTTTCAAAGTTTTCTAAAGCAAACTAACTTCAGTTTTTATAACTTCATAATGTCAGTTCTTCAATTATTTAAAACTGATATTGTGTGGTTTACTGATAGTAAATTGTTCTCTCACAACTTATAAGCTCGGTAGACAAAAATATTGCAACAATTCAGAGAAAATTCTTAAAGTTTCTGAAAACTTTAGATTCTTACTTCTTTTATCAAATATCAATGGAAAGCATAGTTTTGCTTTTTTTTTTAAATCTGTTCTAAAATATGTCATTTTTGTAGAGGTTGATTCGAAAATATGAAGTGCACAATTTAGGGGTGTACAATTTAGTTTCCGCCCCGGGTGCCACCAACCCTAGCTACGCCACTGCGTGGTTGGTTTATGTTTCGTAACATTATGATTACCAACCCGACTTTCAGTTGGAGATTGTGACGCGGTAGTCCGGGTAATTACAGGGAGTTTAAAAACTCCGTTGGATAGTTGACGCCATCATCTTGGGAAGAAACAGAATCCACCGACTTGTACGTCATCAATTCGGCAGCTATTTCGGATTTAATCTTAAGATTCCATTCGTCGACATGAATGTTTTTCGCAGCCAATGTAATTTTGTGCAATGTTTGGAAAAAACTTTCGGATGAGTTCGGATTTTGATTCGGTGTACTGGCAGAAAGTGACAGGATATTGAATGCAGTCGGTTGAAATGTCAACCGGGATTTTGTCGTTGCCAATGTCCAGCAATTATTTTGAAAATACTTCTCCAGATTGATCGTTCTGCAGCTCGACACGCATGTTCACAGTCAATTTGAGTTTCTAGACGTGTTTTCACAAAACGGATGACTTCAAACACACAATAAGTTAATCGGCTGGAGTTGATCGTGGAATCACTGGCAATGTTTGACGAAAATCACCTGCCAACAGAATAATCGCACCACTAAACTGTTTTTGATTGTTTCGTATATCTTGCATCGTTTTGTCTAATGCCTCCAAAGACTTTTAATGCGCCATTGTACACTAAAGAGCTGCACAAATGCAATTGAAAGCCGCTTCAAAGCATTCTCAAATAAACAGCACGAATGCAAGCAACTTCATTAAGGGAACGAATGGAATGAGAATGCAAACGAAGTTCTTAGAATGTAATGGAATGTGGCTCTTGTGTGCATGGAATACTCTCAAACGAATACTCTCAATTTTAGAGTATTCCTTTGAGAGTACTCCTAAATGGTCTAAGAAAGAAATTGTCGTTTAAATGGAATAAGCAGAAAGACAAGTTTGATATTTGTTTTTTATTGTTTTATTTTTGTATTATTAGCTTACTTCAGGAGTATTTATATAAAAACAAAAAAGTTATTAAACAAAGGATTTCATTTGTTATTATACCAAAAGTATCCCAAATTTTGCTTCTGTCTCGTTTCTGAGTAATTTTATACGTGCCTGCTATAATATTTTCTTTTATTTCTACCAGCACATGTAGTTTCCTATTTTATAGGAAATAAATCAAAGGAAGAAAATAACAATAACATTTATTTATGTATTTTTTTAACTCACATTATAAATATGAATTCAATTAAGCACTTGACACGACCTGATGCAAAAATATTCAGCCAACACTAAAGAAAAAGCCAAAATCCATACAAACCATTTGAGAGTACTCTCAATTCCTCGAATGCATTCCATAAAAAACAGGTACAAACGAATGCAAGGTACATATTCGTTATAACTCTCTGCAATAGAATGACACATTCATTCGTTCTGCAAAATTTATGTTTCGCACTCATTCGTTTCGCTTGGTAAATGATTTGAGAATATGGAATACTCACATAGAATGCATAGAATGGTAAGCAAAGGGAATACATTCCTGCAGCCCTTTATTGTACACTCATCCCAATCGATCAGTTTGCTTTGATGCAAAACTTTGGCCATCGCACTGTTCTTGGAAATGTTGCATGTTGAATTTTCATTGATTTGCATATTCAATGGCGACTTGAGTGCTGAATGAGCAGTTCAACCGCCTTCCAACAACGTAGCTGCAATTCCTGATGAAGCAAGTGCAAGTGAAATATCATTCTGCGAGCGTATCGTTGCCAAAATCAACGCGAGCAAAAAAGTTTTTCCACTTCCACCGGGAGCGTCAAAAAAAAATCTCTCCAGTTCCATCGTTCACAACTTTCATAAGAGTGTTATACGCATATTTTTGGAACGCTTTGGAACTATTTTTGGAGTGGAACGCTCGTTCGAACTAATTCCCTCAAGGCTTCGCATTCATGGGAGCTGTCATGCCTGAGTCACATAACGCCTTGTTCGACATCATCAAGCGCATGTCCTTAATTAATATCAAAGCCTCGTTGTAAATTTCCTCGCTCAGTTGCAAATTTGGATTTGATATTCTAATACGCATCTGATGCAAAATATCATCACACATGGCATCTATGTATTTGCTCCACAAATCAGTTGGTTTGGATGGGAAGAATGTCGAGATAATTATCGAAAACAGTGTTCGTATTTGACGAAAGCCCAGTATGTCCGAAGGTGTATATCCAATGAGTGTTATTTTCTAACAATCGCAACCGTTGACACGCTTCTCTATATGTAGTACCATTTATAGTTCGCAAATCTTGGAATGATGTTGGGCCACGAACGTTGACCAACAGCAAACGTAAATAGAAGCACCCATCGTTTCTTGGATGGACTGTGTAAATGCGACCTAATGAGTCGGTGGAAAACAAATTGGGATAACCTGGAACTGGATTTCCTTGTTTCCGCCGTTGAAATTTCTCTGATGATTGATTCCAAGTGTAATTCCTTGGAAGTGGACAATTTTTCTTTATGTAAAAAACTTTTGTAGAGTGTTACAAACATTTAAAAAAACAAATTAGCCAAACCAGCCAAGGCGTTCTGCGATTTTAGATACACATATCAAAACAGTGGGCGCAAAAAAGGGCGTGGTCAATTTTTATTTCAGTAAAAACTTAAATTGGATTACTACGAACATTTAAAAAAAGAATTAGCCAAATCGTTGTAGCCGTTTTCCGATTTAAGATAAATCGAAAAATGTGGGCGTAAAAGTGGGTGTAGTCAATTTTTCTTTCCGTAAAAATTAAAATTGGATTACTACGAACATTTAAAAAATAATTATCCAAATCGGTGCAGCCGTTTTCCGATTTTAGATAAATCAAAAAAAGTGGGCGTGGTCAATTTTTCTTTCCGCAAAAACCTAAGTTGGACTACGACGGATATTTTGAAAATAATTATCCAAATCGGTCCCGCCGTTCTCAACTGATGCAATTACCAACGAACGACATTTGATTTTTATTTATATATATACTAGCAATACCCGGCGCGCGTTGCTACGCCTTAGGCCACGTGCATAGTAAACGCCGATTTAGACTGCCTGCCTGCCTGTGTGCGCAGAGTGTGTGAAAAAGCGAGATATATAGATATTTGTATCTCATTTGTTCACACAGATTTCAGCCTGCCTGTCTGTCTGAATCGGCGATTAATTTGCATGCAGCCTAAGACAAACACATGTACTTCATCTGTGACTTCAGAACCTATTCGATCAAAAATGTAGCTTGTAGGGGAAGGTGCACCCACTTGACCAAAGCTCAGACCAGTTTTCTATTAGAAGGACATAACCAAATGGCAACTCCATTCGGAATTTCACTGACCAGCGATTTTTATTTCCAATGCTATTTGCTATTAAAAATTTGGCTTGTATGGGCGGAGTCACACCCCGTTTTCCAATGCCCGTGCTA
This sequence comes from Tetanocera ferruginea, assembly GCA_958299015.1. Classification (NCBI taxonomy): domain Eukaryota; kingdom Metazoa; phylum Arthropoda; class Insecta; order Diptera; family Sciomyzidae; genus Tetanocera; species Tetanocera ferruginea. The sequence goes on from OY282640.1 coordinate 107,372,669, forward strand.
TATTTCTTGTCGAAAGACATTTCCAAAAATTAAATTTATACTGAGTTTAAATATCACAAAACATTAAGTACCACAGCTATTCGATATTAAACATTTAAACTATGTTGATGGTGCCACGCCCCATTTTCCAATGCTTGCTGAATTTTTCCAGTGGATGGACACGACTAAATGTTATATTCCTTCCGAGTTTCACAAATTTGTGACTTATGTTTCTTAAATTATACTGAAAAGTTTGAATGCCTTAAAAGTGTCACGCCCCTTCTGCAACGGCTTTAAAATTTTACCAGTAAAACAGCACGTGAAAATTGAGGTCGAATACAGAATTTGGGAGCTGTGCAAAATGTAATTCTAAAGCTATTCGATATCGGTGCCAAACTTCACAGGAGCGCTCTCCAGACTTTGCTAGAGTTTCCCTGAAAATTTCATAACAATTGGCTTAGCGGTTTTGAAGTCTACTTGTACATACAATCATTTTAATATACAAAGAAGATGTTAACAGCTTGTTTAAAATATGCTTAACTTACGCATCCTTTAAACACTAAAATTTGCGTCAAACATACGTTTTCGATGCGTTTTACATGCGCTGCGTAGCTTATGCCAGGCTGTCTAATATAATGGAAAACCATTCAAAAGTTGAATTATAATATCAAGGTTCAACTAAAACTACCGGAGACCAATGCAAATGCATTACTTAAAATGCTATTATAAAAAACAGAGAAACCAACCAACTTGAGACCCTTCTCCTTTTTGAAATCGGTTAAAAATAAAAAATATGCTTTGCACACCAATCACAATAACTCTTTTAATGTGCAACATTTATTAACACGCGAAATAAAAAAATTTTAGGCTTCTGTTTGGAACAAAATCGAAAATCCAACTAAATAAAAGAAGTTATATTGGTATTCCTCTACATTTATGGTCATCATTTTGTTACAACTTCATTTCATAGTACCAACCTATTTGATTTTAAAAAAGACGTTTTAAAATAAAAAAAAAAATTATTTTCTGATGCGTCCAATATAAACCTATTGAAAAGTTTTAAGGAAATCTATTTTAAAAGGCTGTATGCATGAACATGATTTCTGCGCAGATGAACACAAACAATGACATATCAATGCGACATTTCAGATCGTACTGAGATCATCTGAGAAGCATTTGAGCATATGCAATGGAATATTTGTATACTGAAATAACTACAACAATAAAAAATTTCATCCCCCATTTCATGGTAAGATTTTAATATATTTATATTTCTCTCTGAGCAAGAAGTTGACTGCAAATAAAGTAGCTAGTGTTGCCATAAAAACTAATTTTAAATCTGAACTATTGTATAAAGCTTTCAATCCGTCGAGATTGCGTTATTGTCGATGAATAACATTTGCAATAAATAACAAAATAATAATTTGGTTATATATCAGGCATAAGAGGAAAAAGATTTTTTGACTGTAAATATGTATAAACAATTCAAGCCTGAACACCATAACAAATACTATGTCAGATTGTAAGCAACACTGCTCAAGAGACCAAACTGAGAGTGCTGTGTGCTGAGTTACTCTCACAGCCAGAGCTTAAGCATTGGTTTTCTGCTGCTTGTTGTGCTGCTTGTACAGCATTAGCATGAATTAAAACACATGAATTCTTAAATAATTAAAGAAAAAGTTTTGTAAAAAACGTAGTACCCTATTTTAATTTCGCTAATCATAGCAATTGAATAGTGAAAAAATTATAAAAATCGGTTCAGCGGTTATTGAGAACACGTCGCCGCAAATCCGTGAGTCTCCTTTTATATAATAGTATAGATGAAGTTTAATAAATATAAAAAGTCAGTGAGAGGTGAAGTTTCGAAATAGGATTTTATTGTTCTTACCAGCTTGATAGTTTATTATAAAGTGTTCTTAAATCTAAGTAAATCCAAGCTAACTATGATGTAGCTTAAAAATAAAAAGAAGAAAGAATATGAAAGAAATAAGATGACATTTTCAGTTGGCGTGAAGCACCATCTTAGGGTACGTAGAAGCGACAGTTTTTGGTATAAACATTGCCGCCCACCTTGCAGTATTGCTGCAATTAAATTCGTATTACAAAGTTATACAATAGAAATACTTCAAAATGTAATTCAGTAATAATATTCAATATCTTAAGTAATAATTAAATTCATTATAAATATGAAAACTTAAAAATTTAGTGCATTTGCATTTTATTCAGTCATTATTTTAGAGCTGGATAGTGCGTGTAAGTAGGATTTTGGTTTTTTGTTTTTTTTTTGTAATGAATTTAATGGTTTTAGTTTGCGCAAGTTATGGTTCCTTGTCTGGAGTGGTTAAATGAAAACACGACTTTTCTTTTCTACTTCAAACTTAGAACTAACTTTATTACAATTCATTCTTTAATATAAAACTATTTGCTTCAGAAAAATGTAAATATGTGAAAAGAAAGATATAACTATATAAGTGAAAGAAATACAATTGTAAAAAAATAGGAGAAATGTAAATATATGTAAAAGAAAATACAATGTAACAGAAATGCAATAGGGTTAATGTGTAAAATAAATAATCGTAAGTGTTGCCTAATTTATGGTTGCAACATAATACTAAGAATGCGAGTTTTAATAATTTTAGAATGCAAGCTATTTTAATAGTTTCGACATATGAGGAAAATAAAGAAAGAAAGTAATAAAATATGGAACACTTAAATATAACTTATTGAGTATGCTGCACTTTAAGTAGTGCAGTGGTTCTTATTATGTTGTTGTTTGTGTTGTTATTGTTGTGGGTGCTCTGATTTAAGCGACGTTTGTGATGTTGTTGTAGATGTTGTTGTTGTTATTGTGGGTGCTCTGACTTAAGCGACGTTTGTGATGTTGTTGTAAATGTTGTTGTTGTTATTCGAGTGGGTGTCGTAACTCCTCCCCCCTTAGTGTAGAGTGAAGGCCACAAGGAATTTGAAGGGGCCGGAACGATGGCTGGAGTTGGTTGAGCTTTGTAGGTTATTCTTACTCTTTTGGAAATGTAAATCACTGTAATTCCGAATAGTATGCCCAGTATAGCTATGATGATGTAAGTATAGTTTATTTGTCTTTTATCTTTGTCTTATATTGTAGGATTTCCACTGCCTCTTGATTTTTGAATTGGTAGTGTTGTAGCTTCTTTAGATTGAGAGTTTCCGTTATCGATTCTGGGTGAATATCTGTGAGTGCTGGTGATGCGATGTAAACTTCATCCCAATGTACAGTTGGGTTATCTTCATATGTTACTCCGTTTGCTATGATGGAACAATTCTTGTAGTGGATTATTGCAGTACCTTCTATGGTGAATTGGTTGATACTGCAAGTAGAACTGATTAATATTTTTGGCACATTTATAAAGAGTAAATACTTTTCTTCAGGCTGCAATATGGTTTCAAGCTTTCCAACGTCGTTGAGAGCACATTTGGACGTTTTGTTGTTTAAGATTCGTCCGATGCATGCTGATACTTCTATTGTTTCGAAATATGTTGACTTTTTGCAGTAGTACACATTTTCGATTTTGGAACAAGCCTTGTCGAAGTACTGAATGTTGTTTTTGTTGTATGTTATATATGATTTGGTTATTATTTGTTTAGTTTCATTTATTGGTAGTGGTATGATATGGGATAATGTGTATTCTTCTAAAGATAAATTTGGTATCTTAACATTAAAAATAATATTAGAATTATTATAGTAAGCTTGTAAGCCTAACAATTCATATAAGTGCTCATTTGAATGCACTTCTATGGATTGATTTGTGATGTATTTGTGGATTTTTTGTAATTCATTTTCATTAAGAATGAATTTCGATATTATACTTAGCTTCGCAAGTATAATTGCTTCAGATATGTCTGAAATGTGATTGTTTAAAATATCTAAGTTGTAATTTATTTGATTAATATATTGCATTTGTTGCAATATGTTCTCTTCTTTATTTATTTTGTTTGAGTATTTTTGTAAGCTTATTTTTAAGTAATCTTCGATAGCATTTTGTTCTTTATTGATAAAATTTGTTAAATTTTTAAAAATAGTAATCATTTGTATGTTTAGGCTATGCTGCAGTGCAATTTCATTTTGTATCTTTGCTTCATTATTGCTTAGATTATTAATTTGGTTATTGATTTCATGTGCGTCTGCTGCGTCCATGTTTCCTGTTATGAATCTAATTGCTGTACCGAGTCCGTTTATAAGTCCTCTTTTATTTCTTTTAATAGGTGTTAATTGTTGGAGTTCATTTAATTTTAGCTTTGTAATTTGTAATGTGTTTTTAATTCGTGGTCATAGTATTTAGAAGCTGTTTAATGTATATGCCATTTTTTTGTATGTTCGTGTCATATTCAGTAAGATTTACTACGTGTATGAGATTATTGAAATTGTTTTTTATTTTTGCAGATCCTAGTTTTAGTTCTATTAGACTTTGATTATTTTTAATATTCTTAATGTCAATGAGTTGAGCTGTCATAAAAGGTAACCTAGAAGCAAATAATAATATAAATCGATATAAGAAACTTTTATTTATTTTTAAATATATAAATATTTTTAGTTTTTCTTTTTCTTTATTCTTATTTTATGGATTTTCTTATTTTTTGTAGTGAGTAATGTTATTTTATTATTTTTTTTACTTCTTGTTTCGAGAACCTGGGAGTGATCTTATTTCTTCTACAGTCTTTTCTAAACACAGTTTCGTTAATTTTCCTGTCTTCTGGGTCTTTTCTTGATTCATTTAGATGATTTATTCTTTTCTTCGTTACATTTTCAACCTGTTCTTTTATAATTGGGTAAAGCTTGTTTTGAAACTCGTTAAGTCTTTGCAGATATTCATGTTCATTATTGAATGATAAGTTGTTACTAAAGTTAAATGTTCTGCCAAAGAAGAGTTCGTATGGTGTGTGTTTTGTTGTTGAGAGTATGGAATTGTTATATGTAATAAGTGTTTCAGCTAAAATGTCATCATGGTCTAAAGTTAAGTTTATCTCCTTTCTTGTTGTTAGAAATATTCTATATATTTCGGTTAAGGTCGAATGCATTCTCTCTACTAGTGAGTTGCTACTTGTTTGTTGAAATGATGTATAATGTAAGTTTATTTCAAATTGTGTGCAAAAATCTTTGAAAATATTCGCTGTGAATTCCGACCCTTGGTCGCACACTATTTTTTTGGGAGTACCATATAAATTTATATAATTTTTAAAAGATTTAAGTATTGATATACTCGCTCGTGAAGGTAAGGTGTATGCTGATGAAAATTTTGAGAATTTATCAATAATTGTTAAAATTTGAAAACCATTAATTGTATATATGTCTGTATGGAGGATATTTAAAGGTTTAAGTGGAGTTTCAGGCATCTGGAATTTAAGTTTTGGTGGACTCCTATCATATTTCAAGGTTTGGCACTTTTCGCAATTATTTATAGTCTGTGTAATTTTGTTCTTCATGAAAGGAAAAAAATATTTTCTTTTAAGGTGAAGATATGTCTCGGTTATTCCTCGGTGGTTACTGTTGTTATGGTATTCTTTGATTAGTTTGTCTTGTTCGTCATTTTCTGTAATGTCAAATAGTTTAACTGTACAACGAAGTAGCCGGAATAGTTTCTTATTTTAAAAATATTTTGAGTAAACTAATTGTACGTTTTTAAAAGTGTTGTCGTCTGTAAATATTACTGAAAGTTTGTTTGGTGGCATATAGTCTCTAAAGATTTTGATTAATACTTCTTCTGTGAATTCTGTTTTCTTAATAGTTCGTCGTTGTTTGTTTCGAAATGGTTGTTCTACAGTGGATTCAGGGGTATCAGATGATTTTTCTAGGATTATTTGAAGGTTGAATTCATTTAATGGTTTTTCTGATATTGCAATTCCATCATCTAAATTTTCGTCTGATGAATGTACAGTGATATCGCCATGGGTTCCTTGGATTGAGGTTGTATCGTTTACATTAATGTCCCAGATGTCTTTGTCACAGGTGTCTGGTCGTATACGACTTAGTGCGTCAGCGTTTGTGTTTAGTTTTCCTTTCTTATAAACAATTTCGTAATTAAATTCTTCTAATTTAAGACGCCATCTAACGAGTTTGGAATTGGGTTCCTTGAGGCCCATTAACCAAGTAAGTGGTTTATGATCAGTTAATATTTTGAATTTTCGTCCAAAAAGATAGGGCCTAAAATATTTTGTGGCCCATACAATGGCTAACAATTCTGTCTCAATAGTTGAGTAATTAATTTCTGAATCTGATAAAGTTCGGCTAGCGTAGCATATTGGTTTGTCACTTCCGATATGACCTTGAGATAAAATTGCTCCCAAGGCAAAATTGCCAGCGTCTGTGGTTAATATGAATGGTTTTGAGAAGTCTGGGTACTGCAAAATTGGATCGTTTATTAGCATTGTTTTGCACATTTCAAACGTTTGAATGTATTTATCGTTGATAACAATTGATTTTCCTTTTTTGAGGCATTCTGTTAGTGGCTTTGTTAGTTTAAAGAAGTCTTTTATGAATTTCCTATAGTATCCTAGCAGTCCTAAAAATGATTTTATTTCTTTTGGTTTTCGTGGGATAGGGAAATTTTTTACGGCTTCGATCTTATCTGGATTTGGTTTTATACCATTAGTGGAGACAATATGTCCAAGAAATGAAATTTCTTTTTTTGAGAATTCTGATTTGTCTAATTGAATTTTAAAATTTGACTTTTTTAATTTTTTAAAAACCATTTTTAGATTCTCAATGTGTTGAGTAGATTATGATATCATCGAGATACACTAAGCAAATTTTCCCGATAAGTTCTTTTAGAACATTATCCATAACCCTTTGAAATGTTGATGGAGCATTTTTAAGACCAAATGGCATTCTTATATACTCATAGTGGCCTCCTTCAATGGTAAATGCAGTCTTTTCGATATGTTCAGGGTGCATTTCAACTTGATGAAAACCGCTAGCTAGATCTAGGGTTGAGAAATACGTGCATTTGCCTAATTTGTCTAAAATTTCGCTGATGATTGGAAGAGGATATCTATCTGAAATTGTTTTTTCATTTAGTTTTCTTTAGTCAATAACAAGTCGCCATTTCTGTTTACCGCTGGCATCTTGTTTTTTTTGGTACAATCCAGATTGGGGAGCTCCAAGGAGAATAGCTTTGACGTATAATTCCCTGGTTCAACATGTTCGTAATTTGCTTTTGAACTTCTATTTTTTGCACATATGGGTACCTATAGGTTTTAACATGGATTGGAGTATCATCTAATGTTGGAATAACGTGTTTGACTTCGTTAGTGAAACTTAAGTTTTCACCCTCTTGAAAGAAAATATTTCCATATTTTTTGCAGAGATTTATCAGTTCACGTTTTTCTTCGACGTTTAAATGATTAACATGAAGTAGTTCGGTTATTCTTGTTTGTTTAGTTTCATCTATTTGTTCCATGTTAAGGTTATTAATTTCAATGAACTCTGTGGAATTGTACAAGCTAACTTTAATTGGTTGTTCAAAACAAAGAATTTGTTTTTTTTCTGAGTTGTTTATGACTTCTACTGTGCTAAACCAATTTTTTGCCTTGTATATTCCATCGGAAATATGTAAAGTAGGAGTTAACTTAGTTGCTTTGATATATATATCTCCTGAGTGTATATCGACTGGTAATTTAACTAGTGTTTTTGATTTTGGTGTTATAAGATGTTTACCTGATGTTAAATTTGGTTTAAATTGCAATGAGATAGTTGATTTGTTTGTATTTAGTGTTTTGTTTACCAAATCAACTTTTGCTCCTAATTTCGTTAAAGAATCAATTCCGAGTAATCCGTCAAAGTATTTATGAAATTTAAAAAGTAAGAAATTAAGATGACCTGTTTCATTGAATTCGATGAATGTAGGAAGTATGACTTGTTTGTCTAATTCGTATATATTTAAAATTGTTGTTATAGTCGTAGGCTTACATCTTACTTGGTCGTTAGGATTGATAAATTCTGGGTTTATAAAGGAGGACGAAGCTCCAGTATCAATTAAAAATTTGAGAGGTCTGCCAAATGGAGATGTTATATTAATGTAAGGTAATTCGTTTCCGTGTTTGTTGATGTCTAGGTACCCTGTTGGTCTTTCAAGGCAGGTAAAGAAAAATTTTGTGTGTCAACTAAATTGTCTATGTCTTCGATATTATCCTCTTGGTAATAGTCTAATTTTTGTTGATACCTTTCATTTGGAAGAATACCTTTAAAAGCATTGGTGTTTATGTTATTTAATTCATCCCTTCTAAAATTCGCATATCTATTTGATTGTGTACGCATGCTTTGTGTGGTTTTAAAGTTCTGAAAAGATGGGTTTCTATTATAAGTATGAGCAGATGATGTGTCCATGGGCTCTGGTGGTGGATGCCTTGGTGAATTAGAATTTTGTTGATTAAAATCTTTTCTAAATGAGTTTTGGTAATATGCGAATCTTCTATTATTATAGGAATTGTTGTTGTATGTCTGTGTATCTGGTCTAACAAAATTTCGTTGTTGTGGCTGATAGTTTCTTGATTGATATGGAAAACTCCTATTCATGTTATAAGAACCCTGTGGTTGTTGATTATAGTGAGGATAACGTTGCCTTGCATCATTATTACCTGATCGCATGTAATATATGTTTTGTTCTTTTATACAATATGATAAGGCGGTACTTAAATTTTCAGGACGCATTGCTCGAATGCTTGAGCCTAGAGGTTCTTTCAGTCCTGTCAGAAATGAATTAAGACACATTTCATTGAAAAGATCTTTTTTTGCTGCTATAACATTTTGATCCCTTTCATGAATCAAGATGTTATTGCATAGTGCAGACTGTATTTCAATTATCTCACTGTAGTATTTTTCAATCGTTTTATTGTATTGTCTGATGCTATGTAAGTCTCTAATTAGTGAAGTTTCAGTCCGTTTGTCCAAGTAGTGTAGTATTAAGTTCCCTTTAATTTCGTCCCAGTTAAGAGGTGTTCCGAACATATTCAAAATTTCGTTTGCTTGGCCTTCTATTTTATTCCGTATGGCTCACAAAAGTATCTGGCCATACGGCGTATTATCGGTTCCTCTTATGTGAAGAAGAATCTCTTCAACATTACTAATGAACTCGTATAATAGCCTGGGATTCCCGTCGAATCTTGGCAAAACTTTAATTGCATCCGGTATGCGCAAAGAGTTGAATAAATCAGATTGGCTAGTTTGTGCCCCTAAAGGATTCATTTCGTTATTTGGTAGAGCCATTTTAATTGATTGATCTTCACTAGATAATTCAGGAATTGCACCGAGACTTTGGCTTTTAAATAAGTTTGACACACGTTTTGGGTATGGTAGGAATAGTTGTGATTTACTTCTTTTTTTTTGACATTTACACATATATCTCTAATAATCAAAATTTCACTTTTTATTCTATGTATTATTTTATTTGATTTAATTGTTATCATTTTATTTTATTATGTATTCAGTTTCGACTTACAGGCTTCCAACGATGATGACTATTGACTGCATGATGACCTGAACCAACACAAGTTGCTGAATTCCGTTGTTGATTTTGATGAATCTCGTTATCAGTCGTTTGAGAGCTTAAGGTTGCAATGGCGATTAAAAGTTAAAACTTAACCGATTCTGTGAATTTCGACAGTGTGCTGATATTCAGTCAACACTCAGAATGTTGTGTGCCGATATTCTCTCGACAACAACTTCTGCACCGTTTAAATAACTTTAAAAATTCGATATGCTCTCGAACAAGTTATTTTTAATCAATTATTCTTCAAAGGCACTTTTAAAGTTGAAAGGATATTGATTTATTCACAGGAAGGTTCGCCAAGCCGTAGACTGCGCCAGTTATGGTTACTTGTCTGGAGTGGTTAAATGAAAACACGACTTTTCTTTTCTACTTCAAACTTAGAACTAACTTTATTACAATTCATTCTTTAATATAAAACTATTTGCTTCAGAAAAATGTAAATATGTGAAAAGAAAGATATAACTATATAAGTGAAAGAAATACAATTGTAAAAAAATAGGAGAAATGTAAATATATGTAAAAGAAAATACAATGTAACAGAAATGCAATAGGGTTAATGTGTAAAATAAATAGTCGTAAGTGTTGCCTAATTTATGGGTGTCGTAACCCAAGAGAATATAACCGAATACGGTGTTTTTAGCTACAGGGAGACCACCATGGCTCGGTATTAACCCTGGCAGGAGAATTTTGGAATATAAATCCGCACCCAGTACCAAGGATATGGCACTAGAACGGAAAAAAATTGGATCTGCCAGTGTTATGTTGTGCAAAGCTGTTTTAACTTTGGAATCCATAGATTTTGGAGGAATGCGTTTCGTCTACTTTCAGAATAGTTTCAATTTTAACGCGACTATCCGAATGAGCGCGTATAACAATGGAACAAACAGCTTCGTCTCCGATTTTGGTGGTTTCAATCCTCAAAGACTGTACCATCGTAATGGAAATACGACTGACAGATGTGCATGGATCAAGAAGTGCTTTCGCGGTGTGGAATCGTCCATCAACTTGAAACTTAACTACAGCTGTTGGATACAAAGTTACTGCTCTTTGTAGCAGTATCGAAGAAATCGTGGTTGGCAATTTTAGAGCAACTGTAGAGAGGATTAGTCCATTCCTTCTTCGCGGAAGATCATGTATGTGTAGCAGCGTATGATGGTCTTGCTTACAGTTGTGGCAACCAGATTTAGAATTACAGGAACCTCGAGAGTCCTTGTGTGCAAGACAATTGGAACAGTATTTTTTGAGGATAACTGCACGTAGATGTCTTTCAGTGTTCATCGCTAAAAACTTATTGCAATTCCGGAGTGCATGATAACCTAAGCAAACTTTGCATTGGAATGATATTTTTGTTTGAGTTTTGTTCGTTTGATTTGTAATTTTTCGGTTGGGTTGCATCTGCATGTGTTTCCTTCCTGCTTACTTTTGGCATGATGGACACTAAAAGGATTTAAGTATTTAGAATGTATTTGAGGAATTGTCAAATAGAAGAAGAATTATGAATTGGTTGAAAGAACTACGAGCTTGACTATAGGTCTGGTAATGGTACCACGGGAACTTTACTATCACTGCCTGGATAAACTTTTGTTGCACGACCTAATCGCCATTCATTAGGAGGTACATTTTCATCGCGGATAACGACCATGAAATTTATATTTAGATTTTCTTGTGGTCTTTGCCACTTATTTCGCTTATGCAATTCTTTAAGATATTAATTTTTCCAGCGAGTACAAATGTGTTATTGCAGAGCTTTAAGACGTTGCCAACGATTGATTATAGAAAAAGATGTATCATTTATTGTTGGTTCAATCGGCGCAAGCAGTGAACTGCCGATGACGAAATGACCTGGAGTTAATGCAGACGTATCATTTGGATCCTCTGACATTGGAGAAAGTGAACGGAAATTAAGACATGCTTCGATTTTTGTAAGCAAAGTCGAAAATTCCGCAAAGGTGTACTTGAATGAACCAGCAACCTTTCGGAAATGAGTTTTAAAAGATTTCACTCTAGCTTCACATAATCCACCCATATGAGGAGCTCCAGGTGGAATGAAATGCCAGGCTAAGTTCTGATGACTGAAATTTGAAGATACTGTAGAACGTGAAACAGTAAGAAAGTCATGTATTAGTTCTTTTGATGCACCTACAAATGTTGTACCGTTATCAGAATAGAGATCACTAGGGCAGCCCCGTCGAGAGACGAAGCTACTGAACGCAGCAAGGAATGCTGGAGTTGTAAGAGCACTTGTAGCTTCTAAGTGAATGGCTTTCGCTGAAAAACAAACGAAGACACAGACGTATCCCTTTGTTATCAGGCAGGCTTTACCTTTGTAATTTTTTATTTCAAAGGGACCAGCAAAATCGAGACCTGTGCTGGCAAATGGACGAGTTAAAGTTGTTCGTTCAGCAGGTAAAACACCCATTAACTGAGTATGCAATCTTTGTTTGTAAATCACGCATACCTTACATCCATTAATAGCGCTCTTTATCAATGTATTTACCCGTGGTATCCAAAATTGTAATCGTATCAAATTGAGAACAAGTTTATTACCTTAGTGTATGGAGATATGGTGGGTAAATTGAACTAACAAACGTGAAAACTGAGAGTTATAAGGAAGAATTATAAGATGACGTTCATCGTACGACAATACTGGTGAGGAAACAAGTCTGCTTTTAACTCTACGGGCTCCTGTCATCAAGAAATGGATTAAAATTGAGTAAAAAGCTAGAAATCATCAAGAAATGGATTAAAATTGAGTAAAAAGCTAGAAGAGGAAATTGGATTGTTTTTTAATAAAAAGTGATGTTCATCAGGATATCAAACCTTTTGGCAAAGAACAATGAGTCGGTTTTTAGTACTTATCACTTCAGCACTAGTTATTTCGACAGAAACTTGACAAAATGATGCCTTTTTGATAGGATGTGTAGTACGATTGTGTACGATTATAAAACCTGAATAAATATGAAATGACTCTTATAGCTTTAGAGAATGAGGAGAAACGTTCAAGAAAATCGTCAAAGTGGTGGAAAAAATTTAAATTGGACATAACTGATATAACTTCTTCCTGCGTGTCATAGCTTAAGTTTTGTGATCGTTTTGGCTAGAAATCTTTGGATGTTCTAAGCCAACTTGGACCGTGCCACCACAAATCGTTCTCAACGAGTTCTTGAGGTTGTAGCCCTCGGCTGGCTATATCTGCAGGGTTGTTGGGTGAATATACATGATACCAATGGCTTGCGCCAACGCTTTGGAGTATTTTCGAAACCCTATTAGCTACAAATGTTTTCCATTGACATGGTAGTTTTTTAAGCCAAGCAAGTAGAATTGTGGGAGACAAGGGGGCGATCTTCACATGGCAACGTGTCTGATTGCCTCAACTTGGCGAGGCCAGCATTATCCATGTCGAAATCGTCTCAAGTCGACTCAAAACCTCCGCGTGGTGTCTCCTGGAAACGTCAAAACTATCGCCCGATAAACTTTGGCGGCTAGTTTGAGCGGCAGGCTTTCCCTTTGGCCATCAAGCAAAAGTTATGCGTTGGGTTTTAAACCCACCACATAAAAACAAATCAATGAAAAGTACGAGAATAATGAGAAAAATTATCCCCAAATTAGATGACGACTACCGCAAATGCAAAACTGATAATGATTTACGGTTATGCACCAGGAAAGTCCAGACCCTAAATTGGGATGGTGCCTCTATCCAACTGATTGATATCTTGGAAAGACATAATTCTAACATCACTGCAATCCAAGGAATGCGATGGAAGGGACAGGGTTGCTTACGGCAAGCATCCTGTGATATCTACTACAGCGGCCATGTGGAGAAGCACGAGTTTGGATGCGGATTTGTAGTTGGCAAGAGAATACGGCATCATGTCCTGCAATTCACTCCTGTGCACGAACAACTTCCATAATCCGCTTCAAGGCAAATTTTTTTAACATTAGCATAATATGTGCACACGCTCCGACAGAAGAAAAAGATGACGAGACCAAAGAAAGTTTTGACGAGTGCCTTGAAGATGAATACGAGGGCTGCCCCCGTCATGACATAAAAATTGTGCTCGGTGACTTCAACGCCAAGGTGGGTAAGGAAAACATATTTGGTCCAACAATCGGAAAGTTCAGCCTCCACGACAACACATCCGATAACGGAATGAGGTTGATTGACTTCACCGCAGCACAAAACATGGTCGTTAGCAGCACTAGATTCAAGCATCTCAAAATTCATTAGCCCACCTGGCTGTCCCCTGATCAAAAAACATTTAACCAAATTGATCACGTTTTGCTTGACGGAAGGCACTCTTCCAGTGTACTAGACATACGCACGATTCGTGGTGCTAACATAGACTCGGATCATTATCTTGTCGCAGCCAAGATCCGCACACGTCTGTGCGCAGCTAAGAATGCTCGCAATCCTACACAAAGAAAGCTAGACGTCGACAAGCTGCAGTCAAAACGGACGTCCGAAGCCTTTGCTACTCGACTCTCACTCCTGCTTCAAGAAAGCACCTCTCCTATCGACGATATATGCGCACAGTGGACGCACATATCCCACTCTATGCGTACGGCTGCCGAAGAGGTGATAGGCTGCCACCGCCCTCGCCGAAACCAGTGGCACGAACAGGAGTGTCGCGACGCCACTGCTGAGAAGGACACCCCCTACAAAGCCACCCTCCAGTTGGTTGTAACGCGTGCTGTTATGGAGCGGTAACGAGAGAAGAGGAGGGAAGAAAGACGCATTTTCAGGCGAAAAAACGAGAGGCGGAAATGCGTGAGTGCGAGAAAATTGAGATGCATGGCGACAGGAATGAGACTCGAAAATTTTTCGAAAAAATAAGACGCCTGGCCGATGGTCTTAAGACCGGAGCCTCTTCCTGCAAGGATAAGAATGGGTATCTAGTGACAGATATCCAGAGTACACTGATTCTATGGAGGGAGCACTTCTCTAGTCTTTGAAATGGCGACGCTGACAACAATCCCGCCAGTGGAGATGATATCCCGGAAACCCCAATTATGGATGACAGCGTTGAAGTTGCGCTGCCCGGCTATAACGTGGTCTTAACAGCTATAGCTTGGGTTGAAAACAACAAAGCCGCAGGAGCTGATGGCCTACCGGCTTAGCTGTTTAAGACCAGTGGCGAAGCTCTGTTGAAATGCATTCACAGACTTCTATGCAGAATATGATCGGAAGAATGCATTCCAGATGATTGGAACCTCAGTGTGCTCTGCCCAATCCACAAGAAAGGCGATCCCACCATTTGCGCCAACTACCGTGGGATTAGCCTTCTTAATATCGCATATAAGGTCCTGTCGAGCATATTGTGTGAAAGACTGAAGCCCATCGTCAACCAACTGATTGGAACTTATCAGTGTGGCTTCAGACCTGGAAAGTCCACCATTGACCAGATCTTCGAAAGACAAAACAAAGACCCTCGAAAAACAAATCGACACACACCATCTTTTTGTCGATTTCAAAGCCGCCTTCAACAGTCCAATAAGGAGTCACCTATACTCCATCATGTCTGAATTTGGTATTCCTGCGAAGCTAATACCTCTTCGCAGGATGACACTGAACAACACCAGCAGTGCAGTGAAAATCGGGAAGGACCTCTCCCTTCCGTTCGATACCAAACGAGGTTTCAGACAAGGAGATTCCTTATCGTGCGACTTCTTTAATATAGAAATGGAGAAGATCATCCAAGCTACTGACCTCAGACGCAGCGGCACAATTTTCTATAAGAGTGTTATGCTGCTGGCTTATGCAGATGATATCGACATCATTGTTTTTCGCAGCCAATGTAATTTTGTGCAATGTTTGGAAAAAACTTTCGGATGAGTTCGGATTTTGATTCGGTGTACTGGCAGAAAGTGACAGGATATTGAATGCAGTCGGTTGAAATATCAACCGGGATTTTGTCGTTGCCAATGTCCAGCAATTGTTTTTAAAATACCAAAAAAAGTGGGCGTAAAAGTGGGCGTGGTCAATTTTTCTTTCCGCAAAAACCTAAGTTGGACTACGACGGATATTTTTAAAAAAAATTATCCAAATCGGTCCAGCCGTTCTCAACTGATGCAATTACCAACGAACGACATTTGATTTTTATTTATACTAGCAATTCCCGGTGCGCGTTGCTACACCCGACACCTATATTGGAAAAGTATAAATATATAGCGAAACCCGGTGCACTTCGTTACACTGAAGAAAAATTGTGAAATTATACTATTTCGGTTACAAATAGATTATATGAAAGCTTTTACTACTAATGATTCAAACTTTAACATAACGTTAATGTTGCATCAGTTCAGTTTGTATCAATGCTGAAAAATTCACACATTTGTTTAAGCAATTTATAAGACACAGTAAAGTGAAACCAAGTGTTGTTTTTGTATGAAATCTTAAAAAATAGTTATATTTCGAACTTTATGATTTCTTATCACCGAACTCAATCCAATACATTTTGATAAACAATATTTTTTGTTTTTCCATCCGGTGCGTAAATAAATAAAGTGCTTGGAATGCCAACTCTTGAACAGGCAACGTATAATTGACCGTGCAAGAAACACGGCTGTTCCAAATTTAATCCGCATACTTGAAGCGTTTGTCCTTGCGCCTTATTGATGGACATGGCAAATGACAGACGCAAAGGAAATTGTAAACGCTTGAATTCTAATGGCATATCTGTTGGTATCAGCAAAATACGCGGTATGAGTACAATTTCGCCTTTAGCTTTTCCAGTCAATATTATTGCTTCAATCAAATTCAGCATCAATTTTTTTACAGCCAATCTGGTGCCATTGCACAGTTTTGGTGCGTTTAAATTCCGTAGCAAAATGATTGATGAGCCGGCCTTTAAATTTAAACAATGCGGTGGCATACCAGGTGGTTCTAATGAATTTAAAAATTCGATTGGATAATGTATGGCATCATCGTTATTCATTGCGCTATCAATAGATTTATATGATGTCACTGCACCTGGTAATTTTTCTTGGATCAGAAAATTAATTGCATTGACATGTAAATTTGTTGGTGCCAAAATTGCGCGTTCTCTCAACCATTTGTGATCTCTGTAATTTTGTACAATATTTGGAAAAACGCGTTCAATCAGTTCTTCTTTTGATTTGAGAATTGTACAGAAATTATCTGGCAAAGTAATCAAACCATTTGCATTATCGATTTGAACTTTTCCATTGCCGATTTCTAACAATTGTTTCGAGAAACGATCTGCAGATTGATCATTGTGCAACTGAACACGCATATTTATGTGCAATGTCAATTTTTGGACATATCGCCACAGAAAGGAAGACTTCAAGCATGCATTAATTTCATCCGCTGGTGTGGATCGTGCAATCACGGGCAATCTTTGTCGAAAATCACCAGACAATAATATCAATGCACCACCGAAAAGTTTTTGATTGCCACGTAAATCTTTCATTGTACGATGTCTCCAGTTGTCTCCAGTGATTTTTTGTGGCTCATTGAACATTCATCTAATAGAACAATTGCTGCTTGTAAGTAATAAAATTATCCAAAAGAATTTGCTTCGGCAAAATTTATGTCTGTTTACGTCGGAATCCAAATGAAAAAGAAAGCACACTGGGTACATTGGGTGGTGTGAATAAAAAATAAGCAAGTGTCTTCTGATATGTGACATCTTGAAAACTTCAAAAGTGTCAAGTGTGAAAATGAAATTTAATATCGATAATGGATAATATTGATATAATCGATATTGTAGACAATTTTTCTTTATGTAAAAAACTTTTGTAGACTATTACAAACATTTAAAAAAAAAAATCAGCGCAGGCGTTCTGCGATTTTAGATATATATATCAAAACTGTGGGCGCAAAAGTGGGCGTGGTCAATTTTTTTTCAGTAAACACTTAAATTGGATTACTACGAACATTTGAAAAAAAAATTATCCAAATCGGTCCAGCCGTTTTCCGATTTTAGATAAATCAAAAAAAGGGGGCGCAAAAGTGGGCGTGGTCAATTTTTCTTTCCAACAAAACTTAAATTGGATTACTTCGAACATTTGAAAAAAAATTATCCAAATCGGTCCAGCCGTTTTCCGATTTTAGATAAATCAAAAAAAGTGGGCGCAAAAGTGGGCGTGGTCAATTTTTCTTTCCTTAAAAACCTAACTTGGACTAAAACGAACATTTAAAAAAAAAAATTATCCAAATCGGTCCAGCCGTTCTGAAGTGATGCGATTTCAACCAAACGTACACTTCTTTTTATATATATAGATAGATATGAAGTTTAATAAATATAAAAAGTCAGTGAGAGGTGAAGTTTCGAAATAGGATTTTATTGTTCTTACCAGCTTGATAGTTTATTATGAAGTGTTCTTAAATCTAAGTAAATCCAAGCTAACTATGATGTAGCTTAAATATAAAAAGAAGAAAGAAAATGAAAGAAATAAGATGACATTTTCAGTTGGCGTGAAGCACCATCTTAGGGTACGTAGAAGCGACAGTTTTTGGTATAAACATTGCTGCCCACCTTGCAGTATTGCTGCAATTAAATTCGTATTACAAAGTTATACAATAGAAATACTTCAAAATGTAATTCAGTAATAATATTCAATATCTTAAGTAATAATTGAATTCATTATAAATATGAAAACTTAAAAATTTAGTGCATTTGCATTTTATTCAGTCATTATTTTAGAGCTGGATAGTGCGTGTAAGTAGGATTTTGGTTTTGTGTTTTTTTTTTGTAATAAATTTAATGGTTTTAGTTTGCGCATGAACCCAAGAGAATATAACCGAATACGGTGTTTTTAGCTACAGGGAGACCACCATGGCTCGGTATTAACCCTGGCAGGAGAATTTTGGAATATAAATCCGCACCCAGTACCAAGGATATGGCACTGGAACGGAAAAAAATTGGATCTGCCAGTGTTATGTTGTGGAAAGCTGTTTTAACTTTGGAATCCATAGATTTTGGAGGAATGCGTTTCGTCTACTTTCAGAATAGTTTCAATTTTAACGCGACTATCCGAATGAGCGCGTATAACAATGGAACAAAAAGCTTCGTCTCCGATTTTGGTGGTTTCAATCCTCAAAGACTGTACCATCGTAATGGAAATACGACTGACAGAAGTGCATGGATCAAGAAGTGCTTTCGCGGTTTGGAATCGTCCATCAACTTGAAACTTAACTACAGCTGTTGGATACAAAGTTACTGCTCTTTGTAGCAGTATCGAAGAAATCGTGGTTGGCAATTTTAGAGCAACTGTAGAGAGGATTAGTCCATTCCTTCTTCGCGGAAGATCATGTATGTGTAGCAGCGTATGATGGTCTTGCTTACAGTTGTGGCAACCAGATTTAGAATTACAGGAACCTCGAGAGTCCTTGTGTGCAAGACAATTGGAACAGTATTTTTTGAGGATAACTGCACGTAGATGTCTTTCAGTGTTCATCGCTAAAAACTTATTGCAATTCCGGAGTGCATGATAACCTAAGCAAACTTTGCATTGGAATGATATTTTTGTTTGAGTTTTGTTCGTTTGATTTGTAATTTTTCGGTTGGGTTGCATCTGCATGTGTTTCCTACCTGCTTACTTTTGGCATGATGAACACTAAAAGGATTTAAGTATTTAGAATGTATTTGAGGAATTGTCAAATAGAAGAAGAATTATGAATTGGTTGAAAGAACGACGAGCTTGACTATAGGTCTGGTAATGGTACCACGGGAACTTTACTATCACTGCCTGGATAAACTTTTGTTGCACGACCTAATCGCCATTCATTAGGAGGTACATTTTCATCGCGGATAACGACCATGAAATTTATATTTAGATTTTCTTGTGGTCTTTGCCACTTATTTCGCTTATGCAATTCTTTAAGATATTCATTTTTCCAGCGAGTACAAAGGTGTTATTGCAGAGCTTTAAGACGTTGCCAACGATTGATTATAGAAATAGATGTATCATTTATTGTTGGTTCAATCGGCGCAAGCTGTGAACTGCCGATGACGAAATGACCTGGAGTTAATGCAGAGGTATCATTTGGATCCTCTGACATTGGAGAAAGTGGACGGAAATTAAGACATGCTTCGATTTTTGTAAGCAAAGTCGAAAATTCCGCAAAGGTGTACTTGAATGAATCAGCAACCTTTCGGAAATGAGTTTTAAAAGATTTCACTCTAGCTTCACATAATCCACCCATATGAGGAGCTCCAGGTGGAATGAAATGCCAGACTTAGTTCTGATGACTGAAATTTGAAGATACTGTAGAACGTGAAACAGTAAGAAAGTCATGTATTAGTTCTTTTGATGCACCTACAAATGTTGTACCGTTATCAGAATAGAGATCACTAGGACAGCCCCGTCGAGAGACGAAGCTACTGAACGCAGCAAGAAATGCTGGAGTTGTAAGAGCACTTGCAGCTTCTAAGTGAATGGCTTTCGCTGAAAAACAAACGAAGACACAGACGTATCCCTTTGTTATCAAAGCAAAATCGAGACCTGTGCTGGCAAATGGACGAGTTAAAGTTGTTCGTTCAGCAGGTAAAACACCCATTAACTGAGTATGCAATCTTTGTTTGTAAATCACGCATACCTTACATCCATTAATAGCGCTCTTTATCAATGTATTTACCCGTGGTATCCAAAATTGTAATCGTATAAAATTGAGAACAAGTTTATTACCTTAGTGTATGGAGATATGGTGGGTAAATTGAACTAACAAACGTGAAAACTGAGAGTTATAAGGAAGAATTATAAGATGACGTTCATCGTACGACAATACTGGTGAGGAAACAAGTCTGCTTTTAACTCTACGGGCTCCTGCGTCATCAAGAAATGGATTAAAATTGAGTAAAAAGCTAGAAGAGGAAATTGGATTGTTTTTTAATAAAAAGTGATGTTCATCAGGATATCAAACCTTTTGGCAAAGAACAATGAGTCGGTTTTTAGTACTTATCACTTCAGCTTGAACACTTAACGTACTCAAACTTGACAAAATGATGCCTTTTTGATAGGATGTGTAGTACGATTGTGTACGATTATAAAACCTGAATAAATATGAAATGACTCTTATAGCTTTAGAGAATGAGGAGAAACGTTCAAGAAAATCGTCAAAGTGGTGGAAAAAATTTAAATTGGACATAACTGATATAACTTCTTCCTGCGTGTCATAGCTTAAGTTTTGTGATCGTTTTGGCTAGAAATCTTTGGATGTTCTAAGCCAACTTGGACCGTGCCACCACAAATCGTTCTCAACGAGTACTTGAGGTTGTAGCCCTCGGCTGGCTATATCTGCAGGGTTGTTGGGTGAATATACATGATACCAATGGCTTGCGCCAACGCTTTGTAGTATTTTCGACACCCTATTAGCTACAAATATTTCCATTGACATGGTGGTTTTTTAAAGCCAAGCAAGTACAATTGTGGGAGACAAGGGGGCGATCTTCACATGGCAACGTGACTGATTGCCTCAACTTGGCGAGGCCAGCATTATCCATGTCGAAATCGTCTCAAGTCGACTCAAAACCTCCGCGTGGTGTCTCCTGGAAACGTCAAAACTATCGCCCGATAAACTTAGGCGACTAATTTGAGCGGCAGGCTTTCCCTTTGGCCATCAAGCAAAGGTTATGCGTTGGGTCTTAAGCCCACCACATAAAAAAACAAATCAATGAGAATTCCCAAAATTGGGATGATGCCTCTATCCAACTGATTGATATCTTGGAAAGACATAATTCTAACATCACTGCAATCCAAGGAATGCGATGGAAGGGACAGGGTTGCTTACGGCAAGCATCCTGTGATATCTACTACAGCGGCCATGTGGAGAAGCACGAGTTTGGATGCGGATTTGTAGTTGGCAAGAGAATACGGCATCATGTCCTGCAATTCACTCCTGTAAACGAACAACTTCCATAATCCGCTTCAAGGCAAATTTTTTTAACATTAGCATAATATGTGCACACGCTCCGACAGAAGAAAAAGATGACGAGACCAAAGAAAGTTTTGACGAGTGCCTTGAAGATGAATACGAGGGCTGCCCCCGGCATGACATAAAAATCGTGCTTGGTGACTTCAACGCCAAGGTGGGTAAGGAAAACATATTTGGTCCAACAATCGGAAAGTTCAGCCTCCACGACAACACATCCGATAACGGAATGAGGTTGATTGACTTCACCGCAGCACGAAACATGGTCTCATCAAGCATCTCAATATTCATCTCAATATTCATCTCAATATTCATTAGCCCACCTGGCTGTCCCCTGATCAAAAAACATTTAACCAAATTGATCACGTTTTGCTTGACGGAAGGCACTCTTCCAGTGTACTAGACATACGCACGATTCGTGGTGCTAACATAGACTCAGATCATTATCTTGTCGCAGCCAAGATCCGCACACGTCTGTGCGCAGCTAAGAATGCTCGTAATCCTACACAAAGAAAGCTAGACTTCGACAAGCTGCAGTCAAAACGGACGTCCGAAGCCTTTGCTACTCGACTCTCACTCCTGCTTCAAGAAAGCACTTCTCCTATCGACGATATATGCGCACAGTGGACGCACATATCCCACTCTATGCGTACGGCTGCCGAAGAGGTGATAGGCTGCCACCGCCCTCGCCGAAACCAGTGGCACGAACAGGAGTGTCGCGACGCCACTGCTGAGAAGGACACCCCCTACAAAGCCACCCTCCAGTTGGTTGTAACGCGTGCTGTTATGGAGCGGTAACGAGAGAAGAGGAGGGAAGAAAGACGCATTTTCAGGCGAAAAAACGAGAGGCGGAAATGCGTGAGTGCGAGAAAATTGAGATGCATGGCGACAGGAATGAGACTCGAAAATTTTTCGAAAAAATAAGACGCCTGGCCGATGGTCTTAAGACCGGAGCCTCTTCCTGCAAGGATAAGAATGGGTATCTAGTGACAGATATCCAGAGTACACTGATTCTATGGAGGGAGCACTTCTCTAGTCTTTGAAATGGCGACGCTGACAACAATCCCGCCAGTGGAGATGATATCCCGGAAACCCCAATTATGGATGACAGCGTTGAAGTTGCGCTGCCCGGCTATAACGTGGTCTTAACAGCTATAGCTTGGGTTGAAAACAACAAAGCCGTAGGAGCTGATGGCCTACCGGCTTAGCTGTTTAAGACCAGTGGCGAAGCTCTGTTTAAATGCATTCACAGACTTCTATGCAGAATATGATCGGAAGAATGCATTCCAGATGATTGGAACCTCAGTGTGCTCTGCCCAATCCACAAGAAAGGCGATCCCACCATTTGCGCCAACTACCGTGGGATTAGCCTTCTTAATATCGCATATAAGGTCCTGTCGAGCATATTGTGTGAAAGACTGAAGCCCATCGTCAACCAACTGATTGGAACTTATCAGTGTGGCTTCAGACCTGGAAAGTCCACCATTGACCAGATCTTCGAAAGACAAAACAAAGACCCTCGAAAAACAAATCGACACACCATCTTTTTGTCGATTTCAAAGCCGCCTTCAACAGTCCAATAAGGAGTCACCTATACTCCATCATGTCTGAATTTGGTATTCCTGCGAAGCTAATACCTCTTCGCAGGATGACACTGAACAACACCAGCAGTGCAGTGAAAATCGGGAAGGACCTCTCCCTTCCGTTCGATACCAAACGAGGTTTCAGACAAGGCGATTCCTTATCGTGCGACTTCTTTAATATAGAAATGGAGAAGATCATCCAAGCTACTGACCTCAGACGCAGCGGCACAATTTTCTATAAGAGTGTTATGCTGCTGGCGTATGCAGATGATATCGACATCATTGTACACAATACGCGCGAAGTCAGTGCAGCATTCTCCAGGCTAGAAAAAGAGTCGATTCGAATGGGTCTTGCAGTGAACGCAGATAAAACGAAGTATCTTTACTCAACAAACAAACAGTCCCAGCGTCTTGGAAACCACGTCACTGTTGACAACACCTCCTTTGAGGTAGCGAAGGACTTTGTTTACCTGGGATCCAGCATTTACTTCTCCAACGATATCAGTATTGAGATTAAACGAAGAATAACTCTTGCCAACAGGTGTTAATATGGGCTCAGTAGGCAATTGAGAAGCAGACCTCTCTCTCAACGAATAAAACTGACGCTCTATGAGTCAATAATTGTGCCCGTCCTACTATACGCATCACAAACCTGGACGTTGAGCAGCTCTGATGAAAGGACTTTGGGAGCGTTCGAGAGAAAAATCCTTCGCAAGATCTATGGTCCAATCTGCGTCAATGGCGAGTACCGAATACGATGGAACCACGAGCTGTATGAGCTATATGCCGACATCAATATAGGCAAGCGTATTAAAATAGAGCGGTGTCGCTGGCTAGGTCATCTCGAGAGAATGAACGACGAAGCTCCACCGAAAAAATTATTAGATTCGGTACCCAGCGGTGGCCAACGCAGAAGAGGAAGACCGCATCTCCGTTGGAAAGACCAGGCATTGGATAACCTGACAACGCTTAGAGTCTCCAACTGACGCCAGCAAGTGCACGACAAAAGAGGCTGTCGCAAATTCTTAGACGAGGCCAAAACCGACCAACGGTTGTAAGTGCCATCTAAGTAAGTAAGTAAGTACAATTGTGGAGTCTGTCCAAAAGAACAAATTGAACTTGTTTACGTGAGTTATAAAATGTTTACATTGAGCTGCGGAATAAGAGAATCGAACATTTCAGCTAAGAGAACAGCACGACATAATTTCAATTTTGGAATCGACAAAGTTTTCACTGGTGCGACTTTAGTTTTTGACATCAGTAAATGTGACGAAATAGGACCAGACTTTGGGATGAGACGAACATATATTGTGGCAGCAGAAAGTGTCTGGGATGCATCACAAAATGAATGAATCTCAAGATCGCAGTCTGGACTTTAATCAATCCATCTCGGAATTTTGATGTAATCGATTTGTGGAAAGTTTTGAAGGAAATTTTGCCATGTTTGAAGCAAGTTGTCAGGCAAGTTTTCATCCCAGTCAATACGTGACATCCAAATTTGCTGCATAATTATCTTAGCTAATACAATGCATGGAGCAAGCCAACCTGCAGGATCGAAAAGCTTAGCTATTTGAGGAGGTCCATAACAAAACGCAATAATTACACCATAACACTTTTTAGAATACTCGCCGAAATGTTATTAAAGTCATTAGGATATGCATTGGAATTGTTACATTTTGATCTGAACCATCATTTTTGGTATTGAACAACGGTAAAAATATTGACCCTTGGCATGTTAAATTACAATGGTTACATAGAATTTAATATGTTGAATTGGATTCGTTAAAAAAAATCAAAAAAACTTAAAAAGTGTAATTATTGCGTTTTGTTATGGACCTCCTCATTAGTGATAGAACTTCCCGCTTTGTGAATTGGGACCTGGATAAAAGTGGCAGAGTAACGAAATAAAATATATCTGAGCATGCGTTCCATCGCACACCTAAAGTTTTAGCAATGCTGCTATCATCAAGTTGAAGGAAATTTTCATGCATTCGTGGAAGACTTTCTAGTACATGTTTGGAATTCGATGTCCATTTGCGCAAATTGAACCCTGCTGAACTTAGAGGACCTTTTAGTTCACCTCGGCAAAGAATGTTAGAATTCACATCATACCCACCTGCAAGTACATCGTCAACATACATGGACGTACGTAAAATCTTACTCGCTTGTGGGTACGATTGCTCTACATCATCAGCCAGTTAGAGAAAAGTACGTTTGTGACACCAAATGCCACCGTTTTTTGCTCGAAATCTTTTATTTCTTCTAACGGGGATTCCCCGAATAGAATTCATTGGAATGGAGTATGGTTTGGATCCACTAGAATATGACGATACATTTTTTCGATATCAGCGTTGAATACAAACTGATAAAAAAGCCAATTGAGAATAAGAATAGTGAGATCACTTTGCAAAACTGGGTGTTCGATTCGAAGAAAGACTCGAAGCATTATATACAACACGAACCTTTGTTGTAGAACTTCTGCTTTGATAATTGCATGGTTAGACTAGTAGTAGTGGGATGGAAAATTTGCAAAATTAGGATTGAAAACTCTTTTCATATGACCCAGTTCAATGTATTCTTGAGCAACTTGGTCACACTGGAATTTGAAATTTGGATTTTTACATAATCAAGATAAGTTTCTAAAATATTGTGCTAGAGCTATGGATCGTGAATGGCCGACATTCA
The DNA here is from genome assembly GCA_958299015.1 of Tetanocera ferruginea. Lineage (NCBI taxonomy): Eukaryota > Metazoa > Arthropoda > Insecta > Diptera > Sciomyzidae > Tetanocera > Tetanocera ferruginea. The sequence goes on from OY282640.1 coordinate 107,398,327, forward strand.
AAGTATTTGGAAAACTATCTTTGAACGGAAGTGATAGAGTGTAACGACAATCTTCACCTCGTTTTGTTGTACGTGAATAATTTTCTTCACAAAAACGATCTGAGCCTGATAGAAATGGTTTTTTGGGAAGATGCTCCACCTCCCAAAAACGAAAACTCTCTTTGTGTAGAGATGCGTCTGTGTAATATGAGACAATATTGGACGGAATTGACTCAGCTTGATTTCTCACTGCACCATTTAGAATCCATTAAAAGATGTTTTCTATAGCAATCAACGAGCCACAAATATGGTGTTGAATGCCCCCTAGCAAAAAAGGTGGAAAGATCACCACCTATAAGCAGATCGATATGTGAACTCTTGAAAAATTCAGTATCTGCCAATTTGAAATCTGGAAGATTCGCAAATACCTTTGGATCAATAGTGCACGTTGGAAGATTTCCAGTGAGATGTAGAAGAACTAGAGCAGTCGCCTCGATGGAAATCATCTGGTCGCTAGGCGAGCGTAGTAGAAAGCGAAATAGCGTTACTTAAGCCGGAAATTTGAGCTTGTATTTCTTGAAATGGAAATTAAAGCAGCTTAAATAACCTCTCGGAACTAAAGGTTCCTTCAGATCCTGAATCAATTAGAGCTCGAGCAGTATAGGTGGTACCTAAGTGCCGAATTTGCACTATTGTTGTACCCAAAAGAACTCCTTTTGACCCAGAAGCGAAGTAATTTTGTTGTGAAGTGGAATGAAATGGTTCAGTATTAGTAGTGGACTGTATTTGTGTCGCAAGTGCATGTTGTATATTGGAATTTGCGGAAGTGGAACTTTGAGGGTTGTGCGAGTAGTATTGCAAATTAATACTGGAAATATTTGTTGAATTGGATCTAGAAGGATTGGAATCTTTTATAAAAGAACAATGAAAAAGTGTGTTATGTCTTTTGCTACACGTAAAACAATTAAATGCTCTTTTACAATCTTTGACTGCATGAACCCTGGCAAAACAATTGAGACAAAGCCCATATTTTTTATATTGCATGGAGGATTAGCAACACTGGAATGATAAGCATTTAATTGGCTTGGAAAACTTCGAGTCTTACTTTTTGGCTCAAAGGGTTTTTGGCGGGAAGAGCCAGAAAACCTGATGTCGGATACTGTTTCCAGCGTTTGATAGCGGCTGGTCAGGAAGGAAAATAACCCTTTTAATTTCGGGATGTCAGTTTTATTTTGTAAAGACTGTTCCCAAAAAGCTAGGGTTGAGTCTGGAAGTCAAGTGGAGCAGAGAAAGATGAAAATAGAATCCCAGTTTTGGATATTTATAGCATAAAGCTGAAGTGCGGAAATGCATCTGTTGATGTCGCATTGAAGCTTTTTTATAGCACTACTGGACTCAGAGGATACTGATGGTAGACTAAAAAGGATTTTCAGTTGACTATTAACGAGAAATCGTTTGTTTTCAAACCTAAGCTTTAGCTAAGATGGAATAATTATTCCACCGGACTTAAACGTGTATTGTTTATATAAATAGCCGTGAATAGTCCCCACTGAAAATTTCTGTGTCGCAGGGTGGCAAGAGGAAACCGCTCGATGAGCACGATGTTGTTGTTGCTGATAGAGCTGGAATTGGAGCTGTTAGCTGTTGGATAAATTCACCCATTTTTGCAATGCAGCGAACATAAGTCTGGTATGCATTACGACACCGTGTCTTGACCGTTTCCAGATCAACAACGTGTTGGTCTTCATCGCTAGACTGAAGTTCTTTAAGATAAACTTGTTAGAATGTCTTAACGTTAGCCCAAATGGATTTCATCTCTTCTCGATGCACTTCGAGAGAATGAGATGAAAATGAAGCAAATGATGACTCGTTTAAGTCAGCTTAAATTTCAACTATGTGGTCGGTAACTTGGATAAAGGAAACTAATGACGACATGTTGATATACGGTGAAATGTTTATAAACAGGAGCAAAAAGGTCAATGGTGAAATAAATAGGAGCAAGTGAAGTTTTGAAATTTGTTCTGGTGAAAATATTTCACTAAGAACAACCAAGAAATAGTTCGAAAATAATCATCACAAGATCAGCTTAGTTGTGTTCTTTGTTCAAACGAGCCAAAGAAAACAATAGGAATTTGAGTCAAATATGGCCAGGAATATATGAAATGATAAAAAGTTGAAATGAACTGTAAGCAATATGATATCACCAGACCAGCAACATTTTAAAAATTTTTCATAAAAGGCGCGACATAAATTTGTATCAGCGAAAGGACGTGAACGTTTACACACTAATCGCATAAAATCGGCAAATAATCAACACAAGCTATTTTAAATAAATTTAAAAAATGTAATAAGTTCGGTAATCGGTAAAAATTAACCAAACAAGCGATAAGATTGTGTATGTTATTTCTCTATAAAATGTAGAATCAATAATGCATTTGTAATGAGTAGATGGCTGTAAATTGGAAAGTAATGCTTTGCTCACAAATAGATGTAATGCATAGGTAATGCGTTGGAATAGGTAAGTAAGTGGAACGTTATAATGCACCAAAGGAATTAAGGTAATGCGTTGGAAAAGGTTAGAAATTGAAATGTAATACCTTGACAAATAAATGTAATGCGAAGGTAATGCGTAAGAAGAGGTAAGTATTTTGAACGTAATACTTTACCATAGAAATTGATGTTATTCGTAGGTAATGTATTACCAAATATAAGCAATACTGCTGTTATACCGTTGCACAGAATTTAATGTAAATCGCAGATAATATGAAGCCAAATATAAGCATTAGAAATGTATTACATTAGCAGTACCTTCGAATTAAAGGTAATGCGTATGTTATCGGTAGGAAAAGTGATTGGAGTATAATACTTGACCAAAGAAACAATTGTGTAATTAGATCTGTGTTTGTGTATGCATGGTTAGTTGTTATGTCCTGTGTTGTCCCTGAGCCCAATCCATTCTGTGGTGGGTAAATTTTTCTCACATTAATTTGTTTGGAGCCACTTGAATTCATGACATTGAAATATCTCAATGAGATCTGGATTGTGGTTTCAAATATATTAATGCTGAGAATGTGCGAAAAAGCTGTAGTAGCTGAACTCTATTGTTATTGAAATTGTATTAAATGTAATGTACAGGTAATAGTCAGCAAAATATTAATAATTGGAATGTAATACCTTAGGATAACATTAATGCAATGCGTTGGTAAAAAAAACAAAAAAAAACAAATTGGCCATTTCAGCCCTTGAAAGGACTTTGACCGAGCTTCTTATGATCAATTGTGTTGTGTGTGTTATTAAATGTTTGTACACAATTTACCGAGAACTGGACCTACATGTTTTATGCCGACTCCGAACGGCTAAAGTTCATGTCCTCAAGAAGCTTTACATGGCATTATTTACTCTCTGAGGTTTGCCATTGTCTGCAGAGAGGTGGTGACCGATCAGAAAAATTGTTTATTGAAAAAAACTTTTCGCCGCGGCTGGGGACGCTTTGCAATGCGTTGGTAATGTCTTGCAAATCGCTCACAATTGCAACTTAATGTCTTAGCATACAATTATATTAATGCGTTGGTAATGTCTAGCAAAACGCTCACAATTGTAACTTAATGCCTTAGTATACAATTAATGTAATGTGTAGGTAACGTGTAACAAGCCATCCACCACTGCAATGTATTACGTTAGCATAGGCAGAACTGTAATGCCTTGGTAATGTCTAGCAAAATTTTAGTAATTGCAAAACAGAGAATTAATAAAGGTAATATGTTGGTAATGTGTGTGAATGGGTTAATATTCGCGATTCAAGTATCGAAATTTATGGAGTGTTTTCAGTTTGACTACATTATTTTGTTTTTGTTTTTCTTGCTGCTGTTGGTGGAAGTTTTTGTTGTTGTTGTTTTATTATTATAAGTGAGGAAACTTAAATAAGAAAAGAGAAAACCATTTTTTTTTTTTATAAAGATAAACATGATTAAAAATATATACTAATTCTTGTGTATCCAATAAATGCTAAGAAGAAGAGGTTTTGAACATGGACTTCGCAGCACAATTTCTATACGTAGATCACTTCAACTTGTTTCAATTAGAAAATGTTGCGTAAATGTTGAACTAAAGAAGAAAAAAAACACAAACGTTCAATATGATGCGCAAATATGCTGTTTAACATGAACAATATTCGCAACGTTGGATATTGCTAATAATAAACACATGTGAATAAAGGACTTTCTACACAGATAGTATATTATAACAAGAGGTTTTATGAGAATAACAGCGGTCTGTTAATGTTAATTTCATGATGTCGCCAGGAGGACGAACTTTTTATTCTACCGTGAATGTCATCGCTTCTCTCAAAGCAGCTGAAATAGATAGACAAAATGTTTATAGATGTTTGTAATCCTATTTGGAAGCTCTCTTCAAATTCTTTTCTCTTGTCCCCTTACCTATATTGGTTTCCACCCCTATGCCTATTGCCTTATGTTTGTTGTTTTTATAATCAACCACGATCGTTGTTGTTGTTAAGCTCTTGTAAAAAGGAAGCAATTCGCGTAGTTCGTTAGGTTGTTTTTGTTGTTGTTGAAGTAAAATGCAAACGATGTTGTTGTTCTTAGTAGCTGTTGTGTTGTAGGATTTTGTTAGATTTTGGATATTTTACGTATATCTTCTTGTGTGTCTCTGAATGAATCTAAAAATAGAAATACATGTATTCAATACATTTACTGCTTCCAATTTGAATGTACGCGTTTGTCTTAAAGCTGAAATGAAATAATTTGCATTTTTGATATTTTTGCATTTTGACGATCTCACAGAAGTTGCTGTTGAAAAAACGTTGTAACTTTTGCGTTTCCAGTCGGATTCAGATAAACCATTAATCTTATCAAATTAAATTAAATTGATCGTATATTAATATGGCATCAAAAATAAATTTTGGAAAAAGTAATTAATGCATTTTAAATTTGTTGTTTATAATAAAAAGATTAAAAGTAAACAATCTTAACCTTATTTTTTCCACATTTTTAATTTTTATTTTTATAATATTTTATTTGTACAACTTTTATTGACTAAGAAGCAAAATAAATAGTGTTTTATGTATTTAAAAAAAATTATCAGACATAATTTTATTTATATTTAAATATTTTGAATAAATGTACCTAAGTCTTTTTATTTATTAGTTTATTTTAAATATCAGTCTAAGCAATTTAGTTTTTCTTCAACAATATTATGAAGTATAAAGTGTTTGGTGGTTAAAAATATTTCAACTAAGAATTATTAAATGTTTATTGTCAACATTAAAATGTACCATGTACATTAATATAATCAACAAATAAATAAAAAATCAAAATAAAGTAAATAATAAATCACAAACATTTTTAAATGAGATATTTTTAAATATCAAATATAAAATATAAAATATAAAATATAAAATATAAAATATAAAATATAAAATATAAAATATAAAATATAAAATATAAAATATAAAATATAAAATATAAAATATAAAATATAAAATATAAAATATAAAATATAAAATATAAAATATAAAATATAAAATATAAAATATAAAATATAAAATATAAAATATAAAATATAAATATAAAATATAAAATATAAAATATAAAATATAAAATATAAAATATAAAATATAAAATATAAAATATAAAATATAAAATATAAAATATAAAATATAAAATATAAAATATAAAATATAAAATATAAAATATAAAATATAAAATATAAAATATAAAATATAAAATATAAAATATAAAATATAAAATATAAAATATAAAATATAAAATATAAAATATAAAATATAAAATATAAAATATAAAATATAAAATATAAAATATAAAATATAAATATAAAATATAAAATATAAAATATAAAATATAAATATAAAATATAAAATATAAAATATAAAATATAAAATATAAAATATAAATAAAATATAAAATATAAAATATAAAATATAAAATATAAAATATAAAATATAAAATATAAAATATAAAATATAAAATATAAAATATAAAATATAAAATATAAAATATAAAATATAAAATATAAAATATAAAATATAAAATATAAAATATAAAATATAAAATATAAAATATAAAATATAAAATATAAAAATAAAATATAAAATATAAAATATAAACTATAAACTATAAACTATAAACTATAAACTATAAACTATAAACTATAAACTATAAACTATAAACTATAAACTATAAACTATAAACTATAAACTATAAACTATAAACTATAAACTATAAACTATAAACTATAAACTATAAACTATAAACTATAAACTATAAACTATAAACTATAAACTATAAACTATAAAACTATAAACTATAAACTATAAACTATAAACTATAAACTAAACTATAAACTATAAACTATAAACTATAAACTATAAACTATAAACTATAAACTATAAACTATAAACTATAAACTATAAACTATAAACTATAAACTATAAACTATAAACTATAAACTATAAACTATAAACTATAAACTATAAACTATAAACTATAAACTATAAACTATAAACTATAAACTATAAACTATAAACTATAAACTATAAACTATAAACTATAAACTATAAACTATAAACTATAAACTATAAACTATAAACTATAAACTATAAACTATAAACTATAAACTATAAACTATAAACTATAAACTATAAACTATAAACTATAAACTATAAACTATAAACTATAAACTATAAACTATAAACTATAACTATAAACTATAAACTATAAACTATAAACTATAAACTATAAACTATAAACTATAAACTATAAACTATAAACTATAAACTATAAACAAACTATAAACTATAAACTATAACTATAAACTATAAACTATAAACTATAAACTATAAACTATAAACTATAAACTATAAACTATAAACTATAAACTATAAACTATAAACTATAAACTATAAACTATAAACTATAAACTATAAACTATAAACTATAAACTATAAACTATAAACTATAAACTATAAACTATAAACTATAAACTATAAACTATAAACTATAAACTAAACTATAAACTATAAACTATAAACTATAAACTAAACTATAAACTATAAACTATAAACTATAAACTATAAACTATAAACTATAAACTATAACTATAAACTATAAACTATAAACTATAAACTATAAACTATAAACTAAACTATAAACTATAAACTATAAACTATAAACTATAAACTATAAACTATAAACTATAAACTATAAACTATAAACTATAAACTATAAACTATAAACTATAAACTATAAACTATAAACTATAAACTATAAACTATAAACTATAAACTATAAACTATAAACTATAAACTATAACTAAAACTATAAACTATAAACTATAAACTATAAACTATAAACTATAAACTATAAACTATAAACTATAAACTATAAACTAAAACTATAAACTATAAACTATAAACTATAAACTATAAACTATAAACTATAAACTATAAACTATAAACTATAAACTATAAACTATAAACTATAAACTATAAACTATAAACTATAAACTACTATAAACTATAAACTATAAACTATAAACTATAAACTATAAACTATAAACTATAAACTATAAACTATAAACTATAAACTATAAACTATAAACTATAAACTATAAACTATAAACTATAAACTATAAACTATAAACTATAAACTATAAACTATAAACTATAAACTATAAACTATAAACTATAAACTATAAACTATAAACTATAAACTATAAACTATAAACTATAAACTATAAACTATAAACTATAAACTATAAACTATAAACTATAAACTATAACTATAAACTATAAACTATAAACTATAAACTATAAACTATAAACTATAAACTATAAACTATAAACTATAAACTATAAACTATAAACTATAAACTATAAACTATAAACTATAAACTATAAACTATAAACTATAAACTATAAACTATAAACTATAAACTATAAACTATAAACTAAACTATAAACTATAAACTATAAACTATAAACTATAAACTATAAACTATAAACTATAAACTATAAACTATAAACTATAAACTATAAACTATAAACTATAAACTATAAACTATAAACTATAAACTATAAACATAAACTATAAACTATAAACTATAAACTATAAACTATAAACTATAAACTATAAACTATAAACTATAAACTATAAACTATAAACTATAAACTATAAACTATAAACTATAAACTATAAACTATAAACTATAAACTATAAACTATAAACTATAAACTATAAACTATAAACTATAAACTATAAACTATAAACTATAAACTATAAACTATAAACTATAAACTATAAACTATAAACTATAAACTATAAACTATAAACTATAAACTATAAACTATAAACTATAAACTATAAACTATAAACTATAAACTATAAACTATAAACTATAAACTATAAACTATAAACTATAAACTATAAACTATAAACTATAAACTATAAACTATAAACTATAAACTATAAACTATAAACTATAAACTATAAACTATAAACTATAAACTATAAACTATAAACTATAAACTATAAACTATAAACTATAAACTATAAACTATAAACTATAAACTATAAACTATAAACTATAAACTATAAACTATAAACTATAAACTAAAAACTATAAACTATAAACTAAACTAAACTATAAACTATAAACTATAAACTATAAACTATAAACTATAAACTATAAACTATAAACTATAAACTATAAACTATAAACTATAAACTATAAACTATAAACTATAAACTATAAACTATAAACTATAAACTATAAACTATAAACTAAACTATAAACATAAACTATAAACTATAAACTATAAACTATAAACTATAAACTATAAACTATAAACTATAAACTATAAACTATAAACTATAAACTATAAACTATAAACTATAAACTATAAACTATAAACTATAAACTATAAACTATAAACTATAAACTATAAACTATAAACTATAAACTATAAACTATAAACTATAAACTATAAACTATAAACTATAAACTATAACTATAAACTATAAACTATAAACTATAAACTATAAACTATAAACTATAAACTATAAACTATAAACTATAAACTATAAACTATAAACTATAAACTATAAACTATAAACTATAAACTATAAACTATAAACTATAAACTATAAACTATAAACTATAAACTATAAACTATAAACTATAAACTATAAACTATAAACTATAAACTATAAACTATAAACTATAAACTATAAACTATAAACTATAAACTATAAACTATAAACTATAAACTATAAACTATAAACTATAAACTATAAACTATAAACTATAAACTATAAACTATAAACTATAAACTATAACTATAAACTATAAACTATAAACTATAAACTATAAACTATAAACTATAAACTATAAACTATAAACTATAAACTATAAACTATAAACTATAAACTAAACTATAAACTATAAACTATAAACTATAAACTATAAACTATAAACTATAAACTATAAACTATAAACTATAAACTATAAACTATAAACTATAAACTATAACTATAACTATAAACTATAAACTATAAACTATAAACTATAAACTATAAACTATAAACTATAAACTATAAACTATAAACTAAACTAAAACTATAAACTATAAACTATAAACTATAAACTATAAACTATAAACTATAAACTATAAACAAAAACTATAAACTATAAACTATAAACTATAAACTATAAACTATAAACTATAAACTATAAACTATAAACTATAAACTATAAACTATAAAACTATAAACTATAAACTATAAACTATAAACTATAAAACTATAAACTATAAACTATAAACTATAAACTATAAACTATAAACTATAAACTATAAACTATAAACTATAAACTATAAACTATAAACTATAAACTATAAACTATAAACTATAACTATAAACTATAAACTATAAACTATAAACTATAAACTATAAACTATAAACTATAAACTATAAACTATAAACTATAAACTATAAACTATAAACTATAAACTATAAACTATAAACTATAAACTATAAACTATAAACTATAAACTATAAACTATAAACTATAAACTATAAACTATAAACTATAAACTATAAACTATAAACTATAAACTATAAACTATAAACTATAAACTATAAACTATAAACTATAAACTATAAACTATAAACTATAAACTATAAACTATAAACTATAAACTATAAACTATAAACTATAAACTATAAACTATAAACTATAAACTATAAACTATAAACTATAAACTATAAACTATAAACTATAAAACTATAAACTATAAACTATAAACTATAAACTATAAACTATAAACTATAAACTATAAACTATAAACTATAAACTATAAACTATAAACTATAAACTATAAACTATAAACTATAAACTATAAACTATAAACTATAAACTATAAACTATAAACTATAAACTATAAACTATAAACTATAAACTATAAACTATAAACTATAAACTATAAACTATAAACTATAAACTATAAACTATAAACTATAAACTATAAACTATAAACTATAAACTATAAACTATAAACTAAACTATAAACTATAAACTATAAACTATAAACTATAAACTATAAACTATAAACTATAAACTATAAACTATAAACTATAAACTATAAACTATAAACTATAAACTATAAACTATAAACTATAAACTATAAACTATAAACTATAAACTATAAACTATAAACTATAAACTATAAACTATAAACTATAAACTATAAACTATAAACTATAAACTATAAACTATAAACTATAAACTATAAACTATAAACTATAAACTATAAACTATAAACTATAAACTATAAACTATAAACTATAAACTATAAACTATAAACTATAAACTATAAACTATAAACTATAAACTATAAACTATAAACTATAAACTATAAACTATAACTATAAACTATAAACTATAAACTATAAACTATAAACTATAAACTATAAACTATAAACTATAAACTATAAACTATAAACTATAAACTATAAACTATAAACTATAAACTATAAACTATAAACTATAAACTATAAACTATAAACTATAAACTATAAACTATAAACTATAAACTATAAACTATAAACTATAAACTATAAACTATAAACTATAAACTATAAACTATAAACTATAAACTATAAACTATAAACTATAAACTATAAACTATAAACTATAAACTATAAACTATAAACTATAAACTATAAACTATAAACTATAAACTATAAACTATAAACTATAAACTATAAACTATAAACTATAAACTATAAACTATAAACTATAAACTATAAACTATAAACTATAAACTATAAACTATAAACTATAAACTATAACTATAAACTATAAACTATAAACTATAAACTATAAACTATAAACTATAAACTATAAACTATAAACTATAAACTATAAACTATAAACTATAAACTATAACTATAAACTATAAACTATAAACTATAAACTATAAACTATAAACTATAAACTATAAACTATAAACTATAAACTATAAACTATAAACTATAAACTATAAACTATAAACTATAAACTATAAACTATAAACTATAAACTATAAACTATAAACTATAAACTATAAACTATAAACTATAAACTATAAACTATAAACTATAAACTATAAACTATAAACTATAAACTATAAACTATAAACTATAAACTATAAACTATAAACTATAAACTATAAACTATAAACTATAAACTATAAACTATAAACTATAAACTATAAACTATAAACTATAAACTATAAACTATAAACTATAAACTATAAACTATAACTATAAACTATAAACTATAAACTATAAACTATAAACTATAAACTATAAACTATAAACTATAAACTATAAACTATAAACTATAAACTATAAACTATAAACTATAAACTATAAACTATAAACTATAAACTATAAACTATAAACTATAAACTATAAACTATAAACTATAAACTATAAACTATAAACTATAAACTATAAACTATAAACTATAAACTATAAACTATAAACTATAAACTATAAACTATAAACTATAAAC